>OX030949.1:43029367-43629367 GCA_943735915.1 Pherbina coryleti
TTTGTAGTTTTGCTACTTTTACTTCTTTTATAGAAAATGCAGTTTTCTACAACTACCACAACAATGAAATTGAATTACACTCCAATTTCAATAATTCCAGTTATTTACTAGCTGTACAATACCAAACAACAAAAACACAAACAATGACATTGTGTTAATTTTTAACAAGATCCACACAGCTATTGAACCACAGCAACAACTTCGGCGCATAAAAGTGTTGACACAACAAAATTAAACAATAGAGAGCAAAGAGGATTATACTGAAGAACTACAATGTCCATAAATAAAACGTATTTAAAAAAATAAAAAAAGTATATATTTTAATAAAATTACTTGATGTGGAAAATATTGGATTGTAAACATTAAAAAATATTAATATTAAAAAAGTTGTTCTTATGGAATTTGGTTTATTTTTTTTTTTTTTTTTGTTATTATGACAAAATAAAAATCCTTATATATGATTATTTATGTAGTTGTTGATGTTGCTGTTGCTGGAATTCTGTCATTGTTGGATATAAGCACATCAACACATACAAATACACTGTCAATACGCAGCCATTTGCAAGTTATTCATGCGAAAAACAGATAAAAATGTTGCCGAAGAAGTAAGAGGTGGTTACAAAAAGGGTTAAAAAACAAAAAAAAAAAAAAAATGTGGCAAAAATAGTTGGCAGCAAAAAAGCCAATTCATTGAATTTTCTCTGGGCATAAAAATTGAATTTGTGAGAATTATTACTATCAGCCTATAACACGCTGTTCAAAGCATAAACTAGAAATGGTTATACATGTTGACAACTGAATGACCCTAAGGCATGGAGAAGCTGCATGATTATGTTAGTTCTTAAGAATTGATCAGGGCAAAGTTTTATTCTTCAGCCATACTTTCAATTGATCAAAAGATTGAACGCTTAAAATAACAGTTTCATTGCATCATATAGTCACTTTGTCACAAAAACGGTTATGATACTATGCAGGATGAACCTAATTAAGACAATCCGGTCAAATAACTAAAATCGAGAATTGGTGGTAACCGTGTGTAAAGTGATAAATAAACAAAAAGAATAAATAAAGTTATAATTTCATGCAACGATTTTTCATTGTTGTTGCACTTTTACTCCATCAAACGATTGCTTCCGTAGTGACGTGGTTACCGAGCCGCATAGACCGAGTAATAATTCCATGCAACACCGTTGCATGTTTGAGAAATTTTCGAATTTTAAGCGGCTCTCTTCCGGCCTCATGACGTCATGAATTCTTTCTGTTATGTAATTTTTAATATCGACTCATAACCGCCAAAATATCTTAAGCGACATAATATCCGATTTATGTTTTTTGATGAAAATCGATAATTTGCGATGGTTTACATCGTCTGTCAAAATTTCATAGGTGTACGAAATTAGATTATGAATTTAAACCAAAAGCAATTTTAGCTTAAATACACACTACATGTTTGTTTACATTTTTCATGACAGCAAAGTGTCGCTTAAGATGAAATTCTCTAAAAGAAATTAATCAATATAAGAGATAAAATTATTAAAATAAAATGAATAGCAAAGAGATAAGAGATAAAAGATAAAATTAATAGCAAAGATAATTAAAAAAACCTTCTCCTGTAAAATTTTCTTTTTGGCGCTTAAGATATTTTGGCGGTTATGAGTCGATATGTAAGAGCCAGAATTTACTAGCCTGTAATAATTTTTATCGTAGTACTTTACATAATGCGTTATAATTCCATGCAACAAGTTTGAAGTTTTGTTGCTTAGGCAGCTCCCACACAAAAAAAAACACGTTTATCGCCAGTTTGCCGCAAACGAACTTCGTTTGTCGTGCTTGAAATCGTTATTTGCAAACGTTTCAACAGTTGTCATATTAAAAGCCAGTTGCGAGAAACGCGTCATTTAGTTGCAGGAAATTAATTTCGTTTGTCATAAACTAGAGTGATTTTTAAATTGCAGCAATTAAAAAATTTGTTTTTCCCAACTGGAAACTTTGTTTTTCTCTTCCTTGTATAAATACAACGATTATAGTTCAGAGTTACTTTTTGGACAAATTGTTACTATATAAGCAAATTATATAGTAAGCATATGTCTAGTTAAACTACTTCAAAATTCGAGTTATTTAAAGCAAATAACAATTAATGACATATGTGGTGGCCGTGGCGCAGTGGGTAAAGTGCGTGATCCATACGCCAGAGAACCCTGGTTCAAATCCATCTGACACAGAAAGTTTTTTAAATTTAATTAATTTTTTTTTTCTGTTCGGCCGTCACCTCTCTGCAGACCATGGCAAACCTCAGAGAGTTATATAATGCCATGCAAAGCTTCTTGAGAACATGCACATTTAAGAAGTTCGGTCGAAGTCCTTTTAAGGGTTAAAATGGTCAGTTTATTATGTTATTATTATTATTATCAAGTAAATAATGATTTTTTATGAAATTTGTGCCATTTTCAGTTTTCCTTTAGCATTAATTGTGAATCGTTTTTGAAGACTACTTTGTAATAAATAGTAATTATTATATATAGGGTGACCCGCAACTAAGTGTAACTATTTAAGGAAAGGTTTATTAAGGTCTATTTTCACACTCTTAGGAGCACAGGATTAATAAACAATTTGTTTCACATCATTGTTTTTAGCAGAAAAACTAACTCACAGAAAATTTATTTTGAGAGCTCATTACAAAGGCAATGAAATCATCTTTCTCACGATTTATCAACAAACCTCAGCAACTTAACCGTTAGTGTATTCAAAGACTTATAGTAGAATTTTATGAAAAATTTTTTTGTGGAACATTTTAACTCGTTATATCCTTGTTTTATGGGTATTTTTTGCCTTTTATCACAAAAGGGTCAAAAAAGACCCATAAATTGAGAAGTAAGGGGGTTAAAATGTTACACAAAAATATTTCTTGTAGTAATTTACAGAAATCCTCCGAACACGTCTTATACCCAAAATGCAAGGATAACATGATTTCCTATGCCGATTCACTATAAGAATGTTTCAAAAAGCCGATACACGTTTTTTATTTTTTTTAGTCCCCTCTATCAGAATCCGCTGTCAGAACCTTGTTATTTTTTTTTTGTCGTGTTGAACAGTGTTATAATACCTCAACTTTTATTAATATTCTTTATTGTTTTTGTCAATTTATAGCAAGCATTTATATATATGTTTCAAAGCTTTTTGTTTCCTTAATATTCGAACTATTTGCCAACTTTAATTTTTGCCAAAATTGTCTCCTTGGTCAGTCATTAGTGTTGGTTAAAATCTGCTGCAAAATCTCAGAATTCAAAAATTGTTAACTTTGATTTCTCATTTAGGTTGAGAGCACTTTCGTTATCGGTCATTCTGCATGACATTTGTAGCCGTTCAATAATCCAATAAATTATTTTCCGAATGTCCTTACTCGGCATGGCATTGAATTACAAAGTGCCTTGGGAATTTTGTTTGCAAACGTAGATTGAGAGTTTGCATGTATTTTGGCCAAAGAGAAAGAAAAGAAGTATGATGTCAACAAGAATTTTAATCTAATTTCAATGTCAGTATTTTATTTCTGCTGTATTTTTTTAATATTCGTTTGGTCGATGGTTTATATCAAACTCAAATGCATTATTGGTATAACAGAAAATTTTACGGAGCGAAAAATAAGTCTTAAAAGGTTTTTGTTTGAAACTATTAAATTTTTATTAATCCTCAGTAAGTTTTTTCAAATATAGTTGATTGAATCATTTAAGAAAAAAGGAGTTAGCTGTATCGTAGATAGACACCCATTGATTTTTACGTGACAGCGTATCTTTTAACCCAAACTTGTTCTCAACCTTATCCTTGTTCTAATATTTGTACTAATTATTGTCCTTAGAGTTTTAAGGTTCACTTCCAGTTAAAATACTTTATCCAATAGTTTTTTTCTATTCCCCTATAAGTAAATTACGCCAACTTTTTTGTCAGTGGGTGTGTGCTTTTGTGATTGAAAAACATTTTCCGAAAACTTTAAATAAAAGATTTTAATCTTTCTATCTAACTTGCAATAATAATATATTTTATAGTATATATTTTTTATTTTATATTTATATATACATATATATTTTCTGGACTTAGACCCAAACTATGAAAAGTACCACTTGGTAAATATTAACGTCCTACCTTAACCTTTAACTGTGGAGGTGAAATTTTTGGGCATAGTTTGGGATGTGGTGGTAAATTTTACCCCTTCTAATTTTACTAAAAAAATGTTAATGAAAAAAATGTTTGGCGGTAATTTGTTTCCTGAAAACAATTTACAACATTTTTAAATTAAAATAAACATACAATTAAAATTTTTGTTTTCTTAAGTTCAACAAAACTGGCACTTTACTTCACAAGCCTTTTTTTTAATGATACAAAAACATTACATCGTAAACTTATAAAAAAATACAATATTAATATAACTTCAAAACTTACAAGGAGTTTTTTACATCAAAATGTCTATATTTTAAGAAATAAAAGAGATAATTTAAAAAAAAATTTATTTGTAGAAAATGCAGATCAACTTGTTTACAGGTTTTTTATTCTTCAATTTCCGTATTTGCACAGTCCACGCAAATACGTTTGGTGCAACCCATACATATCGGCTTACTGCAATATACACAAATATATGTAGTTTTCCGTTTTAGTCTGCTGGGGCATATATGGCACAATTTACAAGCCACAGGATTAGACTCAATCGGAGGCGGGTGGTGCAGAGTCTGAACCAAAAATGTTACTTATTACATCTCGTAATGACCGCGGCAGACTTTGGTTGTGTTCTCTTCTTTTCAAATGTGGTAAAACCAGTTGTCTTCTCAGCTTTTTTAAAAAGTCTCCTCTTGACGAATTATCAAAATCCTGTGAAGATTGATAAAGAATGTAGGCGTTCACAGCACTTATGTCTAAAATTGTATAGAATATAGCTAATGGCCAGCGGCGTGTACGTCGACCGCATGAGTATATGGAGCATTTCTTGTCAAGCTCATCCACTCCTCCTTTTGTGTTGTTATAATCAGCTATCATTGAAGGTTTTCCAGTAAGTTGGTCGTCTTCTTTTTTATGATGCATGTAGGATACTAATACAACAGCACGATTTTTTCGAGGCACGTAGGATAAAATTGTAACATCTTTTGTGAAAGCATGTATGCAAGATCCCAACGGTCTAGTTGTTTTGGGCTGAAATTCCGGTGGAATGTCTCTTTTGTTCTTTTTTAATGTACCCAAATAAGTTATTTGTCGATTTGTTAGTTGTTTCATCAGCTGAAGAGATGAAAACCAGTTGTCAGCGGTAACATTTCTTCTACTTCCTTTTAGTATTTTACACAGCCGTAGCACTGATTGTGTTGGTACTGCAAGTCTTTTTTCTTCATTTGTGAAACCAACTCCATCAGAATTTTTTCTTAAGTAAATGTAAGCATTAGCAAGATACTGTTTGCGTGCATCTGTCAAACACATTATTTTAATGCCATATTTTGCGGGTTTCTTTGGCATGTAAATCTTGAACTTGCATCTACCTCGAAATGGTACTAGCATTTCATCAATGCAAGCATGAGTACCAATTGAATAACTTTTCTGATAGTTTTCTACAGATTTGTTGAACACTTCGGAAACTGCAGCTAATGGGTCACTTAACAATCGTTGCTGTCTATCACAAGAGTTGTCAAATCTTAGGCAACTGAGAATACAAAGAAATCGTGTCTATGACATTGTGCATCTAAAAATTTCTCTTCCCGTTCCATCAGTTGCAAAAATAAAATTTGTGTTCTCGTGGTTAGACTTGAATACAGATGTATAAATCAAGATACCGAAAAATGCTCTCAGTTCAATTTTATCAAGATATTTTGCTTCAGTTTTTCCTGACAAATCAAATTTAGCTTTTCATTTTGTATTTGTATGCTCTAAGATCATGTCCTCAATATCGCAATCAAAAATTCTTGAGCAATATCCCCATAAATCCCCTTCGGATTTTTGCTGTGAAGCCACTGGTAGCCGCACAATATTGTGTAGAGTAGTTTTTACACAGCGTTTTCGTTCTAATGCTGACCATTTAAACCCATTTTTTCCGTAAAAATATTTAACTGCTGATTCGCGTACGTTTTCTTCAAAATCAGTTTCTTCTTCACCTTTGACCTCAATTTCATCAGTAATCATTTCAAAAGTTCCATCGGATTCTCTGCATACACCATTTTCTATGCTTATTTCAGCACTAGAGTCACTTTCATCAATGCTGAAATTTTGATCGACAATTTCATCATCTACATCGCTGACTTCCTCATCTCCTTCAAGGAGTTGGGCTATTTCTTCGTCACTGAATTTTTTTGAATTCGACATGATCTGCATAAAACATAAATCATTTTATACCAACAATATAACGGACGAGTGGTAAAAATAATTCTATGATAAACTAACGCTAAGTTGGACGTGTGGTAAAATTGCTTATACTGAATACTTACGCTAACGTTGATGTGATGGTAAAATATTTTCAAAGGAAAACTTTCATAAGCTTGGACGAGTGGTAAAATTTACTCCAGCACCTTAATTCCGCCGCTCGTGCTATATATATCACAGCAAAAACACAACTGAATATAAATGAGAACGATTTGAGAAGATACTGAAAGAATTCAATTGCTGGAGCGTAACGGAAGACAGTAAACCGAAAAAATTAAAAGAGAGGGTAAAATTTACCACCATCTCCACAGTTAAAGGTTAATACTGTACTGTAATACTGTAAAACTTCTTAAATCAATATTTCAATTGCTACAAACTCAACTCTTTTCGATAAGTTTCAAGATTTTGCAATTTCTTGTAAGTTGAATAAACTAACTACCTGGAAGAAATTTGTTTGGTTTTTGGTAAGAGCAGTATTTTAATGTTGACCAGACAAATACAGTTGAGTTTAATGAAGAAACTTTCTTAATATAAAGCTTAAGAAATCAATAGCTAAAGGGCTGTCGGTGGTCTTTGCAAAAGGTATGAAGAGAAATTTGTGTGATGAAAAATTAAAAGTGAAAAATGTCGAGATGAAAGACTGAAAGTGCAAGAGCAGACGATACAATGTTAGGGATGCAATTTAGCACAGTAACAAAGCAACGCTTACAATTTCAAATAATTCTAGCTAATATTTGCATAATGTTTGCACATTATCCGAATTTTGTTTTTTAGTTCTTTTGGAGTTTACTCCTTAGTAATCGAAAGCTCGCGATACGAATAAAATGTGGGGAAAAGAGTGTTGACAATAAGTAAAAGAGTCATGTTGTGAAATGTTAAAAAAAAAGTGAAAGCGTTACGTAGTTGAATGCTTGTCAAATTTAAATAAAAAAAAAAAAAATTTCCACCACACTACTATATATCAATTATTAGCATTGGTTTCCAAAGTTCGTTGACATAGTCCACGGACGCCACCAAATTTATATCACTGGATATTAAATCACCAACACGCATACACATAGAGAAAAATATCGTAGTTGTATGCGCCAGTGTTGTTGCTGACCATGAATTATCGAATCGGCACCGTTCGTAGCAATTGGGTCTCTGTTACTCCACTACGTGGAAAATTTTGCGGAAGGAATTGCGTGTAAAACCTTTTAAAATACAGCTGGTACAAGAATTGAAGCCACATGACCTACCACAACAGTTAACTTTTGGTGAATGGGCGCTGGCAAAGTTGGAAACTTTTGGAAATTTTTTATCGGAAAATTGTGTTCTGCGACGAAGCTCATATCTGGTTGAATGGATACGTGAACCTCCAAAATTGCCGTATTTGGTGTGAAGAGCAGCCAGAAGCATTGTAAGAACTGCCAATACATCCCGAAAAATGGTATTGTTTGGTGTGGATTATGGGCCAGTAGCATCATTGGACCGTACGTTTTCAAAGACGACGAAGGCAGGACCGTTACTGTGAATGGCGAGCCCGATGATTACAAATTTTTTTTGCCCGAAATGGAAGAGCTGAATTTGCCTGACATGTGGTTTCGACAAGACGGTGTCACATGCCACATAGAACGCGAAACAATGGCCCAATTGAGAGGCACGTTCGGTGAACAGTTTTTTCCACGTTTGGGACCGGTCAATTGGATGCCTAGATTTAACGCCTTTAGACTATTTTTTTGTGGGGCCATATTAAAGCTCATATCTAAAGAGACAAGCCCGCAACGGTTGACGCACTGGAAGCCAATATTGAAGAATTTATTCGTGGGATATTGGCCGATATGTTGGAAATTTGGAAATTCTGGGGCCGAAAATTAGACTCAGTGTATGAACCATTTGAGGCGTAGCCGCAATCAACATTTACATGAAATCATCTTTAAACATTGAATTATATAGATTGTTCTACCGACTCAAATAAAGATTTCATAAATTTTTCTAAATTTTATGTGTTTTTTTTTTTTAAATCAAATCCGAAAGCTCTTTAAATATTACCCTTTATAACATTCTTCTGTACATAGCTTTGTTACTGAACTTCTCCTAAACAGCTGAGTTTGTAGATGGTTTAGGTCTAAAATTCGGAGGTGGCGCTATTGTTGCTGTGGCAGTGTTTAAAGGTGTATTTGAGAGTATAACTCAGAAACGAATTGAGAAATTGACATGATTCTTTCACTACATCACTACTTTTTGTGCAAACAAAATTACAAAAATACAAAATGAATAAAATAAACAAAAAAATCTTATCAAATAAATAAATAAATTTTACATTTTTTCGCCCGAGTAAAACCGTGCATATAATCTATTATTTTTATATAATATAATTAATCAAATCAATAAAAACATAAATGAATAAAAGTATATGCTAGCTTTCAGTATGTACATAATTTCAACATGTATATCGGTGATTCCATGTCAAATCAAACGCTTTTCGAAACTCACATATTTGTAAGAATTTGGTACTTGCACGTCGATAGTACTTTAACCCTAGAAAGATAATCATATTTTCAGTACATAATGAAAATATGTACATAATCTACGTCGAATCGACGTACGTTATCTTTCTAGGGTTACAAAATAAAAATATTTGAAAATTTTTTTTATGAATTCTTTTTTTTTTGCAAGTTATACACAGTGAAAAATTAAAAAAATAACAAAAATTGTGAATAGGACATGTAGTCAAATAACTATATCTGCAAAACCGTTTGTCCTACAAAAAAATTGGCCGTTTGGCCAACTTTAAAGAATTTTTGCATTTTTTGTAGAAAGCGCAGGTAAATAAATTCCTGAGATCAATGGATATTATTTAACAGTTTTAAATATTCAGAATTTAAAAAGTCGATTTCGAATTTTTTTCCGCCTAGCATGCCCTTTCGCATCACTATGCGTCGCCAAGCAAGCAAACACGCAAAATTATTCTCTCTCAGGAGTACAGGCTATGCAGCAGTGCATTTATACTCGTAGTTTAATAGTTACTAAATTTCTAAATTGGTAGCATTATATTAATTAAGTATATTTTAAGCATCAGGAAAAGGTGTCGGAGATTAAATACAAGCTGAAAAACTAAAAAATACTGTGAGAAGTAAAAAAAATACTAAAAGTTATATTTTTAATGAAAAATTAAAGTATTTTGTATGATAATATTCTGAAGACAGTTTTTGAAAAATTCGTTTAAGATAGTATGCATTGATTCTCCAACATAAAATTTTGGGAGTACATTAAGAATGAATGCTTCAATACGACAATGTTTTCAAAACGCAAAAAAAATAGTGGTGCTGACCATGAAAAATGTGAATGAAATTTTTAGTAGCCAAAAAGATTAAAATTTTTTATAAAAGAGTTAGCAAAAGAGTACACCAAAAGGAAGACCAATTCAAGATCTTTGAAATAAGTCTAAATAATTTTTTTGTAGGACAAACGGTTTTGCAGATATAGTTATTTGACTACATGTCCTATTCACAATTTTTGATAATTTTTTTAATTTTTCACTGTGTATAACTTGCAAAAAAAAAAAAGAATTCATAAAAAAAATATGCAAATATTTTTATTTTTTAAAGTACTACCGACGCGCAAAATTTGAAAAAAATCGACGTCATCAAAATCCATTTTTGGAGAAAAGCGCCCGATTTGACATGGAATCACCGATATTTGTATGTACCTATGTATTACAAGAGAATCGTTTTTAAGGAGTAAGCTTCAGTCGCGCCTCGTAGCTGACACTCACCTTTTTTTCTATATCCTTTGTGGCTACATAATCCAATTGCCAACAGACAATGTTGTTTTCAATATCTATGAATTTACTCCCGAGCTTAAATATTTCAAGAATTTTTTAATTAAACTCAACTTGAGCACCAATGCCAAGAATCAAATTGTAGCACTGTTCGGTTCAAAAGCTTAAAAATTAAAAAATATTTTTTTTAATAAAAAAAAAAGGAAACATATTCCATGCATGTTGCTGTCAGTCATGCATTAATTTGTAACATTGGATCGTTGATTGACATGCAAAAGAGCGAAGTTCCTGCGGAAACGAATGAAATTGTGCAACAATATCGGAAGTACATAAATACGCACACACACACACACACACACACACACACAGCATACACTGCCACACCCACACGTCAACATAGTTGTGAAACAGAAATGACAGTGGGTGAATGCGTTGATGATGATTATGACGATGATACTGGTGGTAACTCACCACAATCGCCACATTTTCTCCGTATTATAATTTTATTAATAATTAATTCGTTAAAAATTGCGTGTAAATATTTTAATCAATAGTAAAAGGTGAATTTTAAAAAAAAAAATAATATCTGAAAATAATTAAATTGTAATCAAAAAATAAAGCTGAATATTAACCATCTTACAAACGTTAACGTTGAAAGCTGTTGAACTGGTCAATGAATGGGCATTCAGCAAACTTGAGTTCTCATAGTTTGATTGCTTTTTCACCTAAACATATTTACAGTAAATAAATTTTAAATGTGAGTAGAAGGATCCATAAAATTAAAACGTTTCTAAAGAGTATTTTAAGCCATTTCACAAAAAAGAAAACAGAAAATAATTCCTCACGTCTCCGAGATATTTCTGCACAAATGAGTTCAAACCTAATTCTTAAATTTCTACTTTGCCCAAATATACGTAATTGCGCTGCTTTAAATGGCTTTAACTGTCCCAAAATGTTATCAACGCATGTCGATGCTGCCACCTACCCTCAAATACTCAATGCGATTAACTACAACGGCACACCAACCACCATCACATCGCACCATCACATTTCTATTTAGTTGACTTAACTTCAAGTTAAATGCGAGCAAATGTTGAAGTAAATAAAAACGGTTATTTCCGCTTTATCGCTTCTTAGCCGCACCTTTGTTTCACCTCCCTCCGGGGCCACCTTCTACCACTCATTAACCACACTTTCATCACTGCTCGTAGATTTTCATTTTTCCTTTTTCAATTTTGTTTAATGCCTTTTCTATCATTTTGTATAATTTTCTACATCCTCGATTGGCATAATTTTGTCATCTTCAGCAAGTTCGTCCCTTGTTTCTTTGTCCTCCCTCCCCATCGCCAAGCTAACAATTCTTTATCGCCTTTTACAACTTTGTGCCTTGGCGTTGCCATACATTGTGCATTTTTTTTTTCTTCTTCATTTTATTTCTTTTCGATTGGAATAATTTCTATGGCAAAGTAAAATTGAAAATTATTTCAAAAGTACGCTTCATTGAACAGAAATTTATGGCTTACGTGTGTGTCGCAGGACTTTGTTGTAGGATAAGGGGTTCGTTTTCTTCAACATGACGGATTTTTTCTCTTAATGTGATAAGAAGAATGTCGCACGGCACTTACTCGTAAATCGTTGAGAGGCTGAATGTATGTGAATATATATTTGAGTGCAAGTTTTTATGGAAAAAAAAATTTATAGCATGATCATTAATTTCCACACTGTTAAATTCTTCTCCCACCAAGTAACCGAACCTATTAGGCAATTTAGTTCCATTAAGTGTACGATCAGGTTCTGGTTTTTATTGCGTCCAAGACTTTAATATTTTTGAGAGTTTTGAATTGTTCCAGCCAAGACACAAATCTGGAAAATCTATACATTCAGGTTTATTACAAAAGGAATTATCACTACTCTATATACGAGGTATACGCGAAAAGAAATTTTTAGTTTACCGTAACTGAAAAATTCACCAACAACACTTTGTTTGAGAGTTGTATTTGCCGCAAACGAATAATCAGTTGTCATCAACTTAAAAATATATCTTATATATATACTAGCTTTTCACACCCCCTTATGAAATGTTCATCCCAGTTTTCTAGTAGATGGACATTATCCAGTTTTAGTAGATGCCGACAGTGAGCATACAAAATAAATTACCAAATTGCAGCCTAATACGGCCAAAACCATAGGAAATATAGCATTTTTATTGATTTGTGGGCGGTAAAAGGGGATGTGGCAACCCATTTTTAGTATGGTTGCCGACAGTGAACATACAATCCAAATTACCAAATTTTAGTCTAATACCACTAAAACCTTCCGAGATATAGAATTTTTATTCATTTTTGGGCGGTAAAAGGGGTGTGGCAACCTATATTTAGTACAGTTTCCGACAGCTAGCAAACAAAATTAATTACCAAATTTTAGTATAGTACCACTAAAATCTTGATAAATAGAATTTTTATTGATTTGTGGGCGGTAAAAGGTAGTGTGGACACCTATATTTAGTACAGATGCCGCAGTGAGCCAATTATAAACTAAATTACAAAATAAATTACCAAATTGTGGTCTAATACGACCAAAACCGTCAGAAATATAGAATTTTTATTGATTTGTGGGCGGTAAAAGGAGGTGTGGTAAAAATACGAATCTATCAAGCTCAAAATTTTAAAAATCGAAGACATCACCCAATAGTAATTCCATTCTGAGTTTTATTGCTATGCGACATTTATTTCCAAAGCTATTCGATATCATGGTGGTGTCCGTGGCGTAGTTGGTTAAAGTGCGTGGCCGCTATGTCAACGAACCTGGAAACCCAGGTTCGAACCCCAGCAGCAACAGAAAATTATTTGAATTAAAATAATTTTTCTGTACAGACGCCACCTCTCTGCAGACAATGGCAAAACCTCAGAGAGTAATCAAAATGCCATGTAAAGCTTCTTGAGAATAAGAACATTTCGTTCATCGCCGTTCGGAGTCGGCGTTAAGCCTGTAGGTCCATTTCTCGGTCAATTGTGTACAAACTTAATAACACGCACAACACAATTGATTCTAAGAAGCTAGGTCAAAGTCCTTTCAAGGGCTGAAATGGCCAGTTATTTATTTTTTTTTTATTATTCGATATCATATTTTCTAATTATATGGGCGGTGCCACACCCCATTGTCTAATTCTTGCTCAATTTTGCTAGTCGAAGGACGCGACTAAATAGTACGCTCTTACCAAGTTTCATGGATGTGTAACTTATAGCTTGAAAGTTATACCGAAAATTTGGTCTGCTGAAAAAGTGCCACGCCCACAAAATTTTACCTGTGGAACGGCACTTGTAAATTGAGGTAGAACAACGAATTCCGATACTATGCGACCTATAATTTCAAAGCTATTCGCTATCGTAGATTCGAGTTGTATGGGAGGTGCCACGCCCTCTTGTCCAATATTCCGTGAATTTTTTCCAAAACCTTTGCGTGACAATTACGAACCAACTCACAGAAGGAATTATCCAATTTGGTCCAGTCGTTTTCAAGTTTTAAGCATCCGAACAAACCAAGATTCATTTTTATAACCCCACATTTAAAAAACGTAAATGGGGGTATATTAATTTTGTCACTCCGTTTGTAACGCCCATAAGAAGGCGTGGCAGGTATAGAAAAGTATATAAGTTAATTTATTTTATTATTTTTTTAATTTTTAAAAAAATCAACATCTGAGAGAAACTCAGATGTTGTACTTTATTATTTGAATTCAACTTAGAACTAACTTAACATTTTCTATAACTTATTATAATATACCTAAAACTGCTCTGCTGCTGTTGCTATTGTTGTTGCTGTTTGTTGTAGTGGTTGTAGCTTGACGTTGGCGAAATAGCTGACGTTGGCATTCCCACGGTTTGACGAATGCAGCGGATGCGCGTGCATGGTGTCAGCTTATTTTGTTATCTTAAATATTTGTTGTCTTAACTCCTCCCTTCTCAAAAATTCAAACGTCCTCGTTTGAATCCTAAAAAAAGGGGATTTGGCTAATTCTTGAAACTTTTGATTCTATTGGTTTTCCTGCTAAGTTAATAGAGGAACTTGATCCTTGTGGAATCTCTTTGCTGATGTTAGAAGTTTCTTTCTCTATTGTAGTTATGACTTCTATTGATTGTGATTTCTTTGCTAGTAAACATTTTAGTAATATAATAATTGTTATTGTAATTGTAATGATTGCGAAGCTTCCGCTGGTCCATAGGTGTATTCCATTGGTTGATTCAAATGATTTAATGTATTCTGTATTATTGATGTGGAGTTCTTTTAGCATTTGGAGTGAAAGGATTTCGGAGATTTCCGTACTTCCTGCAGATGGTTGAACTATTGCTGGGAGTGGTTTGACTTGAATAACTTCGTTAGAGGTGTAGATTGTGTTGTTAATCGTTATTGTAGTGTTTTGGTATTGTATAATAAAAGTTCCGGCTAAGTTCAGTAGATTGTTATCTATTGTCATCGATCCATTGTATTGGTTTAGCAGAATGGTGCCATCCGCTATTTCTTCGATGGTCGGCAGGTGCTGATTGTTTGTTATAATGCAGTTAGCTGGTATACTCTTAAGTAATTTTGGGATACAATTGGTGTTGCTTATGTCTACGATATTTTTGCCATTGCAAATGGACAATTCACTAAATGTCTTACAGTTGGATTTAATTCCAAAAATTTCATTGTTACATTTAAGTATTTTTTCAAATGGCATTTCATTTACAATTTTTCCTTTTTTTACAGCTTTTAGAAGTATTTTTTTGCATGTTTCTTTCTTGGTAATAGGTACACTTATAATATAAATTAGGGTAGAATGGTTTGATGCTATTTTTACATCACTAAATTCTAGTGCTTCAATTATATTAATGTATGGCATTGCCTCTGTGTCAAAAATAGATTTTGCAGCATTTATTTCTGCATTAGACAAAATGTAAGTATTTATAATGCCTGATTTGGCCCATTGTATTGCGTAATCAATATTGAGGAGTTCTTCTTTTATAATATCTATCTTATATTTTATGTTAGTTACAAATTCATTTTTTATAATTGGATTAGCTTTAAATTCTTTTAGTATCTCATTTGTTACATTGGTAATTTCGTTTATTCTCTCGATTGAAACTTTATTGATAACAATTTGTTTATTATTATTTTTTAAGAGATGGTTAATTTTGTTTTGTACTATTTTGAAGTCATCATGGTCTGGATTACCTGCGATCCACTTCCATGCACTTCCAATAAAATTGAGCGAACGTTTAGGTTTTGCTTTAGGTTGGAGTCTATTAAGGAGGGAGCGTAACTGGGAAAGTTGAAATGATATGAAAGGAAATATTGTATTTTGGGTGCTTATGTTTTGTTTAACTGTCAGTTCCGTTTTGTCTACAAAATTTTGGTAAGGTTCCAGGTCTATTACATGAATTATTTTAAAGTTGCCGTTTTGTACTTTTGCTATTCCAATATTTAGTTCGATTAGTTGGGATGTCTTTCGTATTTATTCTGCTTACACGTTACGCATTTTCTCGTTATTCTCTGTATTTTACTGTTCATACCTGGAAAGTAGTATTTCTGAAGGATCTGCAATTTATTTTCCTTGGCGTTCCTATGGGCTCTGTTATGTGTGTCAATAATAATGTCCTCTTGTTGTTGTTCATTAACTATGTCTTCTACTAAAATTTGAGTAAACCTTATTTTATAATTGTTAAAATGTTGCACATAAACTTCCTGCAATAATCCCATAATTCTTTCAGACGTTTGGATACAGCTTATGACAGAAGGGTTGAGGTATCTTTTACAAATGTCTATTAAATTTTCTTGATTGTAAAAAGGTTCTGTTATTATATGCCGGTGGTAACCAGGAAAAATTATTTTGAACTGGTATGTTGATGTTTGCTCTTGTTTTAGGAAGAGTTGGTTTTTGAAAGCATTTATTGGAGTTTCTATGGATGGTATTAAGTTTTGGGACGAACTATCGCTACTGTGTTCGGTGGGCGTAAGCGAGAAAACTTGTGTAGTTGGGGGGCGAGATAGAGAGTCTGCTACAACGTTCATTGTGCCTGGCTTGTAGTGTAGTTCATGATTATATTCCTCTAGTATTGCCTTCCAGCGTTTCATTTTTGAGTTAGAGTTTTTATTACTCAGCGCGTATGTCAACGGCTGGTGATCTGTATAGATTTTTACTTTTCTTGATCCGTAAAGGAAGCTACGTAAGGAAGTTAGTGCCCATATTATGGCAAGCATTTCCTTTTCATTAGTTGCATATGACTCTTCTGTTTTGCTGAGGCTTCTAGATAAAAATGTTATGGGTTTAGAATCTTGCGACAGAACTGCTCCTAACGCATGGTTTGAAGCGTCTGTTGTTAACTCAAAGCTCTTTTGGAAGTCAGGGTATGAAAGCATTACGTCTTCTGAGATGAGACAACTCTTAGCTTTTTTCCAAGCTTCTATTGCATCAGTGTTCATGTGAATTAATTTCGTTTTGGAAAAACTTTTGGACAAACGTCCATTCTCCCCTCTTAAAAGAGACGTCAATGGTTTCACCAAATTGGCGTATCCTTTAATGAATCTACGATAGTAGCCCGTCATTCCTAAGAATGACCTTAAATCCTTCAGTGTCTTTGGCTGTGGGAGTTCTAAAATAGCTTGTACCTTTTTTTTATTAGTCTTTAGACCATTTTGAGAGACGACAAACCCTAGAAATTCAACTTCTTTCTTAAGGAATTCGCACTTATCGAGCTGTACTTTGAAGTTGGCTTTTTCCAGTGTTTGAAAAACTGATTGGAGATTTTTAAAATGTTCGTTTTCTGTTTTGCCAAAAATGATGATGTCATCTATATAGACATAACATCGAGTTCCGATATGTTCTCGGAGAACATCGTCAAGAGCACGTTGGAAAATAGAGGGCGCATTTTTCAGCCCGAAGGGGAGTCTCGTGAACTCAAATTTTCCATTATTGATAGAGAAAGCAGTTTTCTCTCTATCAGATTCCTTCAGAGCAATCTGGTGGAATCCACTCTTCAGATCGATGATGGTGAAAAAGGAATTTTTTCCAAGGTTGTAGAGCACTTCATTTATCTCTGGGATTGGGTATCTATCGGCTATGGTGACAGAATTCAGTTTTCTATAGTCGATAACGAGTCGGTACTTTTTTTCACGTGAAGCATCTTCTTTTTTTGTAACGATCCATACTGGGGAATTGTATGGAGATTTTGAAGGTCTAATTATGTTCTGTTCTAGCAACTCCAGAATTTGTTTTTCTACTTCTTCTTTGAGTGCCATAGGATATGGGTATGACTTAGAATATATTGGGGTTTCTGTGGTGGTGCGGATTTCGGCTTGAACATTTGTTGTGTAGGTTAATTTTTTATCGGGGTCGGAAAAGAGTTCAGGGAAATTCTTAATAATTGAATGAAGTGATCGAGCTTGTTCTTTCGTTAAGTGAGAAGTTCTTATGTTTATGTTGTTAACATCTTCAGAATTGAGTTGTTTAAGTGGAATTGTTATGTTTGGATGTATTGTCATATGTCCTTTGTCTGTATGTATGATGGATTTTAATTCTCTTAAAGTATCGTTGCCTAATATTCCGTCGAACGATATCAAGCTTGGAAGAATGAAAAATGTGTGTTTTTTACCTTGTCCAAATAAGTCAATGAGGGCATGATGGGTGATTTTGATATTACCTCCTACAGAATTTGCAAAGAATGATTTTTTGTTAGGAATTTGATTTCTGATGTGTCTTGACTGCACATAGTTTTTATTTGAACCGGTGTCAATGAGAAATTTTACTATTTCCCCGCATTTCTTAGTATGTTCAAAATACGGAAGCGAGGACTGCTTTAGTCTAAAAAATAGATATCGTCAAATTCTTGTGTCTGGTCTAGAGTTTCCGTTTCTGTAGTGTTATTATAGTCTACGAGAAATTGTTCATTCATCTCATTTTGGGTGTAATGGTTGCTTTCGTTGTTTTCTGCTGAGTAACTTTTGTCAATTTGCGTTTCAGGTTGGAGATTATTGATTCGTTGAAATTTGTTAGGTTGTTGATGTTGAGTACTAGGAAAGGGGCGTTTTGGAGCAAATTGTTGAAATTGCGGTCTGTTGACGTAATTTACTTGCCTTGACTGGATAGTACTAGTATCCATTGGTTCTGGACCTAGGTTAGGTTTTGGTGGGTATGAAGGTTGATTATTAAATTGTCTTTGTGGCCATGGGGTAAATGTTTGGTTATTAAATGGCCTTTGCACTGGTTGGGTATGGAATTGTTTATTGAATTGTCTTTGTACTGGTAGATACTGTTGCTGATTTTGGAAATTATTATTTGGCTGTCTAAAGTTGTGGTCGTGACGTCGTGGAACATAGGTTAGTTCTGGATAAAAATTATTTCCAGTAAATTGTTGATTTTGTCGCATCGGTCTTGGTGGTGGAACAGGAGGATCATGTTTTCTAAATGTAGGTTGGTTATTCTGAGCGTAATTCATTCTATAGGTCATATTGTCTAGCTTGAGACAAATATGGAGCGCTTGTGGGAGAGTGCTAGGTTCTCTAACGCTTAGCAACCTAGGTAGGTCACCTCTTAGACCACGAATAAACGTGTCTAGAGCTTTTTCTCTATATGCGTTTGTCATTGCGGAGAGTGACTCTTCGGTGAGGTCTAAACATGAAATTTTATCTAAAATTAAAGACAAGTGTTGGTATACCTGTTGATAAAAGTCAGGAATTGAATTATTGCGCTGGGAAAGAGTGGTTAATTGGTATTCGAGGGTACCGATATCCCTCTTGTCGGAATAGTGCATCATTAAACATTTCTTGATTTTTCCCCAATCAAGTGGAGTTCGATAAGACTCTAAGGCCGTATCGGCTTCTCCGATAATTTTATGGCGTACCATATGAAGTATAGCGTAGTATCTAGGTTTTCCTCTAAGGCTATCGTAAATGGTAAAAATTCTATCTACGGTCTTGCGCCATGAATTAAATTCACCAGGTTTCCCTGAGAACTCGCGCAGGCATTTTACTATATCTGGCACTTTATCTACTTCTTGAATATTGTTTGAAAAATCTGTCGGTTCGTCTATCTCTTCGTTTTCGTGAAAGGGATTTGTTTGATGTCTTATGGTCCGCGTTACTAGGTCGGTTATTTCTTTGGCTAAGTTCGGGGTCAAAGATGTTAGTTGATTTGGTGCTGGGTGTGTGTTTAGGAGGGAGTTAGTTGCAAAGGATATATTCCTTAGACGTTCTGCTAAATCGTCTTCTTCGGCCATTTTTGGTTTAATTTAAAATGACGTAACAAATGGATTTACGAATGAAATTTGTAACTTTTTTTTAATTTTACTGATTAAAGACTTGTATCAATATTTTTGGTTTACAGTTTTATTTTCGAGTAAACCGATTTTATTTTTATAATCTATTTTTAAATCTTAATTGTTAAAAAAAATTAAAATTTTATCGATAGATTCTCCTTAAAATTTACTTTTTTATTAAATTTTCCGTTTGTTAAATTTCTATATTCAATTCATTTTAATTTTAGTATTCGATATGATTTATAATTTTTCGAATAATTTTTTTTTCGATATTTTTCTTCAATAATTTTGTTTATTAAATTCCTTCACATTAATTTATATTTTCAATTAATTTCGATTTTTGCTTTCTATAAATTTTTCAATATTCTTTTTCTTCACTTAATTTATAATAATTCAATAAAATTTGTTTCTTAATATTTCAATAAAAATTTCTTACAGTATTATAATTGTAGTTAACATCCTTCGAGAGTGGCTGTTAGAACGCTAACTCCTTTTCCTCTGATGTCCTCAGCTACTAAGGGGCCTTATTTCCTCTCCGGATGAACTCTGTTTTGATTTCACTAAGCTTGGCTGCTACTTCAGGAACCTTGTAGTTTAGTGTCACTGCTACTATTTTTAGGAGCTCTTTTTTATTCTAATTTAATTTTCCACCAGTTTTGAATATTTGTTTCACTGTTCACATCTACTGTTTTTAAGATTATACTTTATTCATTCAATGTTCACTGGAATACTTTTTTTTAAAAAAAAATTTTTTCACTAAGTTCGGCTACTGCTTGAGGAGCGTTTTTTAGCAAAGTCTTGGAAAAATTTTCTTCACTAAGTTTGGCTGCTGCTTGAGGAGCGTTTTTTAGCAAAGTCTTGGAAAAATTTTCTTCACTAAGTTTGGCTGCTGCTTGAGGAGCGTTTTTTAGCAAAGTCTTGGAAAAATTTTCTTCACTAAGTTTGGCTGCTGCTTGAGGAGCGTTTTTTAGCAAAGTCTTGGAACCACAATGCGTGTTAAGAGCTCTGGTGCTTCTTGAGGACTCTGGCTTCTTTTTTTAGGATTTTGATTAAAACACTGTCACTACTTTAGGGCACTGGTTTTAATTATTCCACACGCGAGTGGTCCCTGCTCGGGCGCCAGTTAATTTATTTTATTATTTTTTTAATTTTTAAAAAAATCAACATCTGAGAGAAACTCAGATGTTGTACTTTATTATTTGAATTCAACTTAGAACTAACTTAACATTTTCTATAACTTATTATAATATACCTAAAACTGCTCTGCTGCTGTTGCTATTGTTGTTGCTGTTTGTTGTAGTGGTTGTAGCTTGACGTTGGCGAAATAGCTGACGTTGGCATTCCCACGGTTTGACGAATGCAGCGGATGCGCGTGCATGGTGTCAGCTTATTTTGTTATCTTAAATATTTGTTGTCTTAACTTATATATTCTTGATCAGCATCACCACCCGATTTAGCCATGTCCGTCTGTCCGTCTGTCCGTCTGTCTGTCTGTGATCACGATAACAGCCGTAATGTTCAAGCTATCTTCACGAAATTCTATATTTAAGCTTTCCTCTAAAAAATAAAGGCCAAGTTCGAAAATGAGCCAAATCGGATGAAAACCATGCCTACCTCCCATACATAATGGCTTTATAAAAAAGGTAAAATTTCTTAGAATTCCACAAAAATTAATATACGGAAGTGAAATTTTGCATGTGGGCTTTGATATTTAATATACACTCTGAGTATGAAATTCAACTAAATCAAATGAAAACCACGCCTACCTCCACAAAGTGACTTTATCAAATAGCTAAAATCTCTATAAATTCCACAAAAATGAATATATGGACTTGAAATTTTGCATATGAACTTCGATATATAACATGTACTCTATGTATGAAATTTAACGAAATCGAGTATAAACCACGCCTACCTCCCATACAAAGTGACTTTATCAAAAAACAATAGCGAATATTTTCTGTTAAAACTATAACGAAAATTTTTTACAAATAAACATTTTATTGATTGCTTAAGGCTTTGAATATACTTTGGTTCGGCCGTGGGGGTATTTTAACTTCGGCCCAGTCGAAGATCATTTCTTACTAGTTATATATTAAGATATACCGCAAGCTATTTCGGTCATTATTATTTATTATATTAATTATATTTCAACCTATGTCGTCCGTCATCTTACGGATTGCTCTCATCGCACCTCTGTTGCTATCTCCGTCTGCGTATTAAGCAAAATTATCAATTAGTAACAATTTGATCAAAAAGTAACTCTGAACTATAAGTGTTGTGTTTATACAACGAAGGGAAAAACAAACGAAGTTTTAGTTGGGAAAAACAAATTTTTGAATTGCTGCAATTTTAAAATCACTCGCATTTATGACAAACGAAATTAATTCCCTGGAACTAAATGATGCGTTATTGCAACTGACTATTATTATGACAACTGTTGAAACGTTTGCAAATAACGATTTTAAGCACGACAAACGAAGTTCGTTTCCGGCAAACTGGCCATGAACATTTTTTTTTTTCTTTGCGTGTACAAGAAACCAAAAAAACTAAGAATGAAGTGTTAGTCAAACAGGTTGCTACAAAAAGAACTCCAATTATGTAGAGAAAATTTGTTGAACTTTCAATAAGAGAAACAGTGGTGGTTTAGACTAAACCCGTTAGCGTGTGTGAACATTTCTAAACAATTTTTTTAGTATCTATACAATTCCTATACAAAAGTTTAATGCAAAAATTCGAGTCTATATATTCGTTGTGTTATGTTGCCGTGCCAGTGAGACAACAGGTTGGTCGAATTGTCGAAAATATCGCTGCCGTTCAGGCGTCCGTAGCAAACGATACAAAACAGTCAATTCCACGGCGTTCTCAAGAATTGGGCATCGCCCAGACCACTTTATGGCGAATTTTGGGTAAGAATCTTGGTTTACACCCATACAAGATCAAACTGACTCAAGAATTGAAGTCGATGGACTATTCGAAGCGACGTACGTGGTCCGATTGGGCTCTGGAAAAGATGCATCAAGATGATGAATTTCATCGCAAAATCATTTCAGTGACGAAGCTCATTTTTGGCTCAACGGGTTCGTCAATAAGCAAAATATTCGTTATTGGTCAGGTGAAAATTCACATGTGCTTCATGAATCACCACTTCACCCACAAAGAATAGCTGTTTGGTGCGGTTGGCATACCGGTGGCGTCATTGGACCATACTTTTTCGTCGACGATAACGATCGTAACGATAGTGTGAATGGCCATCTTTACCGATTATTTTTGGCCCAAATTGGAAGATATGGACTTGGACGACATGTGGTTCCGACAGGATGGTGCCACAAGCCACACAGCACACGTTACAATCGATTTATTGAAGAGTAAGTTAAATGAGCGTGTTATCTCAAGAAGTGGGCCAGTCGATTGGCCGCCTCGTTCGTGCGATTTAAGGCATCTAGACTATTTTCTTTGGGGCTACGTCAAGTCATTGGTCTGTGCCAACAAGCCGACGAAGTTGGAAGAGCTCAGAACCAACATTGAACGCGAAATAGCGGCCGAAATTTCATTCATAAATATTTTCATTGTACTTCAAGCCTATAATAAAGTTTTTGAAATACCTCAAATGATTTGCGTTTTATTTAAAAAAAAAGTTGTCAAGTCCTTAATGGAAAAACTTTTAGTTGTTTTATGCCGACTCCGAACGGCTACTGAGCATGTTCTCAAGAAGCTTTACATGGCATTATTTACTCTCAGGTTTACCATTGTCTGCAGAGAGGTGACGACCTAACAGAAAAATTAATTCAGCTGAAAAAACTTTCTGTGTCAGATGGAAATTGAACCAGGGTTCTCTGGCGTATGAGTCACGCACTCTACTCACTGCGCCACGGCCGTCACATATAGAGAGGATTGAATTAAAATAAAATTTCCTTAAGTGTTTCCTTCCTTTTTGAATATGACTTACAGAATTTAACTTGTTTGCGAAATTTTGATTCTGTCAAAAATCCAGTTACCGAATTGTGGATTTTTTAAAATCGACTAAAAAGAAAAATTAAATTGTCTTTCTTTCCGAGACGATTTTGGAGCTTGAGATATTTTTATATGAAAAATTATCTAAGTTATTCTTTTCAGTATAAGGTTCAGTATTTAATTTTTTATTAAGATTTATTTTTCATAAAAACAAGTTTTTGTAGCAATTCACAGTCTTGAATGAAACATGGGTCTATCACTTTACAACTGAGATGAAAAAATAGTCAAAACAATGCAAAGAAACAGAGTATTGACTCCAAAGAATGCGAAGGCAGCTCGATCTGTACGCAAGGTAATAGCATATTTTAATTTTTCGTCTGCGAAATGTTAATTAACAGCCGGTCTAATGTATATGCTGGGTGTTTCACTACAAGTTGATTTTCTTAGAATTGAAATAAAATTATCAAAACTGAATTTCTTTTGGTATATTATAGATTTATTAGAAGGATTAAACAATGCTATCATTTTAGGACCTGGATTTCGTTAATGAGGCTGTCACGGCTATCTTCGCTTGTTAACGGTCTCTGGTTCTATCTCACGAATGGCTCATACGATACTCGCCTTAAAGGTCTGAATAGTTTCAGGATTATCTGCATAGCATTGATATTTAACTGAACGTCAAAAAAGTACTCTAAAACGGCCCAAGCGCAAAATGTGATAAAAAAAAGATACAGTATACCGTGTATACAGTAAAGAAGTGAAACTTCTTCTTTGTATACACTCTTTCTCTTCTAGAGTAAGAACGATGTAAAGGCTCGATAATGCGTAACGTGGCGTAGAGTTCTATCTGGAATAGAACCCATCGCTGCGCTAGGGAGAAAACTCAGAGCGTAGCTTTGCAGAAAGTTTGAGAGCGAGAGTATGATCGTAAAAAAATCAAGTAAGTGTTGCATATTCTGAATATTAAGAGAATAATTTCTTAAAAAGGGATTTTTTTATTTTACATAATTGCAATGAGCGATGTTTTTTTTTGCCAATGGAGCTTCAGGTGCATTTATAAAATAGTTTTTCAAAAAATTTTGTTGGCATATTAATAAGCAGTTTCACAGAACAATGTCACAACAATAAATCTACCTCAGCGGTACACTTGATCTTAACTTTCATTTTTATTTCTGCCTTAAAAACTAAAAATCAAAAATTACCGTTTTTTTTTTACTCAAAAACTATGGGACAAATTTAAGTTTTTATTTTTGCTTTCAAAAACTTAAGCCTTATAAATACTTTTTTGTTCAAAACTTTAAATGTGAAAAGATAACTAAAACTTTTTGCACACTGAAACTGGTCTCTGCGTTAAATGCAAAGCATTGAAGATTAGTTATAAAATTCCCCTTATATAAAATCATTGAGCAAGCAATATTGATTTGAGCGCAATGAAAATTTTCGCAATGATGCAGGCTCTCACTAGGATTGCCATGTAAGAATTTTTTTCAGAATACAACTTGATATATTTTTTATTCAACCTATGTACGTATTAATATTACTTATATCAAACATATTATACTTACTATTATTAATAATATTTCGAAATTAATGTATATAACTACAATATGTATAAAATAGTTATCTATTGAAAGAACTTATTCCAACTTTTCTTGCGCACAGTGTCAAGTTCGCGTCATGGGCGACAGCATATGCTTCATGAATTTGGGTTTCTATATTATTTTATATCGCAATATTATGAATAATAATATAATATGTGTAATATGAGCAAAATTCATAGAGGTTATAATAATATATTGAATTAAAGATATACCAACGTTAGTATTCTAAAAAAATATTGGCATGGCAGCCCTAGTATGAGAGTCTACTTTGCGAAACTCATAATGGGCTCAGGTCAACTCTCTTATTCACTTCTGCTTCGCTCAATCTTTCTCTCTTCTACCCAAGTCATGGCAACCCCCCTATCACCAACACATAGAACGCAATCAGCACACAATCTGCGGCTTTTGCCACCCAGCAGGAGCAATCTGGGTCACCGCATTTTACCTTTTTTCAGAGCGCTCTACAGAAAATGCTATATCTACCTTAAAATTAATTTTTTTTTAATAAAAAAAAAACTAAACATACTCTTGAATGTGTATATTTTAAGGTATAAAAACCATAATTTAAAAATATTTCTTAGGTTTCCTTAAAAAAATTCACAAACATGACCTTTTCTTTCGGCCTCTGGGTATATTTCCCCCTTAAGTGCAGCTAAAAAATCGTTTAAAAAGCGTTTCATCAAATAGTTAAAAACGCTCTTTTATGTGTTATACATAAAAACAAAGCGACAAAATGTTCCCCTTTAGCTCATCTGAGGATTGAACTCGGAACGTTGGCATTACAGTCAAATGTTTCACCGCTCTGCTGTTTCCGTATTTGACTAATCGGGAACAAAATGTATATAAAAATATGATCTCCACAATTCTGAACTCTGAAAAGCGCATCCTCAAAGCATACCAAAAGTGAGCTTAAATTCCCGCTGGGCATCTACAGCAAAAGTAATTTGATTAATTGGTATGTAGAGTATATTTTCATCTGAGGAGTTTAGCTCCATTGATAAGCCATTGTCTTTATAATCTTGAGTTCGCAGGTTCGATCCTCAGCGGTGACAAGGAAATTTTTTGAGTCTTTTATACAATGTATGTCTCTCTCGTTCTTTCTACTATTAAACATATTTTTCTTCTCTATCGTGTAACGAAATGAAGAAAAGTGACCTTGAAATTTCCAATATTTTCGTTCAAATTTCGAAGCGCCGCCAAAGAAGTTTCACTTCAAAAAAAAAAGCAAAGAATATTTATATATAAACATCTTTATCTTTAGATGATATTTTTTCTAAAAATTGAACTTTTCTTGTCCACAACAATACGTATAAAACATTTTTTTTTTTTTGAACATGAAAGAATCACGCACATAAACACAAGCAGGTTAATAGCCGACTAAATCTTCAAATACATTGAAAGCCATAAGATGACGAAATGAAATTCAACGTTAAAAAGCGGATTTCATGCCATTTATATTCGAGTCTTTGTTCGGAATGCTTCAAATTTTCATTTTTCAATCAATAAAATGCATATAAAACGGAATCGTTATCTTAAAATATGAGAGTTGAGTTCAAATGACGCAGAGCAGAGCTTCGATGAATAGACGACAGCGTCAAAAGCAGACAGTCATATATGCTGACGTTCAGACAGACGATGTCATTATGGCGTTATTCTTGCTGCAGTATTTTCCAAGCAGCATAAAAAGTACAACCACCGCTATACGTTGCAGCGTAGATACTTTCTAGTTACTTGGGGCAGATTGAAACGCATCTTAAGGATACCGTCTTCGTAGTGTTCGAAGCCGCAAGTGAAAGTCGTAACAGATAAAGTTAACGGAAAAATATATGACAAAATAGACGAACATGGAGACGACGACAAACTTAGGTGGGCAAACACTCATACACACACACACAAGCATATTTATGATCCTGTAGATGGTGTACCTTTTTATTATTTATTCGGCTTCGGGCAAAGTTTTCACATTTGTCTGCGAGGTTAATAGAAAAAGTTGATTTTTCATATAATGTTTGCTCTTCTTCAACGTCATGTTTTTGTTTTTTTTCTATTTTTTTTTTTTTTTTGCTTTTAAATTCATCCATTGTGCTTAATATTTTAAACAAACAAACAAAGAAGCATGTATAAAAAATATCCCAAGGCTTCAATTTATTTTCTGCCAATAAGTTTTCATGAAAAAGTTTTTTGACGGTTTTAATTTCATTCTTGGAGCGAAGTTTTTATTTCGGATTGATTTCGTAAAAATATATCAAAATTGATGGGAGTCATTTCTATAGAATAAAAGGTTTCGGTCTTACTTCATATCCTGCGGTAGAATAGATCCAACTTACGTGGTTTCATACAAATTTATATGTTTTCAGAAACTGGAAGCTTACCTGCAAGAAAATAAAAGAGAAAATATATTAAAGTAGGTGCAAGAAGTTGATTAATTAGCAGAAGATATTTATTTTATTTATTTTTTTATTTTTATTTTGATTTTTTTTTTTTATATTTTGGTGTAATCCAATCAAAGGAGCGCCAATTAGAGTATCACAAATAAATGAGTGGGCATTAAATAGATAAATCAAATGCGAATAGAATTCAAGTTCAAGTCATACACGAGTATCTAAGTATTGTATGGCATGCTTATATTTTATGCAAACATGGAAAAAAACCTTTGTGTGAATAGGGAAGGAAGTCCGTACATGTTGTATGCCTCATGTTTGTCTGGCTTCAGGACAAAAAAATCAAATTTGTGCTGTAATTAATTATCTAGAAACAATGTACACGGTCAAAGTAACATGCAAGCTATTCCTAGCAGAAAAAAATATATTTTTTTTCAAAATTTTCAAGAATTTCCCTTCTGACTTCTATCGCTTCTAAGTTAACTTGCTGAAACAGCCGTGGAAATAAAAAATAAGTACTAATTATTTTCAACCACATCCCGCACTCCAATTCAGTTAAATTTTGCAAGAATATTTAGATTCGATAACAATTCAATACGAGGGTTAGGTAAAAAGTACCTGCAAAATAAAACAGACGACGCCACAATCGCAAATTCCTTGTGAAATTTGTGAAGTACACCTAATTCTCTTTTTATACGATAGAATGGTTCCCAGAAAATTCGTGTAAAAAAAAAATCGTGTTAAAATCAGCTGGCAAATTTTGAGTTTTTCAATTTTTTGTTATTGCTTTTGTCGTTTTTTAGACGTTTGTAGCTCCTACAGCTTTGTTGTTGCAAAATTTCTCACTTGAGCACCCATTTTAAAATGGCTTACCTTGTAATTGTATCATGGGTAGTAGTGACAACTGTATATTTTCTCACGTGCTACATCCACCAAATGTCATTTGTCTGTATATTTTACTTTCTACTTTCATTTTAACGTTTTTCATTCTCTAATTTATACTATTTTGGACAGTTGATGCAAGACGAAAGAACTGTCACCCCTACCTGGTATAATTGTATCATGATTTTACTCGTGTCACGGCAACCCTCATCAGTGTTGACGATTTACTGTCATATTGACGATTTTGGGCTCATAATTGGTGACGATTTTCTTTCATTTTTATGCCACAAATGAAGATTTTTAGTTGACTCGATTTTTTTTACTATCAACAATTTAAATTGGCAAGAGATTCTAAAATTTCTTTAATATATGTATGTTGCCTAAAATAAATAACTATTTTAAATAAACTCTTACAAAGCGAAAACCACAAGTGCATAAAATATATGACGAGTTCAGTCGTATTGCATGAAAAGTTCTAGGCAATTTTATAAAGCCCGAGGTTTTAAAGCGGGAAGTTCATTCACTGCATATGCATATGCGTCCGTCTTGTCGTTGCCATTTTGAAGGTTATTTCATTATGCCTCTCTCATAAAAACCTTCGTCCCTATTGGCAAAGAACTGGGAGAGGCGATTTTCACATGCTTCTCTTGAGGCCAAGTTCTCATCAGCAAAATCATTCGCCATAGACAGGAACAGGTGGTAATCACTTGGTGCCAGGTTTGGACTATAAGGTGGATGCATAAGTACCTCCCAACCAAGCTCCCTTAGCTTCTGGCGAGTCACTATCGATGTGTATGGCCTGACGTTGTCCTGTTGGAACACAATTCCTCTCCTCTTGAAAATTCCTCTCCTAATCGCCTAGAAGCTGGCCGCTTCCTTCAAACGGTCCAATTGTTGACAGTACAGGCCCGAATTAAGAGTTTAGCCGTAAGGGAGCAACTCATAGTAGATGACTCCCTGCCAATCCCAACAAACACAAAGAAACACCTCCCTGGCCGTCAATTCAACCATGGCCACCGTTTGCGCCGGCTCACCGCGATTCGACCACGACCGTTTTCGCTTAACGTTGTAGTAAATGACCCACTTTTCATCACCAATCACCATCCTTTTCAAAAATGGGTCGATGTTGTTGAGATTTAGCAGCGATTCGCAGATGGAAATTTGGTCCATGAGGTTTTTTAGCGTTAACTCGTGTGATAACCATACATCGACCTTCTTTTTGTATCCAGCCTCATTGAAGTTGTTCCAAACGGTTTTTAGTGCAATGTTTAGCTCCTGAGCAATCGAAACCGTGCTTACATGATGGTCGGACTTGACGATGTCCATGATTTTATCGACATTTTCGACAATTGGCTTACCAGAGCGTGGTGCATCTTTGACATCCAAACTACCGGAACGGAATCGACAAAATCAAAATTGCGCATAATTGGCTGTTCCAGTATCAGCACCACAAACACCATTCACATTTTCAGCAGCCTGCCTTGCCTTTTCGCCTCTATCGAAGATAAACTGTAAAATATAGCGTATTTTCTCTTTGCTGATGTCCGTCGTTGACAAGGAATCACAAAACTGCCTGAAAAGTTTTTTTAGTACGAAATCTTATATTTCTAACGCAGCGCAGGGCACTCCATAGCTCACTGAGCTCTCTGTGAGCGTAACTTTTCACATGTGCACACCGTTGCCAGATTGGGCGATTTATCGCCAATTGGGCGCTTTTCTTCTTGTTTTTGCGCTTAAATTTTTAGGAAATCGCCTGGCGATTTTTTGGGCGATTTTTGTGAAACCACGCTTTTTCATAAACTCATCTAATGTGTTTAAAATTTCAATTAAAGAAAATAACAATTATTTTAAAAGTGTTTGGAACACTCTGTTAACAATGCGATCGATAATTTATTTGTATTGAAATCACATCGCTATCTTTTTGAATAAAATTTTAACTGACAGCAGCAACTCACCAATTAGAATTTGCAAATTCTAGTTGCTAGTTTTGAAGACATACATAGTTCTTTATAGTAATTTTGTATACATACAAATGAATACGAATCTTTGTTGACATTTCCATGGAGCAATGTTTTCTAAAACAAAGTGCCATCTGATAGTGAAGAATTTTGGGAATCGGCATACAAAATTAAGACAGCACTAGGGGGAAAATGTTTGGCAATATTTGTAATTTGGCATTCATCATGCTTTCCTTGCCACATTCTAATGCATTGGTGGAACGTATTTTCTCCGTCATGAATTTGACCAAAACTAAAATTCGTAACAGAATGATATTAGATATGCTAGCTTCAATCATTCGAGTAAAATGCTTCATGAAGGCTTAAAACGGTTGTTGCAAATCGCTGCCAATATCCGATGATATTTATTTAAAAATGAATAAATCAATGTATGAACTAAACAATAATTCGAGAATTGACGAAACGGAGGAAGAATCTAATATGGCTCAAGTATTTAATAGAATGGAACTACGTTTTTTGTAAAAACTTTTTATTTTTAAAGTTGCATATTGAAAAATTCTAAATAGTTATAGTATCTAAAAAAATTTTCTTTAACGATCAACATTCTCGTATAAAATTAAGTAGCTTTTTTATTATTTTTACAGATCTCAATAATATTGAATAATAATATTGAGATTGATTATTACTCGGAAAAAAAAAAGTATTATTTGAAAAAAATGTATATAATTTTTTTGTTTTTTCTAATATAATAAATTTCTTAGAAAAAATTGCGATTTTGGCGATTGTTTTTTTTCATTGGACAAAATTTTTTTTAAATCTCGCTTTCCTCAAAAAAGTTCTGGCAACACTGCATGTGCACAAAGCTCACAACAGAAGAGAATATAATTCAGTCGTTCGCAGACGGTGATGCTGTAAGGTCTATGTCGCTTTGCGCTCCATATTTTATGTACACTCTTAAAAAATTAACCTATTGATTTTTAGATTCATAATATTTATGCATATATTTATTATTTTATAGAATTTCATATTATTCACATATATTAAGGTTTCATATAATTCATACATACAATTACCTATTATGATTCTTTGTATCGTTCATTCATATTCATGTATTAATTTTTTAATAATCAATTTTATGATTGCTTACTTTCTTATTTATTTCATTTACGTACTTATTTTTTAATAATTTTTAATTATTAATTTTAATTATTAGTATATATTAAGATTTTATAGTATTAAAATAATTATTCGTAAATATTAAGGTTTTATATAATTCATCTATTTTACTTAAGGATTCTTTGCATTATTCTTTGCATTTCTTTCATTTGTATTAATTAATTTCATAGAAGAAATAATGAAGATACCGATGACTAAAAATTAAAACATAAGTAGAAAATATAAACTTGCAGATCTTAATTATTGTGACAACTATTTTGCTAAGTGTGTGTGATTCGAGAGCGCACTAATACTAACAAGACAGAATAAAATGGGACTGTGTTAGAATGCCCAGCCCGCCATCTCGCGTTACCCGATCGAACTTATACCAAGCGAGTTACAGATTGCTAAAACCATCTAGTGGAAAAATAATGAATTTCTTTAAACAACACCAATTTAATTTGGAGGAATTATGAAATTCGATAAGTCCAATAGAGATACTAGCATTTAAAAATAATTGCAATTATTTTTAGACTGAATTTTGCGACCAGTTGTTAAGCGTTTTGATTTGAAATATATATTAAATTCTATTGAAGTCTCTGATTGATCAAAAAAAAAAAAAAAAAAAAAAAAATTAAAAATAGAGAAATGATTTCCTTAACTGTTTTGTTCAAACTGGACATGGGTACACTGAAAAAAAAATGTTTTAAAATTGACGACAATTGTTATTAATTTGACGATATTTGTGTTTAAAAAATAGCTTGCAACATATTTCGTCAAAGTAAGAGCAAATGTATTTAAAAATTTTGAAAAACATATGAAAAAAAAGTCAAATTGACAACACATTTTGTGATCACATTGTGTTTAATTTTAAGCTAACTTTTTTTTCAGTGTAACGCAGCAAAATATGCTGCGCTGCTACAAGAACCCCAGCGCAGTTTACTGTATCAGCGTAATGCGCTAACGCAATTGCGCCATGAAGCATTTTGAAATGCTATGATATCTGTATCATCAAGTCCAGCGCAGGCTGTTTTTGATTTGGATAGCGCGATGCGTTATGTGGTCAATTTGTTGAATGCGCTGAGCTTTGTGGTGAAGTAGCAAGTAGGTAAGCGCATATAGTCTTCACTTATTAAACATAAATGACATTAATTAGAAAATCCTGAAACAATTTATCTATCGAAAGACTCATGTTGCTTATGAATTCATTTAATTATTCAATTAATATGAATTATTACTAAACATATAGCGTATTTTTAGCATTAACCAAAAATGAAAAAATTTTATTCTTCAAGCATGACTGCATGCTGTTCAACGTGAGTATTAGATATCAAACAATATCTACCTACACATTTCTGGTATGCAAGACAAGTTGGAAGTTGGATGTTAGTTTCATTTCATGTACCTTAATGAAAATCTATAGAAAAAACTGTACATGAAGCAAATACAATTTCCTGCTATTTTGGGTTACTGCGCTATTTTTTAGCTTTTTTTTTAGCGCAATATTTAGCTTTAGCGCAAAACAAAAAGTAGCGCTGCTTAACATATGAAAAAGATAAAAAAAATTAAAATGTCATTAATTTTTCCAGGGACCGCAAATAACGATTATTGCTATCAATCAATCCTTTTAGAGAAATAAAAATTATTTTTTGTCGTTTTTTTCAATCAGAAAAAAAGTTATTTTTTTGTTATTTTTTCGATCGGAAATAAAATTCATATTGTGATCGTTATTTTTTTCGATCAGAAATAAAAGTTTTTTTTTATCATTATTTTTTCGATCAGAAATAAAAATCATTTTGTGACTATTATTTTTTCGATCAGAAATAAAAGTTACTTTTGATCGATATTTTTTAGACCAGAAATAAAAATCAATCATTGATCGTTATTTTTTCGATCAGATTAAAAAAATTATTTTTTGATCTATATTAAATCGATTAAAAAAGTAACATGCATATTAAGATATAAATTATAATAAAATTAAAACTTAAAAAGCGCTATAACTCGAAAACAAAAGAAGATAGGAAAAAATAAAAGTGGTTTTGGCTTTTCTAAAAAGGGTGGGTGGCATCGAAATCTCGACGCACAGGTAGAGGGGTTGGTCGATATGATAACCTTAAAAACGAGAAAAAATGCCATATCTTGAAAACGACACAAGATGGGACACTACTTATATTTTGTACTTCTATTTTCTACAGCTATTTTCTACTAATATTTTAGTACTATTTTCCATCAATATTTTCTACTACTATTTTTTGCAACCATTTCATGCTACCAGTTTGTCTACTCATCCTACTACTATTTTCTTGTCTAAGTTCTTATTCAAATTCTTGTCTTGGTCCTTATTCTAATCCTTGTCCTAATCCTTGACCAAATCTTTGCCTAACCTAATCCTTGTCCAAGTAGTAATCCAAATCCTTTTCCAAATCCATGTCTAAGATCTTGTCCTTATCTTCGTCAAAATCGTTGTTCAAATCCTTGTCCAAGACGACTAGCTAACTTGGTAACGTGGGTTCGAAGCAATAACTTCTTTATTTGAACTCAAAACAGTTTTATTTGTAAATATTGATTTGGTTGAAATTTCAATCGATATTATTTCTATCTTGAAATAATTTTTATTTCTGATTAGAAAAATATAGATCATTGATTCATTTCTATTTCTGATCGAAAAAATAACGATCAGTAATAATTTTTATTGTTAATTGGAAAAAATTCCATTAAAAAATAACTTTTATTTCTGCTTGAAAAAAGTATCGATCAAGAAATGATTTTTATTTCTGATCGAAAAAATAACGATCACAAAATGATTTTTATTTCTAATCGAAAAAAATAACGATAATAATTTATATTTATGATTGAAAAAATAACGATAAAATAAATAATTTTTATTTCAGATCGAAAAAATAAGGATCAAAAATAGTTTTAATATATAATCGAAAAAAGAAACGATCACAAATAATTGAATGAAGATGATTTCTATCTTAAAAATCATGAAAAAATAAATCATGCCAAAAACGGAATCTCTGACTCACTAGCTTCATATTGCTATATTAAAAATTATTTTACATCTTTTTATATTTGATCTTTTGATGTAAAAATTAAAAAATAACCGTTATTTTCTATCCTTGAATTTTTTATATTTTTATTAAAATCATATTCAATATAATAATAATGGCAAATAAAATTAATTCTGTTCATAAAATAACATGAAAATTTGTACTTTTATATTAAGAAGTGAATAAATAAATAGGAAAAAGTAAAAATATATAAACGAAAATACTTAAGATGCGTCATTTAGATTATAGTTAAAAAAACAACTTGAGATTGGTAACCTGGAAAAAAAATCTACGCTGCTACACTAACCCAAGCTCAGTGCACTGTAGCAGCGTAATACTTTAACGCAATTGCGTCATGAAGCAGTTTGAAATATTATGATACCTGTATTATCAACATGTTTATCTGCGCAAGCTGTTTTTGAATTGCGTTATGTGGGCAATTTCTTGAATGCGGTGAGTTTTTAGAGTGCGCTTCAAACAAAACTAAAACAACAAAGGATTCTGGCATTGCAGCAAGTTTAAAGTTTGATTCAAGTTTGTTTGTACTCTTAACATCGAACACGTTCGACAAATTTAAGAAACCATTTCCTGATCGGCAAAGCATCATCACAATCAAACACACTTCATATGCTTAACAGCATCTTCTTCGACCTTGTTCGCTTCGAACATTTTATCTCCATGTTTAAGGCGACGTAAAACTTGTGCAATTTTGGCTCGCTGCAAAAATATTTTCTCATTTTTCTTTAAGCGTCATTTGTATTATTGCGCTATTGCGTTACTTTTTTTAAAAGAAGTGAATTAGCGCAGTAACGCATTTAAGTGCTTCAACGCAATAGCGTAACGCAGCGCAGCGTTACCCATGTCTAGTTCAAACTCTTTTCTAATTTGGTTTCAGAAAACGACTTTGATTGTCTTGATTTTGAGTTCCCGGAAATAATAAATTTAGATTTTGCTCATCTTTTAAGTGATTTCGAAGAAGTCCAAATTGAATATTTCTGGAAAACAGTTTGTTCTATCAGAAAAGAAAAGAGATATTTATCACTTTCCCTTCTGAGAAAATTCACTTTTAATAATTTGTCCTTGCTTAATCCATCAGCAAACGTTGAACGCTAATTTTCTCAAATAAATTTGAACAAAACACTTTTGAAACTTTAAAAGGTATATTATATATCAAAGATTATTTGAGAAGGAACAATTCGATATGTTATGATTTAGAAATAAAAAAATACAAGTATAAAACTATATACAAATAGAAACTAATGTTCCAATATAGTACCTTAAAAGTACCTTATAGTATCTTAAAATCAAATATAGTCAGAGTTTTCGGTATTCTGAGTTTTCTCAAACGTTCTATAGAATGTTTTAACTGGAAACTTTACAATTTTAAGCACGTACTATAATAATTTTTGACATTATAGGACAAAACAAACTTGGACATTTTCAACATTGCCGATTTATGTAAAATCGGCCAACAACTCTTCGACGCTTTTTTATTGTTGTATATTATTCTATAAAATATTTCTTATCATACCTGACTGTTCATTTTCATATACACCTATAGATAAGAAAAGGTAAACCATCACCATAGATAGCTTCACGGTGGTTTCAGTGATTGCCAATCAATTATTGTCTAACCACGTCTAAAAAAAAAAACAGAGCACAAAACAAGTCTATTTAAACGATTTTTTTCTAGTTCACTTCACTGGAAACGAACAATTAGTTCAAAGTGATGAAGTGAATGAAAACAACTAATATAAAAAAAAAATGGAATTTAAAGTTCGCTATTTTATAGGAATCCGGTAATAGATGGAATGTCTGCCATACACTATAGCTCAGCTCGCTCATTCGCGTGGTTGTCCGACTTTCACACTTGAACGGCGCTTAAACAAAGCAACTAAATTTAAGTGTTTCCTCGACAGACTCACGACTCAATGAATGAGCGCTACACAAAAAACAAAACCAACAAATTATTCCATTGGGTTTACAATTTGCTGTTATTTCACCCTAACCCACAAAATATTGTTATTATTTTCTTGTCGTTGTTTTTTTTTTTGTTTTTGCTACATTTGCTTTAATTATGCAAATATTTACAAGAAGAACAAATATAACTCAGTTGATGCTGCTCCAAGGCAAAATCCTACCCACCAACTTTCCATCGTTCAACTTTGCAACTGCTTCCCAATCGACAAATGCTGCTTTTACATTTTCGTACATCTCGCGGCTGTGGCTGCTTCGAAAGCGGATATCCTGTTTTGTCCTTTTTCTTACGTCCATATAGCTTGGCGCACATCGTGCACCGTCTTGGCTGTTGTCTTAAATAATGGTTGTATTCCGCCCGGTTGTTTCACTTGACGTTGACAAAGACTTCTCTGCAACTCAACACCATCAACAACTAAACTGTTTTTGTAGTTGTTGTTGTTGTTGCGAGCGTTGCCACCAAGTGTGGCGTTGTGATTGTGGCTATGGCGCATTTCGTCAACTTCTGCTTGATTGCTTGTCACAATAAATATCCTTCAATTGTTGTTAATGTTGTTGTTATTGTTGTTTTTGCTGCTGCTGTCATCTTCTACACCACGATACGACTGATGACTGTCTTCGTTGATATCAGCTGCGTTTTGCATAAAGTTAACATTTCGCATATTGTCTGAGAGCTGGCAACACTGGTGCTCTAGAATCCTAATATGAGTGTAAATTTATTTTTGGAATATGTATTGGCAAAGAAGGCCAATATCTACACAGATCGCAGATAGTACCAATTTAACATTTTAAATTGAAATTTCATTTTGCCTGGCGGTTTTATGTCATTACTTGGCAGTCTATTTGTGCCGTTAAGCTCGAGAACAAGCACAAAAAATAACAAAAGGGTGTAGGGGCTATGTTATAATAATTTAAAAATTATAGAGACATAATAGGGGGCAGAAGTTATTCAATACTGCCTCTCATGCAAAAAGTTTCATACAAATTCAGTTATTTTGTTTTATTATTTTTTGCATTTTAATTAGGTTCGTTGTTTGATTTATTTTTTTGTATTTTCCAGGAAGCTCCAGTAGCTGGTATAACCAGTGTTAACCGGAATTTTTTAATAATAATTTATGACAACCATTAGTCGTTTGATCCAGTTACGTTTTCTTTTTATTCCTGTACAAATTTAAGCTGGGAAGTAATGAACCCGGGACATTTTTTAATTACAACAAATATATTTGGATATTTTAGGGCATTCTAAAAAGTTGTATTGTATAAAAGTATAATTTACTCTTATTCACTCTAATAAAGTATGGTCTTAAAATTAACTCAAAAAGCTGTTAATATTGAATATTGTGTATTAACTTTTGGAAAAAAAAGAGAAAAAATGAACAAATTTTCTGGCACGCCTTCAATGGTATATTGTACCATGCTTGCTGAACTTTTTCCCACAAATCGTCCTTATTTTTAAAAGTTTGGTTAGATATTCTTTTCTTCAATTCACCCCAAAGATTCTCAATCCGGTTGAGGTCGAGTGATTGACTGGGCCAGGACATATAGTCGATTTTTTTTGTCCTTAAAAAATCCTTCACCAACTTCGAGTGTTTGGGGTCATCATCTTATTGGAACCGGCAAACTAAAGGCATTTCTTCACTTGCATAAGCCAACATTATTCCTTGTAATATTTCCACATATTCGAATGGGGTCATAATGTCCTGAATACGAAATATTGGGCCTACGCCATAGTGGGAAAAGCATCCCCAGACCATTATGTTTCCACCACCATGTTTGACCGTTATGCTAGTGTATCGCGGATCGAAATTTTTACCTTTTGGGCGACGAACATTCCTTGCGGCATCATTAGAAAACAAATTTATTTTGGTCTCGTCGTTCCACTTTTTGACTCCTTCATCTCTTGACCATGAGGCATGAATTTTGGCAAATTCTTTCCTCGCGTGTTAGTTTTTCTTACGAAGTAGTAGAACCTTACGGGCTATTTTGCCATAGAGCTTTGAATCCACTAACCTTCGTCGAATAGTCCGTGAAGATACTTTGTTGCCTAATTCTGCTGCTATTGTTCTTGAAGCTATAAAAGGGTCCTTTTTCGCCATTATATTAATGCGATGGTCATCGTTTAGTGTGGTTTTCCCTTTTCTTCCACGTTTTACTCCAACTTTTTTTTCTTTAAAGCATTCACGACAAAATTTCGAGAACGTCTAAGAATTTGGCAATCGTTCCGTATCCATTTCCTCCAGCACGCATCTCAATAAAAAAAAATGAAAAATAAATAACTGGTCACTTCAGCCCTTGAAAGGACTTTGACCTAGCTTCTTATGATTAATTGTGTTGTGCGTGTTATTAAGTTTATACACAATTGACCGAGAAATGGACCTACAGGTTTAACGCCGACTCCGAACGGCGATGAACGTAATGTTCTTATTCTCAAGAAGCTTTACATGGCATTTTGAATACTTTCTGAGGTTTGCCATTGTCTGCAGAGAGGTGGCGGCCGTACAGAAAAATTATTTTATTTCAAATAATTTTCTGTCGCTGCTGGGGTTCGAGCCCGGGTCTCCAGGTTCGTTGACATAGCGGCCACGCACTTTAACCAACTTCGCCACGGACGCCACACGCATCTCAATAGCAATCCGCTTTTCTTCGGGTGTACAATGATCGCCCGAATATGAAGGCTTCAAAATTTAAAATTATTTTACAAACCTTTAAAGACAAATTCCGAAACTACACTTTTGAATAAAAAACACGAAGAAAAACTTTTTTAAATGCACTTAAAATATTTTTTTCTGAAAATGTACCTATTTTTTTTTTGTCCACAGCGCGTTATTACTTTATGATATATCTCTTGGTAATTAAATTTTAGATTAGAAACTGCACTGCAAATAGATTGCCTGTCAATAACGGGACAACTTGTGTCGGTACATTTTCAACTTTCATTAAAATATGACATATTAATCAAAAACCATTTTTTAGGGGATGTACCTATTTGTTTGTCCAGATGTGTATATACTATATGGGGCTTTCTTTATCAAATGGCCTCCTTCCCCCCTCCCCCCTAAACGTCTGAATTTTTGTGATAAAAAGTTTCACGGCGGCTTAAAATTTTCCTTGAAATCTCTTTTTCGGCGCTCTTGAATTTTTTATAATTTAGAGGTGTTTAGACCATGTTTTTGGACAAAAATTACTACGCGCAAAAGGGAAACGTTCAAAAAATTGGCTGAGGCTAGTTTTCTTTTCTATTTGATGATAGAAGCATATTCCTTACGTAAAAATAAAAAAAATATTTTGTAAAGAGTACATTTTTCTAAAAAGTTAACCCTTATCAGCAAAAGTGGGTCCAAAAAATATTTAATGTTTAGACTATAATGGATTGTTATTAAAAAAAAAAATACTCTTTAGGGATAAATTTTATAAAAAGTGTTTCGAATTTGCCAAAAAATAAGTGCAAATTAAAAAAATTTTTTTTTTGACATTTATAAATTTTTTGAATTGGGCCATTTTTTGCAATATTCAAAAATATCAGAATTTTTTTTTATGTTTTCATATTATTTGGCAAATTCTAATAATTTTTCGTGAGATTAAATTTTTTCTAAATTTAACCCATTTTAACAAAAGTGGGCCAAAATAACAATTAAGGTCAAAACTTAAACAATTTGAAATTAACGCACTTAGCGCACCGTCCTTTTTAAAGGCCACCAAAAGCGTCAGTATAAATGAGAAGAAAAAACCGCTATACGCGTGCATTTCTGTGGATATTTTTTTGATTTATTATTGTTTCTTCTTGTTGGTGTAGCTTCGCCGTTCGAAAGCTTAATTGAAGAAAGCAGTTCCGCGTGTTTTATTTCTGAATTGAGTGATTTATAAAAAGTGATTTTTTGAAAGGTGTGCAATGGGAAAAATATCTATATCTGTAAATCATTTACATTCACCAAACGGTAATGTTTTGTTAAAAAATTGATGAATGTATCGTCTTAGTTCAACAACAAATAAATGGAAAGAGTCCATAATGCTGTAGTGATGTATAAAGTACACTGTCCTTTTAAAAGAACAGTGGCAGAATATACTACTTTTGTAATTTTAATTTCATATATTCTTAAATTCGTTTTTGCAGTAGTTTAAACCAAAAGCCGTTGACTTTTAACGAAATTTTGGAAGAGGTTGAGGAATGGAGCGATGATGAGGTTTTTGATAATATTTACATGGCACCATCCGAAAACGCTAACGCTGACCTAACGGATGAAGACAGTGGTGATGAAGATAATGTGTGCCTCAACAATTTACCAAGTGGTCAGCTACGTGGAGAAGCAAAAGTTGGGTAAAATAATAATATAACAGACGACGATAGCGACAACAATATTGCTTTAGCAGACCTAGTCAAGCGCAAAAGAGTTAAAGAGCCAAGGCTAATAGAAAAAAAGGTGTGTATAAGTTGAGAAGAGTAATTTCAAACGTGTTACTGGAATCTTTTAAGACAGTGGGGCCCAAGAAATTTTAAGGGCGGGCCAATGTTGAAAAAACAAAACAAACATATACATATCATGAAGTACACTGCCAGTCCTAATTTCTATTACAATAACAACGCTTGCATGAAAAATTACCCGACACACAAGTAACGGGACAATCAGCTTCAGCATCGATATCATCGAGTGTGCGTTTTTATTTTGACTTTGCATGCATTTGTTTTTGTTTGCTGGAAATTGTGCTGAGCACTGCACGAGTGCGGTTTGTGTTGTTCTTTTTTGCAAGTGTTCTTTGATTTTGGCTCATCGCAAAGACAAAATTAAGATAGAAAAAAATTGGTATGAAGGGCCACGCGGGCCATACGGGCCACTATGTGGGCATGTTTGTTTCAAGAGATTCTCAAATAGAGGTTCAAGCAAGCCCAGCACCAACCTTTATATGTATTCCAGATTTTATTGACAAGGTCACTTGGTACAACATAAGAAACATCAAACCCGTTACAGCTATTGCCACTAGAAGGCCAACTTTTTTTGCAACAAATGCAATGTAACTTTACATCCAAAGGATTACTTCTAATAATATCGCACATCATTTATACATATTAAAAATATTAAGAAATTGTAAAGTAGTGATTTAGGCTACTATCCTTTTAAAATGACACCCGATTCCGGGAAAACTATTGCTTGTATGAAAAAGTTCTTGAATAAAAAGTGTTTAAAAACCTATGACGACTTAAGTTTCGTAATAATAGTACAGTAGAACAGTAGAAGGCACTGTTGCCGACAATTTGAAGCTGAATGCGAAGGGTTAACATTTAAGAAGCAGGCTGTAAATATTTCACTGTGTAATTATATATCCATAATAATGTGTGACGTGCATATTATTCTAGTATGTGTAAGCTATGTATACATTTATATTCACACAAAGCAGCCAGTTACTTGAAATCAGAAGTTATAACGGGCCGAAATTGGTCTTCTTGGTTATTTTATATAACTTATTTGTTTTCATCTGTAAAGTTTTGAACAAAGTACTGGCGGTACCAGAAAAAGAATTTTAAAGCACGTCGTTTCCTATATTAAACATTAAAATTGTATTTGAATAATTAAAATTAAATAAACTGAATATATTGTTAAAGAAAACGAGAGCTTTTAGAATTTGTCTCAACGCAAGAAGTCTTTCGCGTAATAGATACTGTTCAAAATGAAAAAAATTGTTTCAATATCTTTTGGGATTTTAGATGATGAAATTGTTTGTCACACAAAATGTTTAGGCTTTCAAAAACTATCAATACAATATAAAGAAATTATTCAAAGAAATTTTATTTATTGAAAGAATGTTTTAACAAAATACAATACGGGAATATATTCCCAAGCCAACGGTTAAAAAAGCCACAACAAAAGTTGCTAAATATATAGTTATAATTTCGTTTCGTGATAGTATAGTCATAACTTTTATGTTAAAATAAATTGAATTCATGTAAAAAAATAATAAATTAATTTGAAAAAAGTGGGCTTGTCACCTGAGTGTGCGTGTCATCTTTCGAAGTAATTTACCCATTTGTTTACATTAATTTTTAATTTTCTATCCGGTCTAGTTTTGCGTCGAATTTTAAAAGTTGTAGATAGGTTTATATGGCTTACACTTACGTTTGTATGGTATTAGTGGACATGCTACCATAATTTTTTAATTAACATTATAAAATAATTAAAGTGATGACAATAAAAAGCTTTACAAGCTTTACTCTTCAACCTAAATGTCAAATTTAGTTCTTCTCTTTTAGGTATGTCCCTACCATGATACAATTACAAGATAGGCTCATTTTAAAATGGCTTCTCAATTGTGCAATTTTGCAACAACAAAGCTGTATGAGCTACAAACGTCAAACGACAAAAGCAACAACAACAATTAGAAAAACACAAAATTACCAGCTGATTTTAACAACTAGCGCACCCTACTCTCCAATATGAGCCTATCTTATAATTGTATCATGGTCCCTACCTCTGGTCGTTTTAAGCTATAAGTTCATACAAATTTTTTCTATCTTAATTTTGTCTTTGCGATGAGCCAAAATCAAAGAACGCCTGCAAAAATAATAAAAAAACGCACACTCGATGATTTCGATGCTGAAGCTCATTGTTCCGTTACTTGTGTGTCTAGTAATTTTTCATGCAAGCATTGTTATTGTAATCTTATATATTAATACGCAAACATCGAATGTTGTACACTTTTTCAATATTTATTTTAGAATAAGTACAATGAAACGTATATTATTCGAAAGGTACTGCACCATAGATGTGCCGAATTATGTTAGATTTTAAATTGATGACCTTTGACCCGAAATATTAACGTTGAAAGTTTATATCAATTAGGTATCTCAGAACGGGAAGAGGTAAAATAAAGAATATGGTATCAAATGAAAGGTCTGGCTGCACAATATGATTGAATATAAGATTGATGACCTTTGACCTCAAATATGAGCGGAAAAAGAGCATTTATTAAATAAAAGCTAAACTATAAGAGATGGAAAAACATGATATAAGAGAGAAATTTAAACATTCATAAGATGTGCAAAAAAAATTTAATATTTTTAACCATCGTTTTCGGTTACCCTACAATTAGCACTTTTTCATGTAACAAGTGTCAATATAAATTGTGATGGTGAAATTGCTTACAAATAGTCAATTTTGAAAAATTTCCGTTATTTTGACATCAAAATTATTGTGACATCTCGAAAACTATAGATGTTTTCATTTTCAGTACAACGTTTTTTGTATGAAAATTCGTTGGTTGAGAAAAATAACGGTGTACGAAAACTTTTTTGCTAATATTTTCCACGAATAGTATGTTAAAAAAATTTCCCGTTATTATGACATCAAAAGTATTGCGATATTTCGAAACCTGTAGATTTTTTCCATGCAATGCATTTCTTAAAGCAATGTCATTGCCTCAGAATGAAAAAAAAACAATTTAAAAAACAATGAGAAAAAAACATTTCAAATTTTGATTTTGCATGTAAATATCTCAGCCATTTTGCAATCGATTTTCCTTAAATTTTCTTTGTCTGAAGGTTTAATAAAATGACTTTGGAGAAATTAGAAAATATTTACTGTTATCTTACCAATTCAATTTCTTATGTTGTTTTCAAAAAAACTGTAAAATATTCAATTTTTGCTCAAAAATTAGTCCAGACATTCTTTTTTGTAATTTTATTTTTTTTTTTTTTATTTTCTTCTCTCACATAACTTTTGAATTATAAGTCACAAATCAATGAAACTTGGTAAGAACTTCCTTCCTTGACAAAGGGGCGTGGAAACACTCATACAACTCAAAGTTGTTATATCAAATAGCTTTGGAAGCATTTCTACTAGAAAGTAGGATAAGGGAAGTAGGATACTGTGACGGGCATTGGACAAAGGGGTGTGGCTCCGCATATATAAGCCACATTTTTGATATCGAATAGCTTTGAAAGTAAAAATCACAGAACATGGAAAATTAGAATTGAGTTACTGTTTTGTGATTTCCTGCTGGTGGTGTGTTTGGTGCGGTATGAGTTCGGTTACGTTTGCATATGAGTAAAGAAAGAAAAAAATGTTTCCAATAAAAATACAAAAAACTAGTAAGAAATGATATTCGACTGGGCCGAAGTTAAAATACCCCCACGGCCGAACCAAAGTATATTCAAAGTCTTAAGCAATCAATGAAATGTTTATCTGTAAAAACGTTTTCGTTATATTTTTAACAGAAAATATTCGCTTTTGTTTTTTGATAAAGTCGCTTTGTATGTGAGGTGGGCGTGGTTTTCACTCAATTTGGTTGAATTCCATACACATAGTACACGTTAAATATCAAAGTGTATATGCAAAATTTCAAGTCCATGCATTAATTTTTGTGGATTTAAGAGAAATTTTACCTTTTTGATAAAGTCACTTTGTATGGGAGGTAGGCGTGGTTTTCATCCGATTTGGCTCATTTACGAACTTGACCTTCATTTTTTAGATAAAAGCTTAAATATTGAATTTCGTGATGATAGCTTTAAAATTACGGCTGTAATCGTGATCACAGACAGACGGACAGACGGACAGACAGACGGACATGGCTAAATCAAATCGGGTGGTGATGCTGATCAAGAATATATACACTTTTCTATACCTACCACGCCTCCTTATGGGCGTTACAAACGGAGTGACAAAATTAATATACCCCCATTTACGTTTTTTAAACGTGGGGGTATAAAAATCAATTTTTAAATGGTTGAATCTCGACCAAAGGTCATACTAGTAGAAATTAAGACTTGTAGCAGTGCACTGGCAGTGTACTTCATGATATGTAATTTTATTGCTTTGTAATTGTTTTTTTTTTTTTGTTTGTTTGATTTTTTGTCAAAAGCAACGATGAGCAACATTTTGTGTTTGTTTTGTTTTTTTAGGCATTGGCCCGCGCTTAAAATTTCTTGGGCCCCACTGTTTTATTTATAAGCTGCCTCCATGCCATAAGAAGTTTTATTTGAAAAACTAGGAAAAATTAAAGTTTCAAAAGAAATATATCCATTATTTAACAACCTTTTCCTTTCAATTCTTGGTTATCACAAAATGAATTTATGAAAAGTGTTCTGTACACAGAGGGAAAAACCTATGGACTGACTACAGAAATTTAGTCACACGTAAATTTTGTGATTTTTTTTTTTTTTTTTTTTTTTGTTATGAGTACATACAGATTTCAAGTATTGACAGCATAATTATTTTAAATAGTGCTATAGTCAGTAACGAAGTTTATGTGCTCACCATAAAACTGTTGTAAATAATTTTATGTAATGAGCACAATTCCAATGCAAGTAGTACATAGATTATTGCGCCCCACTACACAAAATTATGTACAACATATTTGTGATGAGTACAGTATCTAAGAAGTATTTATTTTCATGTACTCAGTGCATACATTATTTACTCATATTTGTTGTACATAATTTTATGTTATAAATACATACTCTGTTCATACACTAAGTGAAATAATGCATACTACCATTATCCACGCCTGAGTATCAATTTTATTTAAATATTTACGTGGATAAATCAAATATTTTCCTTACAACTCGTTTTTTTCCCGTATTTGAATTTTATTTATACCACACACGTACACACATATTCCATACAAGCAAGCAGCAACAGCATCGCACACGTACACACATATTCCGACAAGCAGCAACAGCATCGCACTCTGTTCTCTTGCAGTTGCAACCTTAGTTCTTATAATTCTCATTTCGTTTTTGTTGCAAGGGTCGTATAAGAGGGATATTTGGCCGTACGCATGAGCAATTGCGTGCTGAAATAATGCAATTATATGTAGGGTGGAGTGACAACTCGACATTTTCCCACGAATGTGTCGCACCGATTGTTATTTGCCTGCATATTTTGCTTTATTTGTTTGCTTTATTATTGCCATTAGCATGGTTACTTTATATTCTTTTTTCGTTCTTTAGTTTTATACTATTTTTGACATATGGTGTCATAATATTGCACCGACTGTCAAAAATAATATAATATTAAGGAACAAAAAAGAAAATAAAGTAACGTTGCTAATGGCATTAATGGACGCAGCTTGTGAGAAATATTTGAATATATTGTTTTTTAATTTCAATATTTTTTATATAAATTTCCTTTAGATGTGATAGTTTTATTTTCAAATAGTAAATTTTTAAAAGATATTTAAAAAATTCGTGCATAATTTTAATATATTTTTTTATTATTTCTGTTTAAATATTTCAATATTTTATTTAATTAAAAAAGTTTTTAAATGAATTTTAAATATTTACGTAGTTGATTTATGCAAATGCGTTATTGGTGCAAAAATTACTCGCTTTTTGGATAAATTAAAAAAGTTTTTGGATAAATTTAATATTTTTTCCCTTAGTGTATCTGCGCCTTAATCACCCTCTCAATAAAATGCAATAAATAAATTCATAAAGGAAGAGCCAAGAATGATAGAGACAAGATTACACGTTCCGCAGTCCCGTCAACTAATGCTCCCGTCAACTCATGCTTTCTCAATTGATTGCATGACGTCACGCAGCACTTCTTCATTACAAAATGAATGCAAATGTGCGATCACTTAGGCAAATTGACGAAATTGAAAATAAATTCTTACGGAAAAGTAAAGGACAAATAACTAATCTTCTGTATAAAAATATGAATATTTCCGTATACGAAAAATATTAAATTTTTGAACTTTCCCTATTTTTATCTCCTAAACCATTCAAGACTGACAAAATTTCATTGCACCAATAGGTTTAGGAGGTTCATATACATATTATGAAAATAAAAAAAAAATATTTAGGCGTGGGCCCAAAGTCAACTCTCTCTTTCAGTTTCGGAACGCATAATCTTGTTTCTATTATTCTTGAGGAAGAGCTATGATTCCACAAGATAATTGATGATATTACTTGGAGGAACCGAGTTATTTCTCTCCAAGCAATTCATCACCTTTGTTCGAGAGTGCAATTATGCAACTTATTTCCGCTCTGCTTTCTCTTGCTGGCTTCTGACAGTCACATATACAATGCGGCAGCATTAAAAATGGGTTGATCCGATCGTCTGATTGAGTTGATTATTTTTATTGAATTCATTTTTCATTTATTTTATTTATTTTATTTTAAAGTAAATAAATTTTTTTGTACATTAGACTGTACCACCACCTCCTATGCAAAAAAAAAAAGTGCGCCATATACCAGCGAATATGTGGAAAGCGAATCAGCGAAAGTAAAACGCATAAGTGAAAAAATTAAATAATAATACATTTTGTATTTAATAATCACAACAAAAATAGTGTTGATACCTCTTTTAGCATTGGCGTTACAGATTTTTTTATTCCTTTACGAGCTGTAAAATACCTCAAAATCAATTTAAGGCCTTCCAAGGACTTGTAGGAATTTTTTTTTTTTTTATTTTGGAGAAGAAATAATTGGTCTCTTTCAGACAAAAACATCGATATGTCATTCAATATAATCAGACTTTTAATACCAATGATATGAAAAATAGGGAGCCCTACGTTCGGCAAAAAATTTTCAAAAATTTTTAAAAATAGTTCTGCTGGAAATATCGATATACTTCCTGAGCAAAAGATTAATGATATTTTAAGAGCTTTATCTTTTTAATATTAGGGTGGTACATTAGGATGGTAGAAACTGAGATCTGGAGGGTAAGTATTAGAAGTACACCTGAGGTCAATGACTTCTATAGAGGTAATATTGGTCTCCTAGAGAAAAAACATTGATATACCAAACTTTAAAATCCGACTGTAAACACTAGAGATATGAAGTTTTATGTCAATGCGCGACCCCTACGTTCGGTCAAAAAAAAAATTTGTTTTTCGTAATTGTTTTGCAAAAATACGTCATATTCGCTGGTATACGGCAAACTTTTTTTTTGATATACGGTCTATTGTCATGCATGGTTGACTTTTAAGTCTTGACATAGACAAATAAAAACAAATATTTACAATCGGTAATAGCATTATTGTTTTTCAAAATATTCTCCATGAAGATCGATACACTTGTGCATGCGCTTGAACTAGTTTTCGAAGCACTTTTTCCACTCCGATTGAGGTAGATCCAAAACATGACATTTGAATGCATTAACCGCTTCGTCAGGCGTCAAAAAAAGCTGACCATGCAATTTATTTTTGATCGGCGGGAATAAAACGAAACCACCTGGTGTCAAGACAGGACTGTACGGCAGATTACCTATCAACTCAATCTTTTGAATGCTCAAATACGTGCGAGAGTTTGCACCGTCGTGATGGAGAATGATTCGTCTTCTGCGGTTAGTTTCCATGAGTTTTCCGAACAATTTTGACAAAAAAATTATGGTACACCATTCATAATTGACCGTCCTACGTTGCTCTAATGAAACGGTGGCGACTATTTCCAGTTATTTTGCAAAAAAGGTGACCACTTGCTTCGAAGTGTTTCGTGCACGAACAGGTTTTGTTGCATTTGGCTCGTCTTGAAAGACCCATAGAGTCGATTGTTGTTAAGTTTCGGGTTCATATGCATAAATCCATGATTCATCACTTGTTACCATGTCATAGACATGTTTATGCGGAATCCAACGTGAACAAATCTTTTTGATATATGCTGATATAATGTTGAATGCATGCTAATCCCACTAATCCCCAAAGAACTCACGGTAGGTCACATTACGATCAGGCTTTATAAGTTCGCGTACAGCATCAATGTTTTTTGGCAAAACTACAGATTATACGACCTTCACGAAATTCTTAATGCAACCACGATTGAATTCGGAAAACCAGCAAAACACAGCGGCTCGAGATGGGGCTTCATCACCAAAAGTCGAAGCAAGCTTATCGGCATACTGCTGTTGCTTTAATCCACATCGAAAGAATGGGTAGAAAATCGTCACACAAAAATGTTCACGATTTAATTTCATTTTTGCCAAGATGAATGTTCAAAGTATCTGTAAACAACACAAAAAGCACTTGTATGACAAAACGTTCTGAGTACGTTCACCATAAAAACTTTTTAACAAAAAAAAAAAAAACCGACTTCAAAATCACTACAAAGTAAAAATTAATTTTAAATAACTTTTCCCATTCATTTCTTGGTCATATTTTAAAAGCTATTTATATGTATTCTAATATTGGAAGTCTTATCATTTTCATGTTTTCTATTTTGTTTTATTATCATCAATATAATAATTGCTTTATGTACATAAAAGCTTTGAAGTCCCATGTACTAAAGTTGTACTAAACAAGCGCACCCTAGTGTCAATATTATTCGATATATAGTGTGTTTCTAATATTGCCACACCCATTTGTCGAATAACGCCCACTTTCCTTACAGTAATTTTTAAAAACTGTGTCTACCCCTGTTCTAAATTTCAGTACCCTAGTGTCAATACTATTCGAGATACAGTGTTTTTCCAATATTGCCACACCCCTTTGTCAAATAACGCCCACTTTATTGACTGTAATTTGTAATAACTATGCCTACCCATGCACTAAATTTCAGCACCCTAGTGTCAATATTAACTGAAATACAGTGTTTTTCTTATATTGACACGCCCCTTTGTTGAATATCGCCCACTTTTTTCAAAAAGGACCTCCGCGTTCATGATATCTATCTGTGGACAAAAAATTATGTAAATCGGGCAAGTGCTTTAGGAGTTATCGATGTACATACATTTAAAAAAAAAAACAAAAAAAAACGGACAAACCAACGAACTTGAGAACCTCCTCCTTTTTGAAGTTGGTTAATAAAAAATGTTAAACTCTATGATGACAATGTCAAATTTGACATTTTCACATAAGTGTTGCCATATCTCAAGACTCAAAAGTCAACCAACCCAACAAACATTGTGGCGAGGGGTGATTCGTTAACGAATCGCTTATGAATCTTTTTTTTTAATTATTTTCGAATTTCGTTCCGAATGCATCAGAGCTTGGCTTGATGCTTAAAGAAAGCATCGGTTGAAATCATTTCTTTGTTAAATTCCGTTAAATATGTTTTTAGCCCAATTGAAGAAAATAAATATTTTTTTTCCGAATAATTTTTTTTTTCAATTTTAACGATTTGCTATCGAATCAACTTTCAAAATTTTTGTGACTCGTTAGCGAATCAGTTCTTTAAATTTTAGCGATTCGTCAGCAATTCGCTTCTCTCATTTTTAGCAATTCACGAATCATTACTCTTACTTTTAGCTATTCGTTACAGAGTGACTTGAATTATAGTTAACGATTCGTGAACGATTTTTTTTTATTTTGTTTTTTTTTTTGAGATTTGTTATGGAATTGCTTTTTTTCGTTTTGGAGACTCGTTAATGAATTGCTTTTTTTCGAATTTGACGATTCGTTAACGAAGGATCAATTCCTGCCGCTCTCGACATTATAGGTGAAATCGCTTCTAATAATTGCTAATAAATGAAATGTACGAGAATGCGATTCGTAAATGATAACATTAATGAATCATTTTGTTTGTTGGGAATGTACAGCTCTCGTTGCGTTCTCATACAAGACGCAGTACATAGATATCTCTTAACTGATTACTGATGACATTTCTCCTTAGTGAGCACATATATTTTGATTTTTTCTTCAGGTTCAGGTTCACAATATTCAAAGATTCAAAGAAAGTTATTTAAATGGAAAATTGTATTCTATTTTTTTTTACATATGATTTTACAAGTTACACAAAAATTAATTTAATGTTTCATGACCTTGTAATAAGTTAAATAAATTTTAGTTATTTTTTAACAAATCTGGCCACATTTTAATATAATTAATATCAGAGTAATAATAAAATAATTTATTATTTGGTAAGTTGGCATTATCAATCAAATAAACAATTAGAAATATCAAGTTAATTGCCTTTTCCATTAGCGAAAGTTCAGTAACATGATAAAATATTCACACATACTCACACACACACACACACACACTCTCACTCACTCACAAGCACACAATAATTAGAGTGGAGTGTCATGTCACTGTCCGTTATTTATTTTTTCACCACTCTAGCGTCATTTGCATGACCGAGTTATATAGAAATATAAATTATATCTTCTTCATTCCTGAATTTCTGCACGTTGCCTCACACACATTCGCATCCTTTTCGAAAATAAATTCAGAGAATTTGGCAGCGACTGAAAATGCATTAATTAATGAAATAGATGGGAACACAATGAGAATATAACCAATTGGATCTTTGCTCATTTGCACAACTTTTCAACAAATCCATAGAAGTCTTTCCTTCCTTCCTTCCTAGCTTCCTTCCTAGCTTCCTTCCTTTCTTCCTTCCTAAGCACGCCATCATATACTTCTATCAAGGTTTTTCCTATCTGCTGCTGCAAAGCGAACGAACGCTTGTGAACGTTATATTTATGGAAGCCAAAGATTAATTCCGCGCATCAAATCAATCCTGAGAAAAAGAACTGAATGAATGAGTGAACTAACAAACTCAAGTATGGGGAGAGGCAGACAGGGACTGTGAAACTCACCAAGTGACTTGAGCAATAGTAGACTTAAGATACTTATTGCAAGTGTATGAATGTATATCTGTTGGAGCTAGGTTGCTATTGAGCATGTTTGGGGTATTAACACGGTGCGAAGCAAGTGGCAAGAACGAAAGATTTCCATTAAATCATGACAGCACTGAAATTGATCATCGACGTAGTTGACTTCGTCTCTGGAGCTCTATTCGTGTATTCATCAATTTCAGACTCTTCTGGAGTATTTGCCTTGAAATAATAGCAACTTTTTGTGACACATACGTTATGCTTCAATCCCAAACCACTTTCAATAAGACGAGCACATCATCATTTTTCAAATCCTTCATTTCAGCAATGGACTTTTTTCATGTGCTCATACATAGTTGCATAGTTTATTGTCAATGCTTTAAGCCATAAGGAAATATTTATCTCAGGTCTTTACTCTTTTCTCACACATTTTCATTACTCTAAAACTTTTTTTTTTGTCTGGATGAAGTTGCTAAGTTGGATGAAGTTGAAGTTACATTTTTTTTCAACTTGTTTCAGTTTATTTTATTTTTTTTTTTCTGTATTTTTTGAAATATTTTAAAAATAATCTCTGGTAAATCTGCAGTATAATAGTACAAAAAAAGTTTTGAAGGCGTCAAAATTTCAAAAACAGTTATTTATAAACAAATATTTCAAAGTCAGTGGCGGCCGTGGCCGAGTGTGTTTACCAGTGCGTGAACCACTAATTTTTCATATCGGCAATCATGCAGACAATGCCAATCCTTAGAGAGTAAATTATGTTGGAGTGTAAAGCTTCTTGAGAACATGCACATAAGCCGCTAGTAAACAAATTAGGATGATTTGCTCTTGTGATTGTTTCACTGTGGCTGGCAATTCGCTGCAATAGGTACTGCAATATTTTATGTTTGAGGTCAGACCTAGATCAGAATCTTACCCAATAGGTGAATCAGAATTTTAAGAAATTACACAGGTGAGTTTGAATGTTAAATACAATATTGTTTTTATTAATAATATTTTACGCTTTAGATCCCAATATGTGGAGTAAACCTCTGCACGAGTGCGCTTGAAATGCGTTTCAAAGCACTCGTTTGTAGTGCAAGCTTTTGCTATGTTTTGCTCTCATCAATGAAATCAAGCCTAACACTACAGAGAGCACTCGTCACTTGAGCAGAACAAGAACAGACTAAAACCAAAACAATGTTATGCACGATTCGGAAAAGAAGTCTGCACTGACTCGAAAGTTATGTAAACAACAGCAGAACGCTTGAAGTTATGCTGTGTTATTTAAGTTTCATACTATACATTTTCTTGTAAAAAATCATTAGGTGCATATATTCAAAAAGCTAAAAAAAGTGATTTTCTTATTAATTATTCAAATTATAATAGAAGACTTATTTGTTTTGTATTAAAATGCATGTTTTCCGTTTTGATAATAATATTTAATTAAAAACAAGTTACAATTTTAAAAATTTGTAAGTAACAAAATATAAGAAATTCATCAAATTATATAAAATAACAATAATTAAAACTACAATAATGTAGTTGTAGGTGTGTTTTTACTTTTATTATTTGTGGTTATATTGTAAGTCTGGTGTAGTTAGTTTATTATTATGTTGGATTGTTGATATTGTTGCTGATGATGATTTCGTTTGTTGTTTATGGTAGCATTGGTGTTTGTGTGATTGTTGGTCTATTGTGGTGATGTTTTTTTTTTTTGTTGTCATTGAATTGTCGTAGATGTAAGTTTTGTTGTTATTGGTGATATTGTTTGTTAAGTTATTATTTAAAAAAAAAAAAATAAATAACTGCCCATTTCAGCCCTTGAAAGGACTTTGACCTAGCTTCTTATGATCAATTGTGTTGTGCGTGTTATTAAGTTTGTACACAATTGACCGAGAACCGGGCCTACATGCTTAACGCCGACTCCGAACGGCGATGAACGAAATGGTTTTTGTTCTCAAGAAGCTTTACATGGCACTTTGATTACTCTCTAAGGTTTGCCATTGTCTGCAGAGAGGTGGCGGCCGTACAGAAAAATTATTTTAATTCAAATAATTTTCTGTCGCTGCTGGGATTTGAACCCGGGTCTCCAGGTTCGTTGACATAGCGGCCACGCACTTTAACCAACTACGCCACGGACCCACGAACGCGTTAAGTTATTAGTAGTGATTTGTTATTTTCGGATTAAAGTTTTGTTACTGGTGAATGTTTCAAATGTTATCAGTAAAGTTAATTAGATAAGTTGTAAGTGTAATTGGTTTTAGCAATATTGAATGTATTGGGAAAACGGTTTTGAAACTAAAAAATAAAATTAAAATTTAATTATTTAAAATTAATTAATTGTTAGTTGCTTTTGCAATTCTCTGCTCATGTCCAATTTGTTTATATTCGAGTGCAAAAACATTATTTGGTTAACCGAAATAGAGCTTGAACCAATGCTGGTTCTTTTTTCGGAAATCAAATTTCGAGCTACGGAAAAAACTCTTTCCGAAGCTGAGCTGCTTGCTGGCGTAGCTAAAATGCTGCAACTCATTTTATTAAGTAGGGGAAACTCATTTTATGAACATCCCACCACTGCAAAATATTAAAATCGTCGTGAAAAATTGTATTTGAACTTTCGTACATCATTATTTCTCCTTGTATTTTGAAATCCGAGTTTAAAATTTCAGGTTGTTGCACAAAATAAAACCACAAAATAAAAAAAAAATGTCTGGCGCTATCTTGGTTAAACATTCATGATAATAAAATTAAAATTTAAATAATTCTATTAAGCAATTATTTACAAAATTTTCTCCAAAAAAAAAAAAATTCAAAAAATTGTCAAAAAAACCCCACTCACTACGAAATAAAAATAATTACTTCCTATAACTAATTTCTATAATAACTACTGCCAAGGCTCTGCCGCTTAAAGGGTTAACGCTTAGCAAAGAATTGAAAAAAGTACCAATAATGCAGACGTTAACTGTGCTTAATATATATATATTAATAAACAAGTGACGCGCAAAAAGGAATGATAAAAATAAAACAAGCAACAACACTAAGTAACAACAAAAACTAACAAACAAACTTTACAACTTGAAAAAAAAATTACGCAAAATTTACATACATATATAAATTAATGATTGAACAAAAAATAAACACAAATCAATTATATTAAACATTCATTATAATAAATATATAATATTAAATATTAAATATTGTAATAAAATTAAAATTTTAATAACTTACGTCATTTACATCCATTCTTTTTAGCAATTATTTAAAAAATTCTCTCCAAAAAAAAATAAAAATTAAAAGAATTGTTAAAAAACCACCACTCACTACGAAACAAAAATAATTACTTCGCCAAGGTTCTGCTGTGTTAGGTGTGATTGGTGCATTTTTCGCTGTTATAAATTGTTCTGTTTTTATTAAACAAACAACATCGTGCTCTGTTAAAGCAAACAGCGAACATAGTTCTCTTTGAAGTCGACGAGTGCTCTGCATGCTTGTTTGTTGTTATTAAATGACTTGGATAAGCTCTGCTTGACTAACAGAGTTCTGTCAAGCTCTGAACTCTGCACTGTTGGATCTACTGTTGTGGAAAAAACGAGTGCATTTGTGCAGAGGTTTAGTTTGCAGCAGTATCATCAAAATATATCTTCATTGAAAATTTTGCTTCGGAATGTCTATTTAAGAATCAAAACTTAAAGCAATTAAAGACTTCATCGAAAACAATGAAGTACGATATTAAGAGTTGGTTCGAAAGAATTGCACAAATGCCGATTGAGCAAGATACAAAATTAAATTTCGTAAAAGTTATGTTTAAATTTATTCTTAAAGTAAATATTTTTGTCTGAATACAATCCTCTTCACAATTTTAGCTCAACCTGTCAAAAAAAAAAAAAAAAAAAAAAAAAAAAACAAAAATACAAAAAACTGACAAAAATAATAAAAACAATAAGAACAAGAAGTGCCACTTATTGCATGTAGACAACATGGTATCCACCTCTTAAGTCCATGTTAGTGGAGGCAATTAAAACAGTCACGTGATATCATCGACACAATGGCATCAAGTGTTGGTTTCGGGTGCAAAGTACTGAGCGTAAAACATCGAAAACATCAAAATTGCTGCTACAATAGCAGCGGCAATACATGGAGTACAATAACAACAGCTTGACCCAAATTTTCCATTTTGTATTCTGGAATTTTCAAGTCGCTTTCACTCCTCAGTGTTTGTCAAAATCAGTTGCTTGGAAAATTTTTCTATCAGGCCTTGTCTGATTGGGTGCATCAGTTTGTGGTGGGGGTGTGGATGTGAGTGTGGGTGAGGATGGTGGTATTTGTGTTGAAGTTGTCAATTTTGCGCACTTCATTTGCTGCAGCACGAAAGTCAAAGACAGACGTGACAGATGCATATCACGTTACACGCGTCACATAAACACACACACAAACATATCCACTCAAAAGCAAACAATTGCATTGTTTATTTGTTTGGCTTTGGGAAGCACTATCATGACAGTTGTTCTTGTTGTTGTTATTTTGATATACAGTTCATTTGATAAACAGTAGTTGTTGTGATTTACAAGCGTATTCCGTGGGGAAATTTTAAGATGAGCTAAGGAATTTAAATCTAATTATATATGTGTCCTCAATTGTTGAAGACTCTGCAGTATAGTCATAGTGATGGGCTTTTTTAAAAAACGCAAATTAGTTATTTTCCTGTATTAATATTATTGGAAAAGACAACTGTCCTATTCTTGATAAGAGCTAGTTTATTGACTAGTATAAAAAAAATAAATAAACTGGCCATTTCAGCCCTTGAAAATACTTTGGCCGAACTTCTTATGGTCAAATTGTGTTGTGCGTCTTATTAATTGTTTGTAAACAATTAATCGAGAACTGGACCTGCTAGTTTTATGCCGACTCCGAACGGCTAATGTGAATGTTCTCAAGAAGCTTTAGATGGCATTATTTACTCTCTAAGGTTTGCCATTGTCTGCAGAGAGGTGACGGCCGAAAAGAAATATGAATTCGATTGAAAAAACTTTTTGTGTCAGATGGAATTGAACCAGGGTTCTCTGGCGTATTGGTCACGAACTCTGCACACTGCGCCACGGCCGCCACATTGACTAGTATATATCTGACAAGTTTGAAGAAGAGTATTTTTTTAACCAGTAAAATAACATTATCGGCGGCCGTGGTGCAGTGGGTAGAGTGCGTGACCCATACACAAGGAACCTAGGTTGAATTCAAAAATGACTTCTTCTTGTTCCCGAATATCAAAGGTAAATTGCGTGGTCAACGATTTACGAGAGCCGCAGAAGCAGTTGAAGCGTTCAAATACCATGTTTTGGAGGTGTCTCAAGAGGAATGGAAAAACTGCTATGACAATTGGTTTGAACGAATGCAAAAGTGTATTGATCATCAAGGGGAATATTTTGAAAAACAATAGAGCCATTTTTATTTAAAAATGTTTGTAATTATTTGCATTTCCCGAAACATAAATAGTACCCCTCGTAATAACTAGTGATAACTTAATTAGTAATTTTTTTAAAATATTTTTTTTTACTTATCAATTTGAGTTTTCTCTATATTGGATGTGGTAAAAATTTATTATATTTGTTATCATGTTGTTCGGAGAGAATATCTACTAATATCTACTAACATTCGCTGACATCATTACTTAGCCGCAGGTATGTTTCATATTTCATATTTCTTGTAACGAAAGATAACATCGATAAAGAAATAAATAACCAACAACAACAACAACAACAACAACAACATCAACAATTCCGCATATTAGTACTTTCGAAGAACAGCGAGAAATATATTTTTTTAAACATATCTATTTAATGCTAGAGACAACTGATAAACAAACTACCACCAAGGTAAACATACACACCCAAGCACATACGTACACCATAAAAGGACGAAATTCTATCATGGTGTATTTTAAGCACAGCCTGCAGCAACATCATCGAATTTGAAGGCATCGCTAACTTGTTGTCAGCATGTTGATGTTATTGGATGTTGTTGTTGTTATTGTTGTTGATTTTCAGCTGGTTGTTGTTTTATTATTTGTACGCTTTGTTTGTTTTGCTAAAATAACATCAGCTACTAGAATAATAATAACAACAACAAAAACAACAACAATAATAGTAATATTATGAACAACATTACTCGTAGTCATATTTGAGTCAAACACTTCAAGGTGTAAAAATAATCATCATAAAGTTTCAGGAGTTTAACGCTAGCTCAAGCTTCAAAATTCAAATTAAGATGAGAGGATGAATAAATAAGTGGTGTGCTTAAAATAATTTTTGTATTTTTTTATTATTAAAAAAAAAAAAAAAAAAAAAAAAAACACCACTTTTACACAATTTTAGGCATTAGCACTCAACAAATTGTAGCATTAAATTTCATGACTTGAATACTAATGGTTTTTATAATGGTTTGCTGAGTTGAAACGTAAACGTACAAGCACTTCTGATGAAGACCGTTCAACTCGACCAAAAGAGTTGGCAACTACAGAAACGATCAACTGCACGCATGATATCATATTAGACACTCCGAAAGTGAAAGTACGTGAGATAGTTGAGGCAGGAAAGATATCAACTGGTACAGTTTTTTACATCTTACATGATAATTTGTTTTTTAGTGGGTAATTGGGTAACGAGTTCATGATTCTGAGCAATGTTTAGCCATGTTTAATCGTTAAATGATCTATGATGAAACATGATTCCACCACAATACACCTAAATCGGTAGACCAAGCAAAATAAAGAGAAGTGTTAAGAAGCTGGCAAAGGCACAACAATTGGTCGAAAAGGTTTTGGTCAGTGATATTTGGGTTTCTCAGGCCCAAGAGATAAATAATAACAGGCGATTGCTATAAAGTTTTATTGAACTATTTAAACGATACACTCAAGGAAAAATTAACCCATTTAAAGGTAAAAAAATTTATTCTATTATAAGTATATAAAGTTTTTTTTTGTGGCGTCCGTGGCGTAGTTGGTTAAAGTGCGTGGCCGCTATGTCAAAGAACTTTGGAAACCCAGGTTCGAACCCCAGCAGCGACAGAAAATTATTTGAATTAAAATAATTTTTCTGTACGGCCGCCACCTCTCTGCAGACAATGGCAAACCTCAGAGAGTAATCAAAATGCCATGTAAAGCTTCTTGAGAACGAGAACTTTCCGTTCATCGCCGTTCGGAGTCGGCGTTAAGCATGTAGGTCCGGTTCTCGGTCAATTGTGTACAAACTTAATAACACGCACAACACAATTGATCATAAGAAGCTAGGTCAAAGTCCTTTCAAGGGCTGAAATGGCCAGTTATTTATTTATTTTTTTTTTTTATATAAAGTTTTTAGCTTAAAGATGAAGGTTCAAGACAAGGCATGATCTCACATGTCATTGAAATCAGTGTCAAAACGAATTGAGCTTTGAATTTATTTGTCATCCACCACGATTCTCCATACCAAAATTGAACTGAACGTCAGCGGCATACATATAAACATTGCTACATTTTAATATCAAGGAAAGATCATCTATAAAACAATTCTGGGTACAGGCTAATATTAACTATAATGAAGTATTATTCGCGTCTACGTTTTAAGATCTATTGAACAAATACAAAGATATAGGGTTAGGTTAGGTTGACACGGCTGTATCTTATGAGACAGACTTAGGCCATTTAGGCCCGCTGTGGTGCCAGGGGTTAGTTATTTTTCACTCTATCTGAACCAGTTGGAGCTATTTATAAAGCTGAGTATTCGGTAGATCGAAAATTTTAAGAACTCATGTAGGTCACTGTGGAGCCAGTTACCTAGGAAAAGGTGGCGCTTTCTGGCCAGCGCTGGGCATGTACAGAGAAGATGTGTTGTAGATTCTAACTGCTCCTTGTCTCTGCAGCTTCTGCAGAAGTTGTTATGGAGGATTTTTAGTCTTCGGGCATGGTTTTCAATTACGCAGTGTCCTGTTAGAACACCTATAACAATATTTAGTTGGTCACTTCTAAGGGAAATTAGTTCCTTTGAGCGTTTTAAATTCAGGGTAGGCCAAACTTGACGCGCCGTATCGTATGAGCTACCCGTAGTCCCACTTTTGTTGATACTTTCAAGGGATAGTTCATTTGTGCATAGTTTACATGTGGCGAGAGGTATTCCAATTTGTTCCTTATCTGTTGATAAGGGTTTAGTAGTACCGTTTTGAACAAGTTCGTCTGCTTTAAAGGATAACAAGGGATAACTCTTGCCAACAGGTGTTACTTTGGGCTGAGTAAGCAATTGAGAAGCAGACCACTCTCTCACTAATCATGCCCGTCCTATTATATGCAGCACAAACCTGGACGTTGAACAGTTTTGATGAAAAGACTTTGGGAGCCTTCGAGAGAAAGAACCTTCGTAAGATCTTCGGTCCAATCTGCGTCAATGGCGAGTGCCGAATTCGATGGAACCACGAGCTGTATGAACTGTACGCTGACATCGACAAAGTGAAGCGCATTAAAATCGAGCGGCTCCGCTGGCTAAGTCATGTTGAGCGAATGCAAAACGACACTTCAGCGAAAAAAATATTTGATTTGGTGCCCGGTGGTGGTCAACGCAGAAGAGGACGCCCACATCTTCGTTGGAAGGATCAGGTGTTGGATAACCTGACTACGCTTGGTGTTTCCAGCTGTCGCCAGCAAGTGTAAAACAGAAAGGGCTGGTGCATTTTCTTGTACGAGGCCAAAACCGACCAACGGTTGTAAGCACCAGATAAGTAAGTAAGTAAATTCATATTTCAGGGCTTTCAAAGCGGCTTGACTATCAGATAGAATACAAATATCTCTAGTTGATATATGACTCATCTGAAGCCAAGTAACGGCTTCGTGTATCGCAATAACTTCCGCTTGGAAAATACTGCAGTGGTCGGGGAGCCTAAAGGCAAGGTTGATGAGGGTGATTCAAGGGTGATTCAGATCATCAGTGTATATTTCAGTGGCATTGTTTGGTTTAGGATTTCCAAGCTCCCATTCAGTTCTGGAGGAAATTGATACATCAAACTTTTTGAAGAATAGAAGTTTTTGCGTGATGTAATCTACGGTCTTAGGTATTGGATGAAGAACTTTCCCAATGTTAGAGTGTCCTATTGTACCTGATTTCTATTGGGAAGTGGCTTCTTGACGGATTGCTGTGTTTGCAGCCATCTGTTTTGTTAGGATATCTAGTGGTGTCAGGTGGAATGTCGAGTGTAAAGATAAAAGACTTGATGATGCTAAGGAAAAATGAAACAATTTTTCATTTGAAGCAAAATTTAGTTTGAAGTATTGCGGAAATGACAGTGTCAAAAGCCTTAGAGTGGCTAAAAGAACTGTTAAGTCAATTTTATTATTATTTATGGACGCGTCGCAAAGTTCTTTAGTTACGTCGATTAACGCAGTTAAGCAACGTCGCTCAGCTCTATGCTCGGCATATATGAACACCCTGACGACAAAAACGAAAAGTGTATGGTGTAACAGAAAATAATAACAACAACAACATACAAGAACAGGTTTTCCAAGAACATACACGAAGAAAAAAATACAATAACAACAACACCAACAACACAACAACAACAACAACAATGCTTAAAGGGGGGGGGGGGGGGGGGGGGGAAGGGGGTAAGGGGGTAAGGTTTGTTTTGTCCAAAAAATACCCTTTTTCATGAATTTTTTAGAAAAACCTATAACAGTAGGTTTATTTTACATATTATTATATGAAAGTACAACATTTTAAGAATATTTAAAAAAATTTTTGTTAAATTAATTAGAAAGCGTGCTACACAACGTGAAAGGAAAAACACCAGGTACCGACCGAATATCCTATCCTATGTTAAATAATCTAACACTTTCAGTTAAAATAAGATTGCTCACTTTGTATAACAACATTTTAAACAAGGGTATATATCCACAAAACTGGCGTAACGCCGTAATTATTCCAATACCCAAATCCAACAAACCTAGCTGTGAGATCAGTGGCTATAGGCCCATTTAACTTTTATCGTGCTTGGGAAAAATCTTGGAAAAAATTATTTCTAACCGTATACTGTGGTATATAACAACAAACAATTTAATATCCCCAAACCAAGTCGCCTTCAAAAGGAAACAAAGTACATTTGATGTACTACTTCACCTACAGCATTATGCGTCTTCCGCTCTTTCTAGCAAAAATCACGTATCTATTCTAGCTACCGATTTTGAAAAAGCTTTTGACCGCATTGGGATACACGTAGTACTTCAGCAACTTGCAGTTTGGGGAGTTGGTCGAAAAATCTTTGATTTTGTTAAAGTTAAAGTGGCATGGCCAGCCGCAGATTTCGAGTTAAAATTAACAATTATTTATCAGAGCCTTCAGCACTATACAACGGGATCCCTCAAGGTTCCCCATTATCAGTTGTATTATTTATAACAGCTTTTCACCAATTTAGCAAAATAATTTCACAAAACAATAAACTAGAACACTGCATTATGCCGATGATTCTATCATATTTTCTAACATTAATGATAATAACAAAATAAAAGAGATGTTCACGAATGTTTTAAACCAAATCAAAGAATGGAGTAAAACGTCAGGTGCAAAATTAGCACTAGAAAAATGTAAAATTCTGCACATATGTAGGAAAAGAAATTGTACACCTTTTAGTATAAGTTATAATAATGTTATTATTGAATCTGTAGATAATCTTAAAATATTGGGCATTGTATTTGATAAAAAATTTAGCTTTAAGCAAGAATGTTTAGAACTAAGAAAAAACCTTGCTACCAGGCTCAATATAATAAAATACTTATCATCTAAGCATTCCTACATACATGTTACAACATAAATCAATGTTACACATTCATTAATTTTGTCAAAAATCGATTACGCTCTTGCTATTTTCGGATGGTGTGCCAAAAACTATATAAAGCAGCTTGATGCACCTTACCATCCAGCAGTCCGACGTTGTATTGGCGCATTTCCCACATCCCCAATTAAAAATATATTAGCGGAATCTGGCCTCCCTTCTATACCGCAACGTATCGAAACAATAACCTACCAACTGATCCCAAAACTATTCAACAGCAACAACGCTCTGCTATACAAGGACATAGCGAAAACAATTAAATGGAAACGAGTTAAGAAAATAAAATCCACGATACAACGTTGCATTGATTTCGCCAAACTATTTGATCTCGATATAAAACCCCGTCGTACGAAGCAAAAATTGGAGCCCTCATGGTTTTTGAATGACGCATCTTTCATCACAGACCTGCAATCATATTCTAAACGCGAAACCAACGTAACAATTTTCAAAAAACTTTTCGCAGAATGCGCGGACCAATATACCAAAAGGAACTGGAAATTCCTTTACACAGACGGATCAAAAACAAGAGACTTTACCTCATTTGCTATAGTCAATCACAACGGATTGTTAATAACGAACGGTTTACTTGCTCCATACGCACGCTGGGTTGAATAGTACCAAAACAGAGGATTAATTCAAAAATTTAAGTTACTCTGTAATAAAAATTATTGATACCATATTAAAGAAGACAAAATTCAACATCAATAACTGTCAATAAAACAAGCGTTATTAATTTTCTTCTTCCGGTATATTCTCTCAAAGTTCAAAAATTTGTGTGAATTTAAAGTTTGGTTGTAAAAAGTGGAGCCCTCGAAATTGCAAGTGTTTTTTTTTCCATTTGTTTTTCTGGAAAAAGTGTCTTTAAAAATTTATCCATTAACTTCAGGCATTAAGAAAAATATATAATATAACTTTATTTAGATAAGAGTTACACAAATATTTTTAATTTTTTTTTAAAAGGTCCTAAAAAAGGAAGTTTTTGATAAAAATGTTGGATTTTAAAGTATTTCAGGATGACATTTATCCTGAATATCCTTTTCCTTTATCTTTAGAAATATCCTTTATCCTTTCAGTATTTCTGAAAGCTCGTGGTTTCTGCTTTCTATTTCAAAAAATACATCTTGCAGGTTCTTGCATGAACTCAAAATAATTAATTTGTTGCGGATACCAAATCAAGAATTCAAAAAGAGTTCAGAGAACTTACTGGACTGATCATTGACCAACCAAAGCCGGGTTTTGGAAATTCTAATGATGGCAACACTGCTAGGCGCTTCTTTCAGAATCCAGAAGTTTCTGCAAGTATTACAAACATTGATTTAGAATTGATAAAAAGAATGCATGTGATTTTAATTGCTGTATCATGTGGTCACGAAATCCACGTTGAAAATTTTAGAAATTTCTGCCATATTACCGCAAGGCATTTTGTCAAACTATACCCTTGGTATTATATGCCTCCTACGTTGCATAAATTCTTTATTCACGGTCCAGAAATAGTATCGCATGCTCTATTGCCAATAGGTCAGCTATCTGAAGAAGCCCAAGAAGCGAGAAATAAAGATTTTAAAAATTATAGAGAACACTATGCTCGAAAATGCATTCGGGAGAAGACGAATGAAGACATATTTAATAGGTTTCTTATAACTTCTGATCCATTAATAACCAGCAAGAGCACAAATTATAAAAAAAAAAGCTCAAGCCTGTGTTAGATAACACGGGCGCATAGGTCAGACGTAGAATACGTTAGTCATTAACAGCCTTATTCAATAGATTTCCTTAAACAACCTTTAAATGCTTGTTTAGTTACGCACTGTTTAAGGCTTTACGCAGCTTCTATGCAACCTTGCTAACATTGTTATTCATAAACATTTTTTCATTTTCTGCTTATGATTGTAAGGTTTGTGTCTGAACTATAGAAAATCTCTACAAAAATTAAGAATTCCTATGGATTTACAATGGCTGCCGCATAAAAAAAATGCTGCAAAGGGCGCATATGGAGCATGTCTTTGATATTAAAAGAAAAGACAAACAAAAATCATGGTTGTATGTTATTTACGTAACCTTTAAACGCCAATTTCGGCGTTTAAGTTACGCAGCTCTTAAACAACTACGAAAAATGTTTATGAATAACGTTTTCTTGTTTAAAGCCCGTTTAAAGTTACGCTGCCTCTAAAATATGTTTATGAATAAGGCTGTAAGACATTGAGGATGTCTTAAAGACGTGGCCAACTGGGTAAGCACAATTTTGTTTCTCTGCTTCGCTTATCAATGTTGTGTATGTACACATCGTTCGCTACTTGGTCATTATACTTCTTCTCTTTCTCACACAGGTTCTGTGATGAACACACAGATAATCGTACTGCTCTTACACATGATGTTATAATACATTAAATACAAAGCATATGAAAATTAATACAAAATTTGAAGGAGTTAAATTTTGATTTACTTATAGAATCAAAAAAATTATATGCAGCAATATGATTATTTAAATACAAATCAAAAGAAGACATATTAAATATGTTACGACCATACTTGAATTTTCTTCAATGCATGCATAAAGTATTAAAAACTTATAATGAAAGTGACAAACATTTTCTCAAAATGTTGTGCTCCAGATCAACACCCCCGTATAACGTATTCTACGTTAAAAAATACCACAGATGGCACAGGATTTACTAATTCTCCAGAATACTCCAGATGAAGAAGATGTTAGTCATGTTGATTATGAAGATGATGATAATGATGATGATGATGATGATGATGATGATGATGATGATGATGATGATGATGATGATGATGATGATGATGATGATGATGATGATGATGATGATGATGATGATGAAGATGATTATGATGACATTGATGATACCATTTTTGAAGACGATAATGATCATATAGTAGTTGAGGACAATCACTAACATATTAATATTTAAAATATAAACTCAAATAAAATAAAATAAATCTGATATCCATTAAATATTTTCAAATGTTATTTAGATTATCTTGTTCATGTATAGTAAACCCAAAAAAAATATTTTAATATTAATATAAGGCTTCCCTGAATTAATCCTCATTTTACCTATGTTTCAACCCACTGTGATACGTTTCAGTTTTTACAGCCGAAGCTCTTGCCATAAAACTTGCTACTGAACACGCAAAAAATAACAGTGGCAAGTTTATCATATGCTCCGATAGCAAATCTACCATTGAGGCAATCCAGAATATACATAACGACAGCGAAATAGTATCCGCTATTAGAAATAACTGCATTCAAAACCCAAACAAAATAAAGATAATGTGGGTCCCCGGACACGCAGAAATTAAGGGAAACGAGTTAGCCGATGAGGCCGCTTCGTTTGCAAACAGATCTCTTCTCCAAATGTTCGCCACTGCAGAAAAGCATGACCAGATGGCCAGATACATCAATCAACACCTTCAACTAACGAAAGCAGCTAAATGGGCAAATTACAATCACCATTACAGCTCCATAAACATCAATGGACTGAAGCCAGTTTATCCACCCTCCTGTTCACGTTATCAATGTCAGATTTTTGTTCGTCTCCGCGTAGGACACATTAAACTAACCCACCAACACCTGTTATGTGGTAAGACTGCACCAAGCTGCCCCTTTTGCAATAACCCAGCATCTATTAGGCATATTCTTAATGAGTGTCATAATCTAACAACCATTCGAAACATTATCTTTGGAAATAACCTACCAACAAATTATCTCAGTAACGTAACTCTTATAAATATTATTTTGATTGAAAAATACATTAAATCCTGCAAATTAAACGAATTTATATAGAATATATGCACATTCTAAAAAAAACTTATATCTACTTTTTTATATTTAAGTCGAGCTGAAGGCCCTGGCAGCTATTGCTCTCCTATTTAGTTGTAAGATTTTATATTTTATGATTAACAATAATAAATAAAATAAATATAACTACTCGATGTATGAACCATGCAATTTAAAAGCTACTGTGTCCATACTATATTATAATTACTTAATTTTGCGTAACACTATGTTAAAAATATGCCGAAGCGTTTCACGGCGAAGTGTTTCATCGGCGAATTGATTCATCAGTTTTATTCGCCATTGCGGCTAAAGAAGTTTCACTTCAATAAGTGCCAAATCAAATTAAGTGTTTTTGAGCCGTTGCGACCTTTACTGACGCATACTTATTTTTACCTTAGGACCCATATATAGCGTGTGATAATTCCATGTCACAAATTTTCAGTTGCTTTGCTTAAGCAACTCCCTCCGACGGTATCTCTAATTTTGTTTTTAGTTTTGTCATAAAGTCAATGAATTAAACTTTGCTGTCATACTACATATTATCCCAGTGCTTATAGTAACGATTCCTTGAAACCACGATGCATTTTAAAAAAATTACTTTTCAACTTCTTTGGAAACCTTCAAAAATTCACGAATCAGGACAGCCGCGGATCAAAGCTGACTATTCACATAATAAAGATATTTAGGACCATCTTTTAAGATAGTAAGGATATAACAAGGATTCAAAATAATTTTGTAAAAATTTAACTGCCCAATGTATTCAACTTTTTTAATACATCCTTTGTTTTTTAATGATAAAGCTTGATAGATTGTTTTATGTGGTTTCTATTGATGTACCGTTGGCTTTAGTTTTATAACGTTGGTAGTTCAACCTCTTTTTTTTCCTCTCTTTGCTTTTAACAATATCATTTTTATGGATTATAAGCTTGAGTAATAGATAGTCCAATGTTTGTAAGTCGTCATCGTCGACGTTGTTGTCATTTTACTGGAATAATACCAGAAATGTTTTTAGTTGCCGGCCGGCTGTTACTTGCTTTCATGTGCACGTGATTTATTTTCTTTGTTGAAGCTGCTACTGATGCATTAGCTGCGCCTTCCACAACAAATCCGAAGTAATATAATTTAAGCATAAAAGCTGACTTTATGCCAACACATACAGTATTAAAAGAGGCTCCATATGTGTGGCTTATTTTAAGTATGTGACCGATTGTATGTGTGTTGGTTTATTTTTTAAGTACATTTATGCCATAAACCAACACAAGAAAAAAACAAAATAAATGAAGATTTACAGTAATCTTTATCACATTTTTTCACTTCCGATTTTATATTGACCATTGTTATTAGGGCTGTACTTGGTCCATTGGATTTGTGTGTTGTATGTGTGTGTGTGGGTGGGTATAAGTTGATTTTTTATGTTTGTGGGATTTCATGAGTAAAGTCATAAATTATGCTTATGTACCGCGAATGCGTGTGGCTGTGTATGTTAATACACAGAGCTAGTTACTTGTGTGAAGTTTATGTACATGTGTTTGCACATGTGTGAGTAAGCCGTCTTATTTCTAGATTGCAACAACAGCAACACATCTTTTATGACTTGATGTATTGTTAATAGTTTCTTTTGTTATTTTGTGGTTTTTGTGACCATTATTGCTCGTGTTGTTGTTGTTGTTTTTGGTCTTTTTTTATTATATCATCAATTACTTGGGCTTTGAGCAATTAGCGAAGAGTACAATTTTTGTGGCATTTAAGTGCACGAATTTAGTAGCCATGCACGTCTATCCACCAGCTATCCTTTCAAGGATTTGAATTTTTATTCTTTTTATGAGCATTTTAATTAGCTGTGGCCTTGGAAAACTGCTGCCATTTTACTACTTGAGTCGCCATTGGATTTATGACATAGCATAAAATCTCAGCAGCAAGCTGCTGTAGTTCTGAATTATTTCACGGTTCATTAAAGTTTATGAATTACTTTTCAGGCGAGTAGAAAAAAAAAATTATATAAAAAATTTAATGTTCTCTGATTTTAATTTTGTGGATCGTTAAATGTCCTGCTTGCCTGTATAGCTCATGAAAACTAATTGCTTATTGAGAAGTACAGGAGGAATTAAAAAAGAAAATTTTACTATTTTAGCTCTTGAAAGGACTTTGACCGAACGTTTTATTATAAAATTGTTTTCAGCGTGTTATTCAATTTTTGTACACAAATGGCCTATTCTTTACAATTTTCGACGTGTATTGAAAAGAAAAGAATTCGTCAATCAACTTAGTTCGACTTTTGGTAATGAAGCATCATACTCAGCGACTGTAAAATGCTGATTCAATGATTTCGAGTGTGGTCAACATTCTCTCCAAGACGAATTTCGTGAAGATCTTGGACGATCTTGCTGAACTGCTGTTGTGGCAGAAAACTTTATTTTGTATTTGAACTATTGAAGGCAGACAGGCCACGGACGTTTTCTCTTTAGCAATAGTTTATCTCTATCAATTTATGTATAAACAACTTATTGAACCACACAACCTCTTTAAAAGTAGAAAGTCAGCCGTTTGTTCCTCTTGCTCATGTATAAATTACAAGAAAACCACGGTCAGAAAATGTGTAGAAAAGTTGCACGCTGCGAAACACATATAACAAATATACATACATACATATATGTATACTAGGGTGGCCCTTAACTGTATGCGAAATTTTTTTTTTTATAAATTGAATATGTGCGGTACCCTCGTTTGTTTCTTATCATGCCAAAATTATATTCTGAAAATTTCAGGAAAAAATATTAATATTTAGACGTGCCGCAAAACGAAACTTCATTCGAAATACACATTCATATAGGAAAAAATTGTTTTTTTTTCAACAATAATTAAAATTAAGACAATTTTGTGTAATTTTTTAATCAACGAAACATAATATCGCATTAGGCATATAATTTATTTTTCCAACGTGCTATCATTCGTCGAAAACGGTTGACTAATAAGAAAATTACAACATTTTTATTGTTTTTAAGAAATATTTTTTTTTCCGAAAACAAATGAAATTAATGTAATCATTTTTTTTCCAAGGAGATATTATGTGTCGAAATCGGGTAAAAAATGCGGAAACTCAAAATTTTTTGTGGAGCAAAAAAACTATTTTAAAAAAATACTTTTTTCGAAAATACATATGTAAAATTAATTATTATGTTTTATTATGTATTATTATTAATTATTATATAATACATATGTAAAATAAAATCTTAATCAATAGATTTGTTTTTTTTTATTTTTTTTTTTTTTTTATTTAAATTTAACACCGTTTATTATTCATAATTGTTTTTACTTTAGTTATTGCTCGTAGGGCCGAAATAAAATTTCACGACTGTATCCTAGATATTTCTTACGATAGTCCCGAATAATCTACATTTAAAAAAGTAAAATCTTTAAATTCTCAATCAAACAATCAGAAATACATATATACTTTTAGAAGATAATCCCGTTAGTTAGTGTTTTTAGTTAGGAGGCTATTAAAATCAGTAATTAATTTAACCGCATGTTAAGCTGTGTCGTTCAGTACTATTAGAGATGTAATGATTTTCAGAACATCAGTGTAGTCATTTTGAGATTTCCAATCTTCCGAATGTACTTAAAGAAAATCTGTTCCAATTTTGAAACGTTGGGAAAGTTTCATCGATGATGGTGATAAAAAGTCGACGATATTTTTATTAATAAATGTTTGTATATCTTCTTTGGATAAAAATACTTTCTTTCTGCTATCACTTTCAAACTGGTCATCTTCCTGGATTTTTTTAGCCATGTCAACTTTAATTTCTGTTGTTTCGTCGAACAACACAAAAGGAGGAGAAAAGGCACATTTGTCTATCTGGGTAGTACTAATACTCATGGAAACTGTTATTCATATGATATTTTTCCTGTGCTCTTTCTACATTATAATACTCGTAAGATCTCAAATAACAAAGCTAAACCAATTTTTAATTATTATACAAATCATACTTCTTTCCCGCTTCTTCTCCTCGCGTTTGCGCTTCCTATGTTTTTCTTTTTTTTCCCGATTACGTTTGAGCTTCTGTCATGCTCTTCAGACGTCATCAACGTCAATCATGCAACCGGGTCTTCCATTTTCTCTCTGGAGTAGTAAGAACTGGCTGTCTTCCTCTATTCGGATTAGGTGCAGAACGTCCCTGTGTGAAATATCAAATAGATTGTCCAATTCATCGCAGAATAAAGTTTTTTCTGTTGTGCATTTCTGACTTCTTTGTAAATTTTTTGAACATTTGTGCAAATCTAACAACTTTTGAACACATCGATGGGGGAACTCGCAGGTATGCTTGCCTTTTTCCAAAAATCTATGCAAGTTAAGATCACCTTTTATTCAATAAGTAAATTGTAAATGTAAACAAAATTGTATCTTAAAGATTCAAGAATGGTTTTGTCTTAAGATTATTTTTTTAAGCTTAAAATTTGTTATGTCAGCAAATATTCTGGCTGATGCAATATTTCATCTTGTCATGAAATACTTTTGTTTATAATAAAGCAATTAAGCCATCCTCACTTTTGTTTATATTAAAAGCCTTTAAATAAGAGAAGAACTGATTTTTACAGATAGGTTTTTAGTCCAGCTCAGCCACTTGAGTTCCTAGAGTGTTTAAGTGAAGTGAATAAAAAATAATAAACTTGTGATGAAATACTTTTGTTTATAATAAAGCGATCAAGCCATCCTAAGTTTTGTTTATATTAAAAGCCTTTAAATAAATTACAGATAGGTTTTTAGTCCAGCTCAGCCACTTGAGTTCATAGAGTGTTTAAGTGAAGTGAATAAAAAATAATAAACTTTTTTAAAAACACAGAAAGTACTAGTGTTTAATTAATTTGCATTCTTCTATAGTAAGACTTGCACTTGAATTCAAAGATAATTTCACTGTTTTTATTTTAAAAAATAATACTTGAAGGACATATATGTTAGAAGGTAACCAGTGTTTTCACTTTTAAAAGATTCAATTACATATATTTTTTGTTTTAAATGTAATAAGTTGATCGGTAAAACATAATTGTAGAACGTTAGTTAAAATAATTTTCGAACAAAATTAAATTTTTTTTTTCGCTCGACAAAATAGTTGTAGTTTTCTCACTTTGTAGCCAATTTCAATGGATGATAGATCGTTTGTGAGATAATGTTATGTTAAATACGATATTATGTTGAGTAGACTAGAAAAGAACATTAAATTGTCTTAATTTTAATTATTGTTGGAAAAAAACAGTTTTTCTAATATAAAGGCATATTTTGAATGAAGTTTCGCTTTGCGGCACGTCTAAATATTAATATTTTTTCTTGAAATTTTCACAATATACTTTTGATATGATAAGAAATAAACGAGAGCACCGCACATGTTCAATTTCTAAAAAAAAAAATTAAGGGCCACTCTAATGTATACTATACACCAAATCGGATTTAGTCTTATTGAAAGTGTAGACAGATAGACGCGAAAAAACTGCATATAAAAAAATAATTTCTGAACATTCTGAAGGTGGTCAGTGAATCCCCTTTTAACAAAACTTTGTCGGATGAATTCACCACATCAAAACTAATTTCAACATATTAGAATCTACTTCGATCCAATTGGGAATTGGTGTTGTGAAGTCATTGATTTTTTAAAAAACTTAACATTTTAATTAAAGATACTTATTATAACAATTTTGTATAGAAAATACCCCTATATCCTTTTGCAGCACAAATGTGATATTTTAAAATTTATTTCATTAAAATCAGACCAGTACTTTTGGAGTTTAGCGGCATCAAAAAATTTACACTAAAGCTCCGCAAAGAACCATCCAAATATACTAGTTGTGTGTTGTTTTTTTTTCTTTTATCTACTTGTAACTGTTTCGCTCTCTTTGGATTAAGTATGCATTGAATATTTATATTTCAGATAACGATGGAATAGGTATGAGAGAGTGAAATTACTAAGCATCCAAAATACGAGTTGAGAATATAAGCAACAAACAGATATATTGGTTATATTGTTATCTTTACTTGTAACATCTGGAGTATGTGACGTCATAAGCAACGAAAAAAAGCGAAATAAGCAACAATAAAAGAAACATTTGGCAGTTAGTAACTTTGAATAAGCTTAGGAAATTTAAATTTCCAATTATTTAATAAAAAAAATTATGAAATCAAAAATGAATGCACATTAAATTAAAAAAGGAATAAAAAAAAAGAATTAAAAAAATTATAACAATAAAAAACTTAAATCACTCTCACGTGATCAAATAAAGTAGATACAGTAAAAACACAACATTAACACAAAGAGAACGATCTGGAATATTCATATTGAATGATCATATTGAATATATCCATTTAAAAAAGATTAAAACAGTTTTTTACTTGGTGGCACAGATAAAGAGAAAAAAACGTACACTACAATTAGAGCCAGAGAAAGAAATGATAAACGATAATATATAACCGGGTATGGGCAGAGATCGCTCAGGGAGCGTTGAGCGTAAGAATTGAGAGCGAAAGCTTATGTAGCAATACAAATGGCAACAAAAAATCAAAGACAAAAGAGAAACACAGAAACAGCACAGAAATTTTAAATGTAGTGGTGCCCATACCCGTATATAACTGATGTTCACGTAGTTCCACGCGTGGTGAGACTCGAAAGCTTTATTCGAGAATCGAAACACGTACACGATCGATGCACGAAGTTCTCTCAATCAGTTGGCGTTAAAACTTCAAGCTAGATGGTTCGCGCCACTTGGTCGTGTGTTTTGCACTGCACGAAATGTTTGAGTCATTCAAATGTTTTGAATGCGTTAATTGGAGAATTATAATAATAATAATGATAATGATAGTGACAATGATAATGGTAGTGATAATGATAATGATACTGATAATGATAATTATGATGACAATGATAATTATAACACAATTCTTGCTTAATACCTACACAACAATTTTTGTCAGTGCAGAGAGCGTGAGAGCTACAAACACAAGCACAAAAGTCGAAAATTGTAGTAGTATGCGTGTGAACACCACTGATATATAAGCATATGTCTTGATCTACTCTTTGTTGTATATGTACCAATAGTATCAGGTTCTTACTTGTTATATCTGTTTGTACAAGTAGAATGGATGGTTCGTTGCAACCCTTTAATTTTATATAATAGTATATACATAGATAAGAAAGATTAGATGTATATACAGATTTAGGCGTCGGGAAGATTTGTTTCCATTAAATTCTCCATAATTTGACGGTTGCTCACATAAAGGCTGATATCGTCGATTGGTGCAAGGAAATGCTGAAAAAATACAGCGTGGATGGTACGAAACAAGCATATGATATCACCGCGGACTGAGCACATTAAAGCAAATGGTTGCCAGTTTTTTAGGAAAAACGGATCATGTCACAAAAGTACTACTTGAGCAACGTAGAACTGTTAATGCTAATTGGTACACAATGTTTCTGTTTGCTGGAAGTCTTTGGAGAATTGAGGAAAATCCTCCATCACGACAGTACGAGTTCCTACACATCAACTCAAACAAAAGAGTTTTGTAGCACTCAAAACGTGGAATTGATGGGTCATCCGCCTTACAGTCCCGACATGACACCCAATGATTTCTTCATGTTGTCTCCTATTACAAAAGAATGCGTAGCGAGCGTTATTCAACACCCGTACTGGCCGTTGAAAAACCTGGTTTCGAAGGAACCAACTTCAGAAATCAAAACTGTTTCTAAAATCGGTTGAAACGAATGTATACAAATATCTCTGCAAGCATTTTCTCAGTGCCTCAAAAAAATTACTCTTAAAAGATTATTTCTTATGCGTGTTTTATGAGTAAGCAATAAAAAGACTCCTAAAGGAGTCTTTGATATGATTGTAAAATTATTGCTCAAAAATCAGGCTCTAAAAAGAGTATTTTTTATGCGTGTTTAATGAGTAAGCAATAACAATAATCCTAAAGCAGTCTTTGATATTATTGTAAAATGACTGATCAAAAATAGTACTCTTAAAAGAGTCAATATTATGCTTGCTTTATAAGTTCTCATAATAAGAACTCATTAAAAAGTCCTAAATAAGACGGTATTATGATTATTCATAACAAAGACTCACAAAAGGATTATGCTTATATAGCATGATATATGCGTAATTATAAAATGGCCTCATAAAAGAGTCTTATATACGAATGTTTTATGAGAACTCGACAATTAGGTTCTGAGAGGATTTTATAAACTTTAATACAGTCATATTTGTATCTTCTTAATATATAAAAACGTTGGTGCATATGTCTGTCTGACCACCACGGCTGATTCTCTGTAATTTGTAATGTGATCGTAATTTGTGAGACTGTGAATATTTTTTTCGAAGTTAATGCTCCAATACGTCATAATTAATATTTCAGTCGTTCAGTGTGCAGTTGAGGAGCTTGCAGAATCGAATGAAGTCGAATCGAATATGGCAAAGTGAAATTTTAAACTTTTGATTTTTCTACAATTACTTTTTATTTGAAATTTTAATCTAAAAATATATTTCAACCTAAACGGATCATTATTACTTCTATGAGTTCTAAAAGAGTCTTCATTATGAGTCTTTAAAGATTCCATTATATAATTCTTAAAAGAGTATTATATATGGCTATTAAAAGAGTTAAAGAGTAAAAGAGTAAAGTAAAAGAGTAATAAGTTAAGAGTTTTTTATTTATTTTTTTAATGTTTACCGGGATTTATTATATTATTTTTCTTATAACCAAATTGAAGAAGAAGAATGAACAAGAAGTTCATTCGTAGTTCTCTCACGGGCTGAAATGTTTAATTATTTCTTTTTTTTTCAATTTTTAAGTTAATATTTATTTGAATTTTAAAAAATAAATTAAATCGAAACTTCTTTATTATTATCTTTATTATTGGTAAATCGTTAGTAAATTTGAAGGCAAAATTGTTTATGTAGAGTACAGAATTCTCGTATTCCTTTAAGATATACTAACAAGTAGATATTTTTGATTTGTAAGTAGGACCTGAGTTTTTGCAGCTCAATGAAATGAAATAACTTCTTAAGTATTATTTTCCATTTCTTCCTTACTCTACATTTCCAATAGTATTTTTAAAAGGTCATTGCGTTGGTGCTTATTTCTTTACTGTTATAATATCTTCTATTATTCTTTATTAAGCAGAAAATTTATAAAAAAATTGTTTTTTTTTTCTTACATCTAATCAGAACTTTAAGCTTTTTACGAGCACACCTAGAAGCTTAGGCGGCTTATTTTTTATTTATTTATGCTTATCCACCATGTTCTTGAATGCTTGCCAGCACTCGAAAGTAACCAAGCACCGGTTATAAAACAAGGTCACACACAACTTTGGGAAAGTTTCATTTTTATGACCTAAAAATAAAAGTTCGAACCCATTCGTTCATTTCACGGACTTGAGTTTGCTTTTGACATTTTTTTTTTTTTTTTATGTATATATATCACTTTTCCACTTTTGCACACAAATGCAATTTTATAGCGTACAGAAAAATAAAATGAAATACAAAAACGCAATTATTAAGACACACACACACACACACATACACAAGCATACACAGGGACACAAATGGGGGCTATAAATGAAAGTGTAACCAAGTGCTGAAATATTTTCACAATCCAATTTGGCAGCTTAAGGGCCCGGCAGAGTAGCTCGATTTGTGACTATATGTGTGTGTGTTTGTGTGGGGACAGCTTTAGAGCAGAGTGTCGAGCCTGTTTAAAATATTAACATTTTTTTGGCTACTTGAGCGCGTAAATGTACAACAATTTGGCCAATCAACTCAGCTATTTTATTTTTTCATTTCCTTTATTTTCTTCTCTCTATCTTTCTCCCATATTTTCCTTATCAGCTGGTGTGCGCTAGTCATTTATTGCTTTTGGGGGTGGATGTATTGTGCCCTTTTGTAAAATTTATGACCTTTTCATTTATACTTAAAAATAGTTTTACGATTTTCCACAATTTAATTACAAAGCGGATAATTTTTCGTTTCCTTCAAGAAATTTGGCCACTAAGAAGTGCAAGGTATTTTGACTTAAGAATAACAGTTCAAATTTTGTATATGTCTATACAAACGTCCACACTAAGAGAAAAAAATATTAAATTTATCCAAAAACTTTTTTAATTTATCCAAAAAGCGCGAAATTTTTGCACCAATAACGCATTTGCATAAATTGACTACGCAAATATTAAAAATTTATTTAAGTACCTTTTTAATTAAATAAAATATTAAAATATTCAAACAGAATTAATAAAAAATATGTTAAAATTATGCACGATTTTTTTTTTTTAATATCTTTCAAATATTTACTATTTGAAAATGAAACTATCGCATTTTAAGAAAATTTATATAAAAATAGTGAAATTAAAAAACAATATATTTAAATTCAATGTATTATTAATGGTTTTATAGTTCTCGTTTGGTTTTTGTAATAAAGATTATATAGCCTAAGCCTTGGCAACTGGTTATTTTCTCACGAGCTGTGTTCATCAAATGCCATTTGTCTGTATATTTGATTTTCTTTTTTACTATTTTCGTTCTCTAATTTATACTATTTTTGACAGTCGTTGCAATATTATGGCACCAAATGTCAAAAATAGTATAAATTAGAGAAGGAAAAAGTAGAAAAGAAAATAAAAAGCAAAATATGCGGGCAAACTACAATCGGTGCAAGATATTCCTGAGAAAATGTCCGATTGTCACTCTTACCTCACATAATTGTATCATGCGATAACCCATCGCACTCACAAATCATCTTGGCTAAACATCTAGGCTATATTATCTTCATAACAAAAAGCAAACGAGAACTATAAGAAACCGAAAGCAAGAATCTAAATTCTAAAAACTTTATTGATAAACTGCAGGAACAGAGTGCGATGTTGTTGCTGCTTGTCGGCTATTTCAGCTGTATGGAATAGGTGTGTAGGTGTGTGGTATAAATAAAATTTAAATACGGGAAAAAAACGAGTTGTAAGGAAAATATTTGTTTTATCCACGTAAATATTTAAATAAAATTTATATTCAGGCGGGGTAATGTTAATATGCGTTATTTTCCTGAGTGTATTTGTTGTAACGTTGCATCGAAATCGAAATAAGTCTAAGTTACGTAAACATAAAAAATAATATGTTCACCAAACCAAAGGTCAAGTTTAGTAAGACTTCAAGTTTAGTCAGTTCTTCTTTAGAATGTCAGGATTTGTTTAAAGGATCTAAAATTTGTAAGCTCTTCAGTTTTCCAAAAATGTTGTTTATACTCGAATCGTTAAAATATGATAAACGGGGATCAAATGAAAATTTTTTTTTGGTAAAAAAAATATTTCCTTAATTAAACTTTTAAACTTCAATTCGAATTTCTTGAAAAACACGAGCAACATGTATTACTCCTATTTTGTAAAGAAATTCGTTAGAAGTCTTGAAGTCTATTAAAAGATTAAAGTTGTGAAGGACATTTTTCAATAGATAAGTCCAGAGATTTTCAAGGCAAATACCATTTTTTGCTAAAATTCTCTTTTGTTCTTGAACATAGTCCCCTTTTAGGGCGATACACCGAGAAAAAAACGTAATATAATTTATAAGATGTCTTTGGTAGTTTTCAGTCTCCTTAGTTCTTCGTCAAAATATCTTAGTTTTACATGTTTAACTTACCGATATTGATTTCGACAAATTATCTAAGTATTTTGTAATTTATACCAGTGGTGTCGTGGCAGTGAGCTGGATCAAAAATTTTCCAAAAAAAAAAAAATTAGATCTTCGATGGCGACGAAAAAATGAAAAACAAAAACAACATGTGTACACTGAGCTAATATAGCCCTCAAAAAATAAAAATCAAGTAAAATTGAAAATGTCACAACAAAAACACTAGCCATCAGTTGAGTGTGCGCTATTAGAAAGTACCAACAAAATATACACAGTATCAATTACCATGATATCTTTCAACGCGAGCAAACAACAACAATGCTATGCACACTTTTTTTCTTGCTGTCGCAGCGCGATGCGCCGACAGTAATTTCTTCGAATTACAACAAACACTGAAATATTGAAGTTGTTGTAAGTGAGCTAAAAGAGCTAATTGAGCTATGGGATTTACAACTCTGATTTATACATTATGGCTTCGATAGTTTATATTAGAGTGCTTGCATAATCGGACGAACAAAGTGTTCAAGTTCATACCATTTTGATAAAGTGTCATAGTTTTCGAAGGTTTACCTACACTATTGATTAATATGTTATATACATGGCTTGTGTGAATCAAAGTTTTTTTTTTTTCGGGAGGATATCGAAGTATGTGCTTTTAAGCAATGTATAAAACAAAATGTTACTTTGGTAAATTAGCATAAATTTTTAATTTCCATACAAATTGTTTTCACCCAAGCCGACTTAGGTGATTTTACTATTGCTTTTTTGCTCAGTTTACATCTATTCCAGCGGTCAAAATTTTTATTCTTTCGAGTAGTACTCCTTATCTTACTCCTCAAAATACGCATTTGTTTCGCGTTTGACTTATCATTTGAGAAAAACGGCTTTCCCTTTAGCCATCTCTTGAAGAATGGAAATAACCAATAGTAGCTAGGGGCCAGATCCGGAGAATATGGTGGATGAGACAGCAATTGGTAATTCAAATCATGCAATTTTGCCATCGATTTTACGCATGTCATGCATTATTATGGAAAAGAAGTGTTTTTTTTTTTTCATTAAATAATGCCGTTTTTCTTTGATTTCATCCTTCAAACGGCCCAATGTTGCCGCTAATTGTTTTTCCACTTTCAAGGTAGTCCACGAAAATTATTCCGCTCACAAACGGAAAAAACATTGGCCATAACCTTACCGGCACACAATTGGGTTCTTACGAGCTTTGGAGGGGGCTCATATGATTCTCTCCACTCTGTCGACTGCCTATCGGACTCGGGAGTATAGTGATAGACCCATGTTTTATACATTGTTACGTAATAACAAAAAACTCTTTTGGATTACTCTTAAATATGTCCAATTTATTCTTTGAACCAATAACAAGTGGCGACCGTGGCGTAGAGGGTAGAGGGCTTGGCCCATACGCCACACAACCCTGGTTCATTTCCACCTGACACAGAAAGTTTTTTCAATTCAATTAATTTTTCTGTTCCTTCGTCACCTCTCTGCAGACCTCAGAGAGTAATGATGCCATGTCAAGCTTCTTGAGAACATGCACATTAGCCGTTGCGAGTCGGCATAAAACTAGTAGGTCCAGTTCTCTCGATCAATTGTGTACAAAAAAATTTAATAACACGCTCAACACAATTTTTTCATAAGAAGTTCGGTCAAAATCCTTTCAAGGGCTGAAATGGCCAGTTGCAACATTCATGCAACAGCGTCGCATTGAATTTTTACTCAGATAAATGTTTAAAAAGGAAATTGAAGAATTTATACTTGACCTTACTATAAAAATAAAAAAAAATTCTAACTTCGTCAGGTCGTGAAGATACCAGCTTATGTAACAGCAATGTTATATTGTTGCATGGAATTATTACTCTCTCAAGAGACGTGCAATGGTAAATTTTATTTTACCATAGCATAGATGTGCTTTTAAGCCTTTCGACTAAAAAATAAAAAAAAAATACTTATCGTCATGATTTCAGGGTGGCAACCGTATAATGCAGATAAAATGCTACAGCAATGAAAAAACGTTGCATGGAATTTTAACTCTGTGACTACTGGCGCAACGGTAAATTTTATGGAAGGAAAATGAAGGTGAGGTCATTGGGCACATGATAAAAATAAAAAAATAAAAATGCACTGCGTCATGAGGCCCCTCAGGAAACCGCTTATTGTGCATATTATGATGCATTTTATTCATTTTTACTTGGATTAATTATATGCAGCTAAGGCAAAGTTAATGCACCACAGAAAAACACAACTAATGAAGAAGCAAAAGCAAAAAAAGCAACAACAAAAAAATCTAACGAAGTTCCGACAAGCTGAACACAAAAGTTATAATTTCAACGGTTTTTTTTCGTGGCAACCAACACTGCTTATAAACAAAGTTTAGAATAGGAATAATCTTAACTTAGATGGAAAAAACGACTTCGTTTGAATACATTAATTTCACTGCAATAATTTTAATTCAAAATAAGGATATATAGTACCTACATTCAAGTGGGTCACCCCCTATGGAAAACAAACGAACAAAACCCAAGGCAAACTTGACCGAAACTTTGATTCGTTGTAACTTTTTTTCCTACTAATGAAATTAAATGGTTTCTTCACAAAAGTTTAATGATTTTGTTTGACTTTTATTTTCCTAAAAAAAGCAAAAAAAGAATATTATTCTACCTAAAAAACAAAATTTGTTTGGTACTAAAACCCTCTCCAGATAAGCTCTCAAATGAAGGAGGACTCAACAATTATGCAAAGAATACATGCAACATCAAATTCAAAAATTTTTTTTTTGTTTTTAGTAAAAACGTTCTGTAACATACAAAAATATCTAATTTTTTTTTTTGTTAATTTTTCTTGTCATGGCTTTTTAAAATCAAAAATACTCTGTCGGTTTTAAACAACATCACCACCGAACAGCAAATAATCAAATTCTCAAGAAGCTTTATATGATATCTCTTAGATTTTTGATTGTTTATAGAAAGGTGGCGGACGATCAGAAAAAACAACATGAGGTTTATATTTTCTTTTGGCCCGACCTAGCTTCCTGTCATTCACAGAAGTTATGCCATTTTTATTAAAAACGTGAACACCTGCCGTATGGGCTTAATTTCACGTTGCCCCATGGCAATGGTGTCGAGATTCATGGAATTGATACCCAGCAGATAAATCTTTAGGACGTTAGTACTATGCTAATACAAATACAACGTTCAGCCGACCTCTCCTGGAGTCACTTCCATGACTCCAGACGCGACTGATGCCCTGTCATAGTAGTTTCAAATCCGGTTACACACCATACTTAAGTGTATATTTAAATTAATAAATATACTTTATGAATACACTAAGGGAAATAACGCGTATTAACATTATCCACGCCTGAGTATTAATTTCATTTAAATATTTACGTGGACAAATCAAATATTTTCCTAGCAACACGTTTTTTCCCGTATTTGAATTTTATTTATACCACACAACTACACACACATTCCATACAGCTGAAATAGCCGACAAGCAGCAACAGCATTGCACTCTGTTCCTGCAGTTATTTCTTGCAGTTGCAGGTTTCTTATAGTTCTCGTTTAGTTTGTGTTGCAAGGGTAATATAGTATGGATTTTTGATCAATAAAATTTGTGAGTGCGATAGGTGATGGGTGCGATGATGAATTTATGTAGGGTGGAGTGACAACTCGATATTTTCTCAAAAATATCTTGCATTGGTTGTCACTTACCTGCATATTTGCTTCATACTTTCTCTTACTTTTTCTTCCTCGTTTATTCCTCCTCTTCAACTTAAATATGTTGTTTTTTAAATTCAATATTTTTATATAAATTTTCTTTAAATGCGATAGTTTTATTTTCAAATAGTAAATATTTGAAAGATATTTTAAAAAAATTCGTACATAATTTTAATATAATTTTTAGTAATTCTGTTTAAATATTTTATTTTATTAAAAAAGTATTTAATTAAATTTTAAATATTTACGTAGTCGATTTATGCAAATGCGTTATTGGTGCAAAATTGACTCGCTTTTTGGATGAAGTAAAAAAGTTCTTGGATAAATTTAATATTTTTTTCTCTTAGTGTAGCAACCAATGCTGGAACGTAATAGAACCAATTATGGATGATTAATTGGGCCACCATCCACACTTATTGGTGGAAATCGAGACCCATCGAATATTGGACAATTTATGGACATTGCCACTTGGTTGTATTTGCGCAACTCCACGCCGACCAATATAGGTCTGCTCGTGACATTGAGCTACAACAATCAGTATGATACTCTCCGAACGTCCCTGCAATAGTCTCCCCAGACAAAAGGGATTTACGTTGAAACGCACTAACACACACCGACACATCTGCACCCATCGTTCATGGCTGTGGTGGCAAAAAGCGTAGACCACATCTCTTCTGGCTGTGTGTGACACATGGTCACCACTATTTTGCACCTTTGCAAACTGACACTCCGGGTCTACTAAGATATATTTTTCACCTCGGAGTACCCAATTCGGACGCCTCATGTACACCAAGATATACACCAATTTTTCTTTACGGTCTGTCGAGCGTAAAGACTATCCCCGTGCTAACAAATTTTATGGATCATTGCTATTCCTTCGTAGGCATACACTACCGTTGATCGAGTCAAACAGTCCACCTACTCCCCAGATTGGGCGACCAACTCCAGGATCTGGGTAGTCCCTCTACATTTACTCAGGATAGGGCGAACCCGTGCCTGCGACCATCCTCCTTTATCCTGGCTTTGGAAAGGCTACTCAGGAGAACAGACGGAGTTCCTATCAATGCAGTGTGGCCTTGGAGTGGTAATCAAACAATAATGTACTTTGGTAACTCGAGAAGCAAATCCTCCAAACTGTCCAGAATCCAGGCCAATTGAAAGACAAATCAAGGCAACGAAGAAACTGACCAAGTATGCATAATATTTTCGTGAAAAATGGCCTTCAGTTCCTCATATCTGATCATACAACCATAAAATCGTTGATGGAAGGGGTGCCAGAAAAATTACAATATTTTGTTAAATAAAAATAATAAAAATTTATAATTATACAAGGTGGCGCACAGTTTACCATCCAGTTTTGTTTTTGAATAACTTTTTTACTAAATAAAAAAATGATTTTGAGTGATGGAAGTCTTAATTTAGACCTTTAACATTTTTTTCTGTTAAGTGGAAAAATTGATATATTCATCAAGTGGCTGCTGCCAGTGTTGATACACATTTACCCGTTTTATGGCATTTTCCATGACTTTCCACAAGATTTCTGTCGAATCTTCTCAATCTTAACTTAACCAACTTTCTCGGCATAATTGGCAGTATAAGCAGAACCTAAGTAACTTGAGCGGATTACAGTGAAAAGTCATGCAAAGACTACTGATAAGTTGGTGTAGCGGCCAATGAAACAGTCTGTATGTATAGTCAAGCTGTGTGATTTGCTCTATACAGAGCCGTTGTTGTTGTTGTTGGTTGTTGCTTTTTTTGTCTTCATGTTGTCTTGTTGTCAACATACTTGGCCTGAAGCTCAAATTTGTTTTCAATGTGTCGAATATTCTTCTTAAAGACTGTGATTGCTTGAGGCTTATTGGTATCAGCCCGGGACTTTAAGTAGCCTCAAAGAAAGAATTATGGGATCGTTTCATCTGGCGATCTTGCTGGTCATGCCAAATTGCCAAAACGGGAGATAATGCGATCTGGAAATGCTTCCTTCACAATATCCATTAATTATTCCACGCTCTTGCTAAGTATAGCACTCCATTGCTTATCTATTTGAATTCTGCAGCTGTCTAGTTCACAAATGTCAAATATGATTGACGTACGACGCCATTTTCAAAAATTATAACATCCCAGCGGGAAAAAAAGCACTCCAAGTCAGCTGAAAGCGCTGACCCTACATATGACATACCATTGTTATGTAATGTTACATGTTATTGGAAAAAAGCACTCCAATTTAGCTGACTTTGGATTGCTTTAAAAGGCCTCTCTTGGAATGGTTTGGGTCAGCAGTTCGTTGCATTCTTTTTGATTTTGTCTACCTCAAAAAGAGAGCTGCGGAGAGGAAGAGAGAAAGAGAGATTTTTAATTTTATCGAAAATAAGGGTTAGATTTGCAACCATCGATACTGCTTCAAAAGGCCTTCCTTAGAAATCTTTGGGTCAGCAGTTCGTTTTTGTTTTGAACAAATCAATGAAAAATCTGCATTTTTTCTGAAATAATTAATACATCAATTTTTAATGGTTTTTGTTGCTTTAAGTAAATAAATTATTAATTAAAGATAAGTAAAGATAAAGTAAAAATAAATTACTTTCTTAAGAAATTTCACTTGCAAAAAAACACATATTTTCAAAACTTGTTAACAGGCGCACTTGCATCAAACAACTGATTATTTGCATACCACGCGGTTTTTTCCTTTGTTCGTTTTTTCCGTTGTTCGTTTTTTTTTTGTGTCCGTTACTGAGCGCTCTCAGTGTACTGTTCGCTTGCACAACAACAAAAAGTGCTGACGTTTTGCTCCTGTAGGAAGCTGCTGACATGCCGGCCCGTTGGGATCTTCCGATAAGGTGATTAATTTTGCGCCACCTTGTATAATAATAACCTTTATAAAAGTTATATACTTTTATGCGTGAACTTCACACGCATACTACCACAATTTTAAACGTTTGTACTTATGTTTGTAGCTCTCTCACTCTCTGCACTGACAAAAATTGTTGTGCAGGTATTAAGCAAGAATTGTATTATAATTATTATTGTCATTATCATTATCTTTATCAGTATCAACCTCATTATAACTATCATTACATTGCCACTATCATTATCATTAGCAGTGCATAACACACATCCAAGAGACACAAACCTAATTGCTTGAAGTTTCAGCGCCAACTGATTGAGAGAACTTCGTTCAATCGATCGTGTGCGTGTTTCGATTCTCGAATAAAGTCGTCGAGTCTCACCACGCGTGGTACAACGTGAACATCACTGCTTTAAACCTTTAAAAAGTTATTGAAGTTTGTGATGAACAATTTTTTCAAACGCAGTTTTTAGCAAGAGACTAGCCATGGTTATCGTTATAATTAAACGTTCTTAACTTTTTTCTAACTTTATCAAAGTTTTTGAAACTAAAAAACTCATCTGAGTTTGCACAAAAAAAAGGAATTTATATAAAAAGTAAATTTTGCTGAAAAACAAAACGTCATATTCAATTTTTTAAAGAAATTCTTACACTCAATTTTAATGACACCAAAACCGCAAAAAGGGAAATGCTTCAACGAAAGACCAAATAAAAATCCCTCAAAAATTCACAGCGTACTAGAGGTTTTAAAATTTTAATCCCTAAAACATATGCACCGACTGCAGGCTAAGGACATGAGAACTCTATTAACAAAGCACTCACACATTGAACGTGACAGTGTATAGAGCAAAGGACCACAAAACACAACAAAAATACAAACCAAGCAGATTAAAATACATCAACTGTTTTTTTTTTTTGGATTTTCAAAAGATTTGCCAAAAAGCTCCATAGCGAGTGATGACCATGAATGTCACGGCATCATCTATGGTCAGTTATTTGCCATGAAGTCCATGACTACGACTCGCAGCACTGTGGCGCACGGCTCAACGCAGAAAAAAAGCGTTCCCCCATGACCCTCGAAAAGTTCTATGCGATGGGAAAAATATGGTGCGGTCGCAAGGCATCTTATGTAGCTAAGGGGCGACTCAATTATAGCCACAAAAAGCATAGGAAAGTAACAACAAATTGGTTTTAGAGGTTTATATGATCCAATTTTGTAAGGATTTTTGTGTTTTTTTTTCACTTCTGCTTGCGAATAGTTGCTGGCAACTTTTGCAAGATTCTTGCGTACCACTCACTCACTAATGGAGACTTGAGCTTCTGAAGTTTATATGGATTAGCAATACGTTAATGTGAAGGTTGTAAGGTAAAGCACTATGAGCTCAAGCCAATGTTGTGTTGTTGCGTGGAGATTTCAAAGGAAAGAAAATATATATATGTATATATATATATATATATATAAAAAAAACTCATGCTGATTCCCAGATTTCTTGCAATGTATTTATTAATGGATAAACCAAGTTATGTTTAAGTACAGATGTTATGTATACAATATTACAAGCAAATTTATTTGAATTAGACTTTGCTCACCCACTAATAATAGATTAAGAATGAAAATGTGAACATTTCACATAAACATTTATATATAAGGCAAGAATTACATACTTACTTGTAATGATATGTAATTTTATTTATAACATACTGATTGTTATTATCTTACCTGTAAAGAAAAGATGAAAAGATATTATTTAAAATTTGCAAATCACTTTACATATGGTTTTATATTGTCTAGTCTTTTACATGAAAAATTTATTGTTATTTTTTATTTTCTGCTCTTTCGTAAAACCATATAATTAAATATAATTCATGGAATCAAACTTAAAATTAACATTTTTATTCAATTTTTGTTGCGCTTCACATGGCACTAAGGTTGAGAATAATAAAAAAAATGTGGTACCATCTGCATCATAAGGAATGCATCATTAATGGATCACAAGAAAAAAAAAATACTGCATTTCAAGGTTAGAACTTACTTTTAGTGAGTACTGAAGATTTTTTGAATGAGTAAAATTTAAAAATGACTTTGTCCCAAAACAAAAATCGTCAAAACTCGAATTTTACAAATTTAAGATCAATATATATTCGGTACTCTCTGGCTAAAGTTGTGGAAATGTGGGAAAAATATTTATGCTATAACATTGGTCATATATTGACCCTGAAAGAAAGTAGTTTCGTATTACACACATATAAAGCGTAATGTTTGCATTGTCATTCTTCTTTAAATGCTTGGATTTTCATATTTTCGGGTTTGGAAGGGATGTCTTTCAGACTGTTAAAAAAAGCTGCTATGTGCGCCTTTTTTAACACCTGAAGAGAGTATAGAAGCATTTGAAATACATATTTCTGAGATTCATACAATGAACTGTAATAATTGTATCGACAACTGGTTTCCTCAGATGTAAAATTGTATAGAATTTGATGAGAAATATTTTGAAAAACACAAGGTGGTATTTTTACAATATAAATATGTATATTTTGTACTTGGGCTATTCCACAGTTCCGGGCGATACATGCGTACAAACACAGATATTTTCGCAATACAAATAGCTAGTGGATAAGTTGCTATTAAAAAAAAACGCACTCCAGCTGGTCTATGCACAAATGAAAAAAGAAATCAAATATATGGTCTATTCTAGTGGTAATTAAAAAAATATGGCAGGGACGGGCGTTACGATCACACGAAACCGTTTCTGTAATGCTCTAGATAATTGCAAAGTTCCACCAAACTAGAGTATTTAAAATGAAGTTTTTGATATTATTCGCCAGAAAAAGGATTGATTGTAAAATCCGTGTAAAAAAATGCTCTAATAAAAATCAACTTCTTTATTAAAAATTTAGTACTGAGTCGGGCATTACCTGAATTAGGACGGGCGTTACGAGTACAAAATACTATTTTACGAGTACAAAGAAAATAATTTTGTTACTCAGGAAAATAAGTGAAATAAAAAGATTACCCGAAAGTATTTCGTTGCATTTTAAAACAGTTCTTCAGTATTTTTTGGAAATAATGTAGCTTGCTTCAGGTCAGAGTATGCTGTTATTCCGTAAACGATGTTTTTCCCATATAAATAGATAAAATATTGATTTATTGTACATTTGGAATCGGACTCAAATGTTCCCATCTATTTAGAATAAACAGCGAGAAAACCTCCCCAACAGTCATCATTAGGTGCCGTTTGATAATCTTAGTTTTGGCACCGGTTGCAGAATCTTTGATAAGGATCGCATCCTTTTTATTGGAAGATTGTCTACTGATGTCATCTCTTTCGTAAAACGTTCTGACTAAAGCTCTGCAAAGAACCATCCAAATACACTAGTACACACAACTATTAATTTTTATGATATCTACTTGTATCTGTTCCGCACTCTCTGGTTTAAGTATGCATGGAATATTTCTTCATAAGATAACGATGGAGTAGGTATGAGAGAGTGAAATTACCAAGTATCAAAAGTAAGAGTTTGAGAACATACGCAACAAACAGATATATCGGTAATATTGTTCTTACTTACAGACATTTTTTTATTTTCTTCTTTTATTAACTATACTATTTAAATTTGCACAAGTACCCAATATAAACCTTTTCAATCACATAAAGAATAGAAATGTAGAATAAAAAAGTAAAAATACAACATTAACACAGAAAGAACAATCTGGAACATCCATATCAAATAGATATACTATCCATTTAGAAAAAGAGTTACAGCAGTTACTTCACTTAGTGGAACAGATAAAGAGAAAAAAAGCTTGAGTGAGAGATGATACGCTCTCTGCTTAATCCAAAACATATAAGCATATGTTTTTATCTATTCTTTTTTGTGTTTGTATCAATAATATCAGATTCCTACTTGTTTTATCTGTTTGTACAAGTAGAATTGATGGTTGGTTGCAGACCTTTAGTTCTGACTTCCCCACCTGTCTCGACGGATGTGGTGTTCGAAAGTGCTTCCTGTTGTTTTTTTTTGACGAATTTGTCCAGTGATATTTTTCTCCGAAAGGAGTACGCAAAGCACAGCCCTTTTTTGAATAGGCTGGAGGACATGGCTTTCTTAGTTTTGATCACGGCTTTACGTAGAGTCTGCCTACACTTATATGATCCCAAAGAATTTCTTAACTCAGCTCTTACTTGATTGACTCTTGCCAACACCTACTACTTACTTAGCTCTCCTTGCCCTGTCCCCCACTTTATATTTCTCGCAAAACCTCCTGTATGCCTCCAGATTCGCCTTAAGCGCGGCTCGTTATTCCGCTTTCTGAGGTTTATTTTTCACGGAGAGCGTTTTTACACTTGAAGCACAGCTTTGTAAAGTATCTACTCATAGAAATAATAAAAATCTACTTGCTACAATTGAATTGAAAGTTAAAAATATCCCAAATTACCATTAATTTTTTAGTTTCAGTGACATCACATGATAGATAGATAATTTCTTCATATAGAAATACGAAAATGTAAATAATAACTTCAACTTCAATTTTCTTTGTTCGTGATCGATTAGCTTGGAATTGTCCACTTATGTATGTTTCAATTTATCATAGTAATAAAGTCTCCTCCATACAGAGAACATACTATATTTGGTTTTTTCCATTTTTTCCCACTCGTCAAAACAGACTTCACTGAATAGTTATAATTCCTGAAATTCTGGACATAAAGCTTTTAGGCATAATTCAAATATATCATTCAAAATACTGTCCATGATAAGACTTTATTTTTTTCTATTTTTCAGGGCAGAAGGCGAATACCACGTCGGAACAACGCCTCTTGCTATTTAGAAATACTCTCATGTGAGTTCTGTAGTTAAGTGCGTGCAGTGTTTGATTTACAATCATGACGTTGTGAGTTCGAGTCTCAAAAATGTAAATTATTTTTTTCTGTTTTTTTTTTTTTTTAATATTTACCCTGCAACCATTTTCTGAGTCCCTCAAAAAAGTACTCTTAAAAGAGTATTTCTTATGCGTGTTTTATGAGTACGCAATGAAAGGGCTCCTAAAGGAGTCTTTGATATGATTGTACAGAAATAAGACTATAAAAAGGATATTTCTTATGCGTGTTTTATGAGTACCCAATAAAAGACTCCTAAAGATGTCTTTGATTTAATTGTAAAATGATTGATCAAATATAAGACTCTTAAAAGAGTCATTATTATGCTTGCTTTGTGAGTTCTCATAAAAAGAACTCATTTAAAAGTCCTTAATATGACGGTATTATGATTGTTCATTAAGGCTCCTCCATCTTTTGCCTGATTTTCAATTCCGAGGTATCATTGGAAAGGTGCTAAATGCTGCTATTCATTCTTGTCACTTATTTGCCCATATATTACTTTTTTATTCTGTCGGTGCAATCTCCATCCAATCTCCGCCAAAGTATTTGGGGAATCATCATAACATAGATCAAAGTTTATTTTGAAGGGGGGACCCGGGCAACTTTTTTTTGTGAGGCGCCTTATGGTTCATAACAAAGACTCACAAAAGGATTATACTTATATTGCATGATTTATGCATAATTATAAAAGGGCCTCATAAAAGAGTCTTATATACGAGTGTTTAATGAGAACTCAATAATTAGGCTCTGAGGGGATTTTATAAACTTTTAAGTTATATTTTTATCTTCTTAATATTTATATGAAAACGTTGGTGCATATGTATGTCTGAACATCACGGCTGATCCTCTGTAATTTGTAATGTGATGGTAAATTTTGAGAATTAAATATTTTTTTTAATTGAATGCTCCAATACGACATAATTTATGTTACAATGGTTCAGCGTGTAGTTGAGGAACTTGCAGAATCGAATGAAGTGATACGTATTAATATGGCAAAGTGAAATTTTTAACTTTAAATTTGTCTAAAATTACTTTTTATTTGAAATGTTAAAAAAAATATATTTTTGCCATTTTTTCTTAATTTTTCAATTATAAAATATTTTAAATAAATTTTAATCTAAAAATATTTTTCAGCCTGAACGGATCATTATGACTTCTATGAGGTCTGAAAGAGTCTTCAGGATGAATCTTTAAAGATTCCATTGCATGATTCTTAAAAGAGAATTAAATATGGCTATTAAAAGAATCTTAATTTTGAGTCCAAAAGACTAGTTTATATGAGTTCTAAAAGAGTATTTATTATGAGTACTAAAGATTCTTTATTATTAGTCTTAAAAGAGTATTAAATATGTGTCTTAAAAGTATCTTAATATAGAGTCCAAAAAGACTAATTTATATGAGAATCTTTATTTCGAGTATTTAAAGAGTCTTTATTATGAGTCTTAAAAGAGTATTAAACATGAATCTTAAAAGAGCTTAATTTTGAGTCCAAAATGAGCCATAAAGCAGTCATTATTATGAATCATATTTTGAAGCTCATAACCTACGAAAATGTACTCATAAAAGAGTAGTTTTCCTGCTCATTATGACGATAAAAACTCATTTATATGAGTCTTTTAAGAGGCATAATGTTTGCTGGGTAATATTTTTTTAATTATTTTGCATTTTAGACTACTTTTTTAAAAATTCTTTTTTTTCACCTTCAATGGTGAATTTTTAAAATTTAAATTTTTAAAGTTTTGGACAGAATTCTAAAAGTTTTTTTATAAATTTTGATTGGTACATGAGTTTTTGAGAAAACTTATTCTTAGTATCGTTGTAATTGTACTGATAAAAACATAAATCCTTGAAAATCGATTGTAGAATTTTACGCAAGGCTAAAAAGCAAAAAATACTTATTTCAACAAAAGAAATTTTTTAATATATCACGTTTTGTAACGAACTAAGAAATATAAAATAATTCCTCATAGGATGGGGCTTTTTGTTCTGTTTGAATTTTGCTTTGACCTGTCGGTCATACATATTAATCCTCTCCGACCCTTTCTTACATAATACATCTTACATTACAAAAATCATGAAATTTGTATGGGAACCCTCCTAAGGAGTGGTCGGAGAGAATAGGTGTCAAAGGCAAACATTTTCCTTTTGCAAAAGTAATGGGGTCGGCCATACATATTAACCTTCTCCGGTACTCCCTTAAAGGCCATCTGTTCAGGTGTATGGAAAAAATATACAAAAATCATAAAATATGTATGGGAGCCCCCCTACGGAGTGGTCGGAGAGAATAGGTGTCAAAGGCAAAAATGTTTTTTTTGCAAAAGTAATGGGGGTCGGTCATACCTATTAACCCTCTCCGGCCCTTCCTTAAAGCTCCCCTGTTCAGGTGTAGGGAATAAAAAAACAACAATAAAAAATCGTTTAACGAATCGTTGTTTCGGTTTCATTCGTGTCTCTTCGTCGCTCAATCATTTTGTATTGTTTACGGTTTAGCTAGTAACAGAAAACGAAAAACAAAACAGATACCCAATCGTTCTTTTGTTGTTTGAATCGTTTTTGTTTCGTTCGCTTGAAAGATCGGAACGTAACAAAATAGAACGATTCGTTTTTGTTTATTTTCGTTCTCTGGTTGTAATGCTTTCTGTATGGCTTTTTAAAAAATTTGACTTCTAAAAACGGCACTAAAAAACCTCAAAAAAAAACAAATGTTCAAAAAAGCATTTTACAAAATTTCAAGTTGGATCGAAAGAGCAATCTCGAAAAAATTCGGGTTCTCTCATTTAAACATTATGTTTATTTTTTTCTGGCATTATCGTTGCATGGCCGTACATAACGCCTGCCAAAATTATTTCCCAAAGAGGCACGCCTATTTTTAAGCATCACAAACTTTTGCATAAAATTTACATACCATGATTTAATGCTCATGCTTAGGTCATATATGTATGCATGTATGTATGTGTACGTTAACGGTTAAAATATGCTAGAATACAAAAACTCATTCACTTCAAGAATGTGCGTTCTTTATTTTCGGTATTGAATTTACATTCGAATCAGTAACATTTCTTCTAAAGTCAACTGATTGAACTTGTTTAAACCTACTGGCATTCTTTAAAAAGTTTCTATTCAAAATTTAATTTTTATTTCGATGGCATCGTGAATTTTATGCTTCAAAACTTACTTTAAGTCGAAAAGTTACTTTTATGAAAAGTTATCGCAGACCCTTTTTTTTTTTTTGTTTTGTTCTTTTCTATACAAATTTTCCCCATACATGGCCGTTTTAACTGTCTTAGATTGATGCTTTTTCTCTCTCTTATTTTTTGTTTTTTCTTTCTTCTCTTTTTGGGCTGTTTTGTGTAGAAAGTTATTCGATTTGTTTATATGTTTACTTGAGTGCTATATTTGTTGTTATTGTAAGTTGCATATGTTATGCATGTTCGTGTTGTTGTGATACAGAAAAGTTATAAAAACATTTACATTCTGCAAATATTTACAAAAGTTGAGATTTTTGTTGAAAAAGTTTATATTCGACGCAGTTATAAACATAAATTCAAATACCCCCAACACCAACACACTCACACGTATTTGTGCAGCATGATAAATAAAGCGGACACGCTCACTCACACACTCCAGAAAGCACTTAAATAGTCATAAAAATATCCATCCATAGATGTTTTGTATTTTTCTTTTATTAAAAGTTATCCAAGTTATTGAGTTTTTTTATATTCTTTTGTATAAAAAAAAAGTTGCATATTTTTAGGGTCAATTATTTTCATAAATACTAAAGTGTAAGGCAAGGACATAAAATATGTAAAATCAACTCTTTAGAAAAACAAAATCTTTCATACACTTTGCAAACATGAATAAACTGTGAATGAGAGAATATTAAAAAAAAAAAAAAAAAAATGTTAACACATTGTTACTTTTGAATGATAAATTACTTCGAAACGATAATAAAAAAAGTTGAATTATATTTAGTATTTGAAAATATTCCACTACTTTCTGTGAAATATTTTACTCAATTTTATTCAATCTTTACAGGGTGCACTTTTTATGTTGATATGTGATTATTGAATAGCCTTAAAAAAAAAGAATCGATTTTCATATATGTGGTGTTTTTATTAAAATAATTTAGAACTAATTTTATTTCATTTTTATTCAATGAAGTGACCGCATTTTTGCAACGTGTTCCATCACTCTTTCGAGCATCTTGGGCGTTATAGCGATGATTTCGACATGAATATGTGACTTGAATTCGTCAATGATCTGTCTAGGGCTGGCTGGCGTACACTTTACTTTTCAAATACCTCCAAAAAAAGAAGTCCCGAGGTCAAATCTGGAAATCTGCGTGGTCAGTCAATGTTGTCATTTTTCGACATCACACGTCATTTTATTTGCAGAAACTCCATTGTTCGATTTGAAGTATGACATGGCGCACTGTCTTATGTGCACTGTCTCTGTACATAAACCGATATCGATTCCTATCGACTATTTCCCAAACAGTCACTTTATGTTAATGTAATGGTTTTTCATGGATCTCGTGTGAATACTCCGTAACTTAAAAGCGGCAATTTTGCTAGTTAACGGCGCCAGAGAGTTTAAAATGGACCTCGACGTGGACGTTCTGTCGGAAATATTATTTGAGTGAATTGCATTTTATACGGAAACATGTGCATTTTCCCTTGAATAACCCTTCTTTTGGTTTTGAGCCAGATGTGATGATGTGATCTAGAGAAATGCACTTAAGATTTAAGATCCATGCATTAATAAAATATTCGACCAGAAATATTAATGCAATTTTGAGTAAAATTGAATATATCTCAGATTCTTAAACTAACTGTTATTGCCACGTTAAAGTTTAAGCTTGCAATTTCTTTTATAAAATATTATTGTTGAATGTTGAAAGTAAGGTAAAAAAAACCGACTAAAATGAATTGGCTGTGATGTGGACACATCCGTATGTTTTCACGTGACAGTGTTTCTTTATCCTTATTCTTGTCCCAATCCTATCCAATGTTCACAAACTTGTCCTCATACTTCCGCTATTTTTTTTTTATTTCTCCTTATTTATCCTACTTCATGTCCGAACTCTTGTTTTAAGGGGGACTATATACCCAGAGGCCGAAAAAAAGATTATGTTTGTGAAATTTTTTAAGGAATATTTTTAAATTATGGTCTTTATACCTTAAACTTTACACATTCAAGAGTATGCTTAGTTTTTTCGTATTAAAAAAAAATTTAATATTAAAGTAGATACAGTATTTTTTTGTAGAGCGCTCTGAAAAAAAGGTGAAATGCGGTGACCAAGATGGCTCCTCCCAAATTCATTTGAAACAAAAAATTTAAAAATATTATTAAACTAGATACTTAAAACTCGTACTTGTCATAGCCGATTTTAAAAATATATATATATATATAAATATATATTTTCACAAAATGGCGGACTTCTGAACGTAAATTAAGGATTTTCGACCAAAACTTCGTCATTATTTTGCCTATAAAAAAATAACGAAGCTAGGAAAAAAAATCCTATGACAAGTACGAGATTATTATGAATAAAATAAGCCTGCATAAAAATCATAACGATCGGTTCTCCGAGTTTCGAGAAATCTTGGTCACCGACTTTGAAAACATGGTTTCGAGAAAAACGCGTTTGAAGGCGGTTATCTTACTAGGCTATGACTTTGTTATTTTTTAAGATATCGACTAAAATTTTCACCACATATTTCTGAGACTTGAAGCTTTAAGAAAATTTTTGAAAAAACGTTCTGGGTGTATAACCCCCTTAATCCATAAACAAATTTTTGATTAAATCCTTGACCGAATCCCTGTTGAATTCATAACTTTTGTTTTCAGCTCGAACTGAAAACTTTTGTTTTTCCAAACTTTTTCAAAACTTAGTTTTTGTGTTTGTTGTTGTTGTTGTTTTTCTTACTTTTACTTTTACTTTTACTTTTACTTTTACTTTTACTTTTACTTTTACTTTTACTTTTACTTTTACTTTTACTTTTACTTTTACTTTTACCTTTACTTTTGCTTTTACTTTTACTTTTTGAGGTTTATACACGTAAATACAATCTTTTGCGTAGCCCTACAAAAAAAAAGTCCAGAGGCGTCAACTCGTACTATCTCGGAAGTCAATTAACATCGTCAAATCTCGACATAAGTCGTCCTGGAAATTTCTTTTACAACAAACCCCTACTTGGTTTTGTTATTTGGCTTGTGACCCCATCTTGCTGAAACCACATTTCCTCTAGATCCATAACTTCAAACACAGAAAAAAAATAACAAAAAATTAATGGGTTAACGGCCATAGTGGCCATAGCGCTTGGAATTGACTGTAATGGTTGCTCCTTGAACTTATTCGAAAAAATAAGGACCAATGACATCACCAGACCATAATGCACATCAAACACTCACTTTTTATGCATGCAATGGCTTCTCCACAAATACTTGGGGATTTTTAGAGCCCTATATAGGTCAATTTTGCTTACTTATGTATTTCCCTATCGCGAAATGGACCTCATCGCTGAAGAAAATTTGCTACGAAAAAATCGGCATTTTTCGGCAAAGTACAATTTAAACGCGCTGTTCGAAGGTAAAACGTTCCATATTGCTACCTTCACCTGGACGAAAACCAGTTTGGATGACATGCCCATTTGACAGCTGCAAAATGCCAGGGCTGCACTTTCCGAAACCCGAAATGCATAATCCCTCACCTATGCATTTAAAGCTTGCTTTTAAAGGTAGCTATGCCCTCTAAGCCACTTCAAAGAATTCAACAGTAGGTTAGGTTAGGTTAGAAGGGAGGGGCAACCTAACGTTGCCTGCACGGGGGCCTATTGGTCCATTGTGGTTCCCTATATCTGTGGTCCTAAAAATGTCAAAAACAACTAAGTCTTGTTAGTCACTGGAGCTAGTCCGTATAGATTTGAAAAGATCCATCAGTGGTACATCCACGAGCTCCTGCAGTTCTCCGTACACTCTGCTTCCCATGTGGCGAAGTCGGCGTTGTTGGAGGTTAGGACACTCGCAAAGCAGATGTTTGATGGTTTCTGTTTCCTCGACATCTCCACAGCTTCTGCAGAAGTCTGGGTGCGGAATTCCCAGTCTCGAGGCCATTGTGCCTATACAACAGTGCCCCGTGAGGACTCCTACTAGGATGCGAGTTTCATTTTTACTCATTGAAAGTAGGGATTGGGTCCTTTTTTCGCAGAGTTTAGGCCATAGGTGGCGAGAGATAACACAGTCGTCCCTGTTTGACCAGGAGTTGTTTGTGTTATTTCTGGCTTTGTCATTTATTCTCTTCTTAAATTCTCCGATTGGAGCCATAATGGCTGAATTACAATACTGCGTTAGGTCGGTCGGCCTTTGACAGCTCGACTAGAAACAATGGGTTCTTATGCAGCAACACAAAATATGACCTCATGCATTGCGTCGACCTCATCCCGTAAATATGAATTTGAGGAGGTGACGTACGATCAACGCTATGAGTAGCGACATGCTCAAGCTAGGTCGTGCTTTTGACATTCCATATTAACGCTGGGTTGCATTTTCGTTGAGAAATGCTAAAATGTGGGTATTCTTGGATTCCGATGGAAAACTAAGATTTTCATAGGATTATCGTAGGAATATATATTTTGATGCGAGTTTCTTTTAAATTGATAAAATTTTTTAAATTAACATGCTGCTTAAATAGTATAATAATGATTTTGATGAATTTAGAATGATATTAATATTATTCAATTGTATATCCTATTAAAATTTATGCATTTTTTAGTATATTATAAATAATATTATAAGGGTATTCATGCAAAATGGCAAACTTATATATTGGTCAATTAGATATTTTAATGAGGTTGGTTGAGGACGAATACCCTTAATATCATTGTTTGAAAATTATAACACACAAAGGAATGTTGTGGTAAGGTAGATTGGCAAATGCCGTTCACTTTGTTTTATAAAGTTGTACCCAAGTACTCACTAATTACAAGTGATTCAGCGAGCATTGTACAAGGGGGCAAGGCAACTCGAATCTGCAATATCGAATAACTTTGGAATTATAGGTCGCACAACATTGGAATTAGGTGTTCGGCCTCGATTTACATGTACCACTCCACAGGTAAAATTTTATGGGCGTTGGGCAAAGGGCGTGTCACTTTTTCGGCTGCCCAAATTGTGGGTATAACTTTCGAACTATTAGTCACACATCAATGAAACTCGGTAAGAATGTACTATTTAGTCTTGTCCTTTGACTGGAAAAATTGAGTGAGCATTGGACAAGTGGGCATGGCACCGCCCATATAAGTCAAACTTATGGTATCAAATAGCTTTGGAGTTAAATGCCGCATAATAATGAAATTCGGTATGGAGTTGCCACTTGGTAATACCCATCTACTAGAAAACCGAGACGGGCATTGTACAAGGAAGTGTGGCTCCGCCCATACAATTACAATTTTTGATATCGAATAGGCTATAAAAGTAAGTCACAAAACGTTGAATTTTAGAATAGAATTACTATTTGGTGATGCATTTCTACTAAAAAATTTGGACAGGCATTGATCAAGGGGGTGTGGATCCGCCCATGCATGCCAAAGTTTTGATATCGAATAGCTATGGAAATTAAACTCGCATAACATTGAAACTCACAATGGAGTTCCACTCGGTGATATCCTGCTACGCCTATGGTAGGCATATTGTAGTTTTAGGCGATTTTGTAAAAAGTTTGTACTACAGCACCAACTGGTGTCCAAGTTGGATCAAAGAAGATAGCGCCAAAATACTCACCGTACCTCAAAACCACAATATACCAATTTTCATTCTAATCGCATAAAGAATTGTACTACAGCGCCCTCTGGTGTTCAATATGGTTCAAAAAAGATAGCAGCCAAACACTCAGCGTACATGAAAACCACTATATACCGATTTTCTTAAAATTTGTACTTAAGCGTCCTCTGGTGTTCAAGGTGGATAAAAATTGATTGAAATTGCCCCAAAACACGCACCGTACTAAAAAACTTCTATACACAAATTTACATGAATATTTCCATACATATTTCCAACTTGCTTTCGTTGACGAAATTTCCTACATTTTGTTCTCAAAATTTGCAAAAATCTCGGCAAAAATAAACTGTAATAATAATAATAATTAGCAGTAATTTTGACAAAAACAAGAAAAATAATGACATCAAGCAATCACATTTTATAAAAAAAAACAATATACATATATATATATATATAAAAAAATATCGATCAATCAAAGAAAAATTTAATTTCACATTTTATCATTAAATTGGAAAGCGTTCATTAATTTGAAGCTTCTAGTCCGAATTTTCACGTTCATATGTGACATTTTTCATTATTTCGCAGATTATATTACACTTAATAAAAAGATCTTAGCTTTCTAAAGTAGGTTTTATGGTTCTTAATGATTTTATGACAATATCTTTTAATTTTTTATTGATTAAAATTATAATTGCATGATTTCGGAAAAAGGGACGTTTTGTGGGATTTTTAGTATAGCTGCTTTTATTGGCATCACCAAAATGATAGACGCACGATCTGTCAACGCAACATTTAGTTTTGCAAAGTTTGAGGTCGTCCGTTTTGACAGCTTATATCGTAAAGTTTTTACAACGGAGACCAAAGTACGGTCAAAGGCCGACCGACCTAACGCAGTATTGTAATTCAGCTATAATCGACCCGATCGCAGAACTTCTTTCCAGTTCTGAGCCCTCTCTTGCCAATCTGTCTGCTATTTCGTTTCCCTCTATGTCACGGTGACCGGGAACCCAGCAGATATTAATCTTGTGGGGAGGACTCATTCTGATGAGAGCTTGTCGGCAGCTCAGTACAGATTTCAACAGTAAACCATTTAAAGATTATTTTCAAAATAAGTAAGTTACGACATCAGACCACCAGTTACTGTCACCAAGCAGATCCACTAGCAACGTACATTTCATACCAATTCTGATATGATTGTGTTGGTCGTGATAGAAATTCAAATTGAAATTAAATCGCATTCCTTTCCGATGTATTGCATCAGCTTTTGTGGCTGTATCTGTCTATTGACAATTCCGTGTTGGAGGTCGTGTTGGCTGTTAGTCAATAATGCATCGTGGGAGGAAGCCACCGTTTATGCAAACGACGAGACAGAACATTCATAATGGTTGCTGGCTAACTTGTTATTTTCCAACATTTGCTAGCTGCTCACTACAAGCTGTTTATGACAGTCAACTTTACTGCATTTGTATGCCTGCTGCCTGGGCTCTTAAACTGTAGGGGGATGAAAGACATCCAAGCTTAATATGCATAAATAATGCTGTGTTGTGTTAAAATGGCTCAGACTGACACTCCTGCGCTTCTTTTATTTTAAACTTAATCAACCAAATGGACGCATTTGGTACGTTCCTGTTGCATTTCTCATTATTTGTGAGCATTAAAAACGTGCACGCTATGATGACGACGTTGACGATGACGACGACGACAACAACAGCGACAACGACAACGACAACGACGATGATGAAGCGTTGTCACCAACATCATCTGTCTGCAACATTTGTAATTTAAAAAAAAAAAAAAAAAATTTCTGCTCCTACTCAAGTGATTGCAACGCGAAACGAATTTTTCTTCTCATTACGTTTTTCAATTGAATGAATGTAAATTTGGAGCACTTGAAGCAGCAGAAACGTAGCAAAAATAGCGAGAGCGTCACTGACAGGAGTTGCAGGAGCAGCTGATGCCACTTACTTGATATTTTAATGCGCAAAAAGAAGAGTAGATGAAAAAACATACAAATTGAAATGCTTTTTCATTAAAACGAAATGAGAAACCCCTGCTTAAGTGGTGTGCATTGGGCATAAAATACAAGAAGTTAGAACATTTAAAGTAATTTAAAATGATAGAAAGAAATTCCAAATCCTGTTGAACGCCCACTTTTCGATAATTTTAATTTTCACATTGTGTTGGTCTAATGTAGATAAAAGCAAGATGATAACACAGTTTGCAAACAATGCCTCTTCAAGACTATTAGAGAGATAACTCTATGATCAGTTATTTTTCGTTTTTGATCTGATTTCGTTTTTGATCATTTTTTGCACGCTAACTGCCTGTATTCTTTGTACCCAACATCTTTGAAACTTCTTTTTCTTGTCAATTTTTTTTACGCTTGAAAAAAATATCATTAGTCCAGTTTTATTTTTTCCTCAAACATAAAATTCAAAACACCACACAGCTTTGTTGCTGGGACATGTCAATTTTAATTCCCTACACAAGAACACGGGGGCTTTCTGGGAGGGCTGGAGAGGGTTAATATGTATGACCGACCCCCATTACTTTTGCAAAAGAAACATTTTTCCCTTGGGGAACTATTCCTCCGACAACTCCTTAGGGGTTCTCCCATACAAATTTTATAATTTTTGTGTATTTATTCCCACCTGAACAGGGGGCTTTAAGGGAGGCCTGGAGAGGGTTAATATGTATAACCGACACCCATTACTTTTACAAAAGGAAAATTTTTCCCTTGGAGACCTATTCCTCCAACCTTTTCTTGGGGGGGCTCCCATACAAATTTTATGATTTTTTGTATATTTATTCCCTACGCCTGAACAAGGGGGCTTTAAAGGAGGGCTCGAGAGGGTTAATATGTATTATAAAACTATGTGATATGTAGAATTTTGTATCAAAAACATAAAGATATAAGAAAAATAAATGCAATACAGAAAGACACTCTTATTTCTTGGTGAACACACTGTTTTTTAAACAGGCATCACTGCAATCTGCTCTTCTACGGTTAATCAAAGAGTGTGCAACCAGCTGAATGTTGTACAGTACTCGTTTCGATTTTCTGAAATTACTGCACAAAAGTCTGAAGTATACTTTAAAATGTTATGCATTACAACTCTGTTACTTAGCAGCAATCAGTGTTTGTCTTTTTGTTTAAGGTTGATGTTTTCAATATGAATATTAAAGACATGCTCCATATGCTTCGAATTTTTTTGGTAATAAGGTTTGTTTCATATTTATAAAACCACCCAAGATTTGTTGATAAAGGACTGGCTGTAGGGTATTATAATGTTTTACTCAAATTAACACTTAATTGAGGGAGAACTATTCCCCTCAACTCGACTTCATATTTCACTAACAGTACTTTTTGTTTCATAAGTATAAAACCACTTTAAAGAAACCGAAAATGAAACCATTTTCATTTTTTTTTAATCCATTTTTTTTTTATTAAGAGTCAGTGTAATTGGCCTCCCTTTTTTAAAATAACATTGAATATTCTGCTATTCATACTATCTATTAAATTTGTCAGCAAGTTTTCATCAATTTCACTCCATTCTCTGACAATAGCATTTTTCAAGGTTTCCACCGACTCGTACTGCCTTTTTTCTTTGTAAACCCGACGGACTAGAATACCCTAAAGGTTTTTGATGGGGTTCAAGTCGGGTGAGCAAGCTGGCCAATCCAAAATTTCCAATTTTCGTTCTGAAAACCATTTTTTATCTCTCAACTTACGTGGATTGATGCGTTGTCTTGTTGGTAAACGAAGCTTTTTTTATGATTTCTACTTAGAAAGGGCATTAAACTCATCTGGAGTAAATCAGTGTACGCTTTGCTATTCATTTTGCTGGAAGTGAACTGTACTTCCAAGCATCCAGATGAGCAAAATGCCCCCAAAGCATAACGCTACCACCCCCGAAGTTCCTCTTAGAAAAATACATGGGTTCCTTGCGTAAATCGCGCCAATAACCTTGGAACCCATCTGGACCATCCAAATTCCATGTTTTTTCATGGGAAAAAATAACCTAAAAATATTTTTTCGTATAAAAAACCAACTATTTACAAAACAATTTTCACTCACATTTTTCCAATTCGTTGCCATATGTTTTTGAGCAAAAAGTAGCCTTTCATCCTTACGGCGTTTCATAAAACGTGGAACAGATCTTAGTTTTGAAAATTTTAAGATGGGCCTGGTGTGCAAGATACTTAAACCGTTGATCTGGAAAAGGGAACCCCAGCAACGTTAACAAAGTCACGCAAGTTTTTTTGGGAGTTCTCAAAATATGGCGGACTGCTTGGTCGTGGACTGCTTGGTCTTTTTTTTTCTTCAACAACGCTTGTTTTTGCCATATCCCTCCGGATTATTTAAAAAATTTAAAACAACGTTATGACTGGTTAAAAACTGATGAAGTTATACAAAAAAGACCACCTAAAAAATTACAGATTTCGGGTCCACCTAAAATAAAAGAATTGTATGGTACTAAAACCCCCTAAGTATAAGCTTTCAAATGAAGGGCGATCTTTTGAATTTTTTTTTGGTGACCCACCTTATTGAACATGTCTCTATTCATTGCGTACGTACTTTACCCCTACAATATTTTTTTACGGAATGAGGTCGACGCAAAGTATGAGGTCGAATTTAGAATTGCTTCATAAGAACTCATTGTTTCTAGTATAGCTGTCAAAGGACGACCGACCTAACGGAATATTGTGTTTAAGCCATAATATTCATATAATATTAATAAATAAGTAGCAAATAGAAATTAATTTGGTCCGTTGATTGGATCGTAACACTCAAGACACAATGAAAGAAGTAAATATTTATTTATTTTAATCTACATATGTATACTCTCGAGCACAATTGCTGCATTTTATATTCAATCCGCATCCCTTTTTTTTATGGGCTGATGTACTGAATAACGCGTAATTGATGTCATCAGTCTATGACTTCAAGTGCGCAAAGTGTGATTCTTGGCTTTCTCCCACAAACAACTACAACCTCCGCACCAGAGCATTATATCTCTTCTATTTCCTTAATTTTATGCTTTCAGCCGCACGTTGTGCCTGTTGTGCCTACCAGCATCTGCTGTCACAGCGAAACGACAACGTCATGTCCTTGGCCTATTCCAGCGCTTCTTATTAACATACGATATAGTATCTAGCAGCATACGACAGGCAAGGCAGATAAAGAATAAAGACCTAAACTAGGCTGGGGTTGTTAAGTGGGTTGAGTTGCACCATTGAAGCGAACTCTTAATCAAATGAAAATGGATTAAATAGAAGTAAAAAGATATAAATTATATTAAGAAGCTGTGAAATTACGACAAGGGTCGGTGTTGATTGGCGTTGGTTGCGATTCAGAGTTGAGTTGAGTTGGGGACATTGTTGAGATATTTGAAAAGACCTTTGAAGGACATTCAGCGAGCAAAAATATAAGGAAATTCTAAAGAGCTGCCAATAATGGGAAATAATGTTCATTTCATGTTCCGATCTGTTGGTGGGAGTAATCGTTTAAGGCAAGATAGAAGATTTTTAAAGTGGGAGGGACTCCTTTGCCTTTCTTTTCTTTTTTTTTTTTTTGCTATCAAAGAACTGGTTAAATGGATTTCGTCAGTCTTTATACATTTTGTTTTTTATTTCATGTAAATGACAGCTTTTTAAAACGTTTATTCTAACGAAAAACACGATGGTTGCTTAGCGACAATGGACTGGTGGAGAAGACCTTGTGTTAAATGTTTAATAAAAGTGCTTTTCTGATAACGCTCAAGGGTTTTTATAAAGATGGGCTGAGTTGAAAGCATAATTTAAATGCACGAATAAATGAAAAATAGGTCACATCCCTCCTCACTCTGACTCTGAGTGGTTCCGCTACCTTTGATATTTTTAACTTATTTTTAACTTAATTTATGTTCTTTTTCCGTTGTGAATATCTTTGGCAACTGTTTGAATAATAATTGCACTCTTTTTATTTCCATTTACCAGGGCAACAGAAACAGCACATTCAATCGTCATGAACACTTATTCAACCACATCCAAAGCGCTCCACATTTCATCCATGATTTAAAGTGCCTTTTAATACAACCCTAGCTACTTCACAACAACAATAAAATCAACAACAACTGCACTTTAACAATGCCAATAACAGCATTCCATTTAAGGATAAATGGATAAATTAAATACAACATAAAATAGCTCTGAAAAACAACACACAAAAAATGTTAAGTATAGTATTGCTTTTGTCCGAATATCCATTTATCCGAGAAGCAATGAAATTAAATTGAAATTTTTCTTCAATCAATGCGACCGATTAAAAGCCGAAACAACAAAAAAAAAAAAAAATAGCATCCAAAGCATATTAATTGAAAAATAATGCCAAAGTAGTTGAAATGGTTTGTAATTGCGGTGTAGGATATATAATTAGTGGTGTTTCTACTTGTATTGTGCAAAGTAGTGTTAAAAGCAACCGCTTTGGTGAACCGATGAATAAAGGCTGGAAGGCTGCTAATTAAATGATTTTATTGTTTAATGTTTGTTGCTTACTTCTGTTATAAAGGGTGATTTTTTTGCTATTTGTTTTTTTCAGTGTACATTTTCTTAAAACCTCACACGTAACATGTGGCAAAGCCAAAAATGCTCAGTAAGGTTTGACATTTCATCATGAATAAACTAATAAACGAACAGCCTTTGCAATCATTGAATTCATGGTCTGTGAGAAATGTATTTAGCAAATTACGTCCATTTTATGGTCGTCATAATCGACTCACCGAACAGGATATTTAAGGTGATGTGACCAAATTTCGCATCAGTTTCATTTTGGTAGACATCAATCCACCAACCCGCAAGCGGAGAGTGAGTACCAAGGAGACTTTTCCGGCACTAGCGGGCAGTGTCAATTAAAATCGCGACATGTCAATTCGTCGATTCTTTGTCATCATAGTTAAGTGAAAAATCTCATCCTTAATATTGTTAAAATATAAAAAACAAAATTTCTCAAAGTTAGAAATTTTCAAGTCGAAATTTCATTATCGCAGCTTTTCTCATTTCTTAGTTAGGGGCCTAAATGTATTACACATGTGTGGGAGTGCTACGCCTACTTTTCCAATCCCATCAAAATTTTGCAAGAATTTTAAAGATCCCATATTAATTATCCACCGTTAGTTAACGCTAATAGCGTTGCTTTTAACAAACGTTTAAGACAGAGAACGCAAATAAACAAAAACGAATCGTTCTATTTTGTTACGTTCCGATCTTTCAAGCGAACGAAACAAAAACGATTCAAACAACAAAAGAACGAATTGAGCGTCTACTTTGTTTTTGGTTTGCTGTAACTAGCGAAACAATAAGCAAAACAAAATGATTGAGCGACGAAGAGACACAAATGAAACCGAAACAACGATTCGTTAAACGATTTTTTTATTGTTATTTTTTTATTCCCTACACCTGAACAGGGGAGCTTTAAGGAAGGGCCGGAGAGGGTTAATATGTATGACCGACCCCAATATTAACCCTTCTTTTGCAAAAGGAACATTTTTGCCTTTGACACCTATTCTCTCCGACCACTCCTTAGGGGGGCTCCCATACAAATTTCATGATTTTTGTATATTTTTTCCATACACCTGAACATATGACCTTTAAGGAAGGGCCGGAGAGGGTTCATATGTATGACAGACAGGTCAAAAGCAAAATTCAAAATCGACGCGATAGAAGAGGCAAGCATGATTCGCATGCTGACTCTTTCCACGGAGTTTGAGTTCAATGCCTTTTGCATACCAGTGATACTTAATGAAACGTTTGCTTTGGTTTCGTTTTCTATACTGACACGTTAGCAAAAGTAATAAAAATTACGTTAGTTCTCTCTTCCACTGAAAAGTTTCGTGTTTTATGTTTCGTTAGCCCTCACGAACGAAACGAATCAAAAATAACGTTTTTATATCACGCTCTGAGAGATCGGTTCGGATATAGTTAAGTTTATTTGCGTTCTGTAGTTTAAGATACTGCGCAAAATGTGTTTAAGGTGCATGGAACTTCCACGCCCACTTTTCCAATTGCGCCGAAATTTTTTACACTTTTTGGAAATTACATATTAGAACACTACGTTTGATTTTGTTATTGTAGTTTATCTCATTTCTAAGCTATAGCGCAAAACGTATTTAAGTTGTATGGCAGCTACCACGCCCACACTTCCAAAATTTCTGAAATACTTCTTTTTGGACTTTCCTATGCCTTAAACATCGAAAAATAAAAATAAATCTACAAAATAAAAATTTCCGTCTAACTTGTACCAATCGCAACACTGTGCAACGCGTGAATAGGACTCACAAGCAGGAGCATTGGTTCAAACCATACAACGCGTGGATTAGTCTTAGGTGTAGAAACGTCGGTCCAAGCAATACAAAACTAGGAAAAGACTAAGCAACGCAAAGAGAGGAACTTCTAGGTTTGTAGTTAAAGATGCCTACCTAAATTGGCTGCCACTGCAGAAAATAATTTCGATCTAATACTTTATCGCTAAACCACCCGGCTTTGTTGCATAGAGGATGTGTGATAGATTTATTTATCAATTGTTTTAATTTACTCGTTGCAAGACTTGCTTGAAAATAAAGAAATATGACTAGATGTCATGCATTCACCAGTCCCTGTTGGTAACTGAGTGAAATTTTCGTGTTTGCCTGTTGCTTACTTGCTTGGGTAAATTATTGTATTATAACTATTTGTACTTAAAATATTTATTTATTCGGTGGTTTGGCATCAAATAAAAAATTATTTCAATAAGATGCAGGAAAACGAGTTTCATTCCCACAAAATAGAGTTTTTTCCTAAAGACGAATGTCGCCATTATGGTGTTTTTAGGCTCAAAATTTCATGTGTTTTGGAAGACAGTTCCTTTTTTTTAATTTATAAAATATTGTCATTATTTAATTTACATTTTCAAGATGCAAATTTGGAAACCTCATATACGACCTATTCCGGTGAGTTGGCAAAGTTCAACATATTTACAATAGTAAATATATTAACAACTGTCAATATTTCCTATTCTCGTTCAATTCTAAAAGCTTTTTTCGTGACACAGTAGTCAATAGCAAAAGAGTTGCTGACAGTGAATTTTTTATGTATTAAATAAAACATTTAAATATTTAAAGAGAATTAATAAAAAATTTACTAAAATTGGGCACGAATTTTTTAAAATATCTTTCATATATTACCTATTTCAAAATAAAACTATCGCATTTAAAAAAAAATTATAAAAAAATATTGAATTTAAAAACAATATATTTAAATTTAATATGTTATTAATGGTTTTATAGTATTATTTTCTTCATATTGCACCAACCATAATACAAGGTATCCTTGACAATTGGCTATTTTCTCACAAGCTGCCATTTGCCTGTATATTTTATTTTCTTTTTTCCTTTTTTTCGTTCTCTAATTTATACTATTTTTGACAGTTGGTACAATATTTTGTCACTAAATGTCAAAAATAGTATAAACTAGAGAACGAAAAAGTAAGAAAGAAAATAAAAAGCAAAAAATATGCAGGCAAATGATAATCTGTGCAAGACATTCGTGAAAAAATATCGAGTTGTCACTCCACCTTACATAATTGCATCATGCGATTACCCATTGCACTCACAAATCATCTCGCCCAAACATCCAGGCTATATAACTCTAGCAACAAAAACCAAATGAGAACTATAAGAAAGCGAAAGCAATAATCTTAATTCTAAAAACTTCATTGATAACTACAGGAACAGAGTGCGATGTTGTTGCTGCTTGTCGGCTATTTCAGCTGTTTGGCATACGTCAGAAGCTTCACTGTGTGGTATACATAAAATTAAATGCGGAAAAAGCGAGTTATAAAGAAAATATTTGATTTATGCACGTAAATATTTAAATAAAATTTATACTCAGGCGTGGATAATGTTAATATGCGTTATTTCCCTTAGTGTACAAATTTTGGCTAAATTATATAAGCTTATAATGCACAAAATCGTTTGCACTTAGATGAGATGCTACGTAGATTGCTCTTTCTCTCGCTCTGTCATTATCACGCAAGCATTTTATGACATCTTCCCTACTTTGTTATACGTTTAATGTGCAAAAATACGAAGTGACAGCTTAATGGATCGAAAAATTATACTCCTTGTTGCCATTAAAAAATAAATGTCTCCAGCAATCGCAGCAACAACAACAAAACCCAGGAAATGCAAGTGACAGGGTAAGAAGCTAAAGTTAGTGATGGTAGTTCACGTGCATCATCCGCAGTCGAAGCTTTTTCGCAGCAAGTGCAAAAACGCGTAAAAATGAAAATCTTATTTTTTTTTAACGCTTAAAAATACTGCAGGAGACATTAAATAATATCTTTATGTATGTAGAGCATATGTAAAACTAAACATCGTGTAAACTTTTAAACTCAAATAATTTTGCTCAAATATTAAAATATATCGTCGTTTAACCGTAGTGCTCAACCATAAATGTAGAGTAAAACAAACTGATTTTCTTCATATCGCCGCTCATCATATAAAATTTTTAAGTCATGAAAAATGTATTAAAAACAATGGACGTAAATGCTGCGACTTTCCTGCTTATGGGAAATTGCAAACTTTATTCAGCACATTTATGAACCACTGTAAAATTTAAATATCGTCATATAAGTGGTATTACATGCCATGTGACGATTATTGTTGTCATTAAACATAATCTGTGTGGAATTATGATAAATTTGAAGTCGTTAGTGCTCGGTGGAGAAAATAACAACTTTTCTTTTAATTCATTTACGTTTAAAAAGTAATTATTAAATTAAGTAAATAAAAGTATGAGGGCCCATTACAAGCCATGAATAAATGAGGATAAATAAGGTTTTACCCCGAGGTTACTTTTCCCTATTTAAATTACATTTCTTTACTACATTAAGAATGAAGAATTTTAAATTCTTAATTTTAATTAAAATTACCCATTTTGTAATTTTTTGGACGTTATTCTTAGAAAAATAAATTCTAACCGTTACCATTACCCTTTACCCTCTTCAGGGTATTGTCTTGCTATCTCATTCTAGTTTTCTAATAGTTAAAATCAGAAGCATTATTTAGAAGGTAATCATATCCATCCGGGATTTCAAGAGTAAGAAATTTAAAAATTTAACTTTAAATTCGAAGTTAGTGACCACAAAAACACATTTTCTGTCATTGCCATAAGAATTAATAAAACCTTCTAAGAATATTGTAAAATTTTGATAAATCATGTTTGTAATACACAAATGTATAAGTCTTTAAATCTTAGGTGTTGAAATTTTCTGAAATTCTGAAATGTTTATATATTAATAAAATCCATTATTTAGTTCTAAAATGTTACTGTTCTAAAGTCAATATAAAAAAAAAAAACATAGAGGTTATTTTTGGTATAAAACATGCAACAAATGCTGTTTCCAATCTTTTGACGAAATTTTCAATAAGGTGGCGATATATTTGTGGACTTGTTTCTACATTGCTGACTTGAATATCTTACTTGAGTTGTGAAATGGTTTTGGTTTATTGGTGTACAAAAGACGGGATCGAAAAAACAACACATTTGCGTCATTGGACACAAGAGAGAAGCGAAGCTTTTTCGTAATTTCATAGATTTGATAATTTAATGGCTTTTAAAACTATAAAATAATATAAAGTAAATTAAAAAAACAAAAAACAGACGCTAATCTCACACTCATTACAATTTTTATACCCCCACGTTTAAAAAACGTAAATGGGGGTATATTAATTTTGTCACTCCGTTTGTAACGCCCATAAGGAGGCGTGGTAGGTATAGAAAAGTATATATATTCTTGATCAGCATCACCACCCGAGTTGATTTAGCCATGTCCGTCTGTCTGTCCGTCTGTCCGTCTGTCCGTCTGTCCGTCTGTCTGTGATCACGATTCCAGCCGTAATTTTAAAGCTATCATCACGAAATTCTATATTTAAGCTTTTATCTAAAAAATGAAGGTCAAGTTCGTAAATGAGCAAAATCGGATGAAAACCACGCCTACCTCCCATACAAAGCGACTTTATCAAAACGGTAAAATCTCTTAGAATTCAACAAAAATGAATATATGGACTTGAAATTTTGCATATGAGTTTTGATGTTCAAAATACACTCTAAGTATGAAATTCAATCAAATCGGATGAAAACCACGCCTACCTCCCATACAAAGTGACTTTATCAAAAAGGTAAAATTTCTCTAAAATCCACAAAAATTAATGTATGGACTTGAAATTTTGCATATGAACTTTGATATACAACGTGTACTATGTGTATGGAATTCAACCAAATTGGGTGAAAACCACGCCCTCCTCCCATACAAAGCCATTTTATCAAAAAACAAAAGCGAATATTTTCTGTTAAAAATATAACGAAAACGTTTTTACAGATAAACATTTTATTGATTGCTTAAGACTTTGAATATACTTTGGTTCGGCCGTGGGGGTATTTTAACTTCGGCCCAGTCGAAGATCATTTCTTACTAGTTTTTTAGCTACTTTTGGTCAATACTTAATTTTTCCTTACGCTATGAAAAACAAAAACAAAAACAAAACATCTACCAACAACACAAACGTATTCGCATCAAAAAAAAAAAAAAAAAACAACACCGTAACGATAGTTTAGTAAGTATAAGCAAAATTTTAGCCAATACACAATCCCTTTAATAGATATTGTAGGATATGAAGGGTAGATAGCCAATGCACAAACCTTTAAATACATTATTGTGATCTGCTGGAACATAGCCTTAGTTAATACTTAATATTGAATCAGCGATCTTTCGCAACGAAGGTATAAGAGTATAGAACTATCAGTCGACGGGATATGAGTTTAATTCCCACGGCGGAAAATAAATTATTTTTAATTAAACATTTTCTTGTTGCAATAGACGCAAAAAGCAACATCAATTCTAAGAAACAATATATCGGGGGAAAAGTGTGGTTTTTGAGATTTTACTCCTGCACACGAGGCGTAAAAAGCTTCGTTTTAAAAGTTCAAATGGCGGTGTCTGAAATACGAGTTTAGGTCGAGAAAATAACAAAAAAATTTTTTACAGTATACTCCCCGTTCGAGAGTAGAGTGCGTCACCCATACGTCAGAGAACCCTGGTTCAATGTCCATCTGACACAGAAAGTTTTTTCAAACGAATTGATTTTTCTATTCGGTCGTCACGTCTCTGCAGACAAGTCAAAACATCAAAGCAAACCTCAAGAATGATAGAAACAAGATCACACGTACCGCAGTCTCGTTATTTAATGCTCTCTTTCCCAATTGAGTGCATGACGTCACGCAGCACTTCTGCTTAAGAAAAACGAATGCAAATGTGCGATCGCTTAAGCAAATTGACGAAATTGAAAATAAATTCTTGCGGAAATGTTAAGTAAAAATAACTTCTCTTCTGTATAAAAATATAAATATTTTCGTATACGAAAAAATATCTATTTTTTTTAAAATTTCATGATTTTTACCTCCTAAACCATTCGAGACCGACAAAATTTTATTGCCCCAATAGATTTAGGTGGCCCATATACATGTTATAAAAAAAAAAATATTCAGGCATGGACCTCAAAGTAAAATTATTCCAAAGTCTGACAATAGTGCTGGATGACGTCATGCTCTCTCTCATTTGCGGAATGCGTTATCTTGTTTCTATCATTCTTGGGCAAACATGCCCATTAGCCTTTCGAAGTCGGTATAAAACTAGTAAGTCCAGTTCTTAATCAATTGGGTGCAAACATTAAATAACACGCACAATACAATTTGATCATATGAAGTTCCGTCAAAGTACTTTCAAGGGCTGAAATGGACAGTTTATTATTATTATTTATACTCCCCGTTAGCAAGAATGTTTTGAAGCCCTGATCGAACAAATTTAATAGAGTCGTAACAAAATCTTATTTTTTAGAATTTTACTTTTACAACAGGGTGTCCTATATTTATTTTTTTAAGAATTTTAAAATGAAAAATATGTAAATTAATTAATTACATACGAAAGAGCATTGAATTTTATGTAGTATTGACCTTTCAACCACCATATTTTCAACCACTTTGCAATATATTCATTACGAGGGATACTATTTATATTTCGGTAACTGGCAACATTAATGTCAATAGCTAAAATCTGGCATCACCATAATAAAGTTTGACATTTGTTAGCAAAAATGTGCTCACAACGTTTTGATGTGCAAGTGCTATTTATTTTGTTTACAGTGAGTTAAGAAAATCAATTTGTTCAAAAAATGGAAATTTCAAGAAAAGGTTTACGTTGGATTATTTTTCACAACTTTCGACTTGGATTATCTCAACAAGAATGTGTGGATGAACTCAGTTCTTTGTATGACGTGAAAGCACCATAAAAACCACAGTATATCGCTGTTATAGTGAATTCAATCGTGGACGTAGTGTGGTCGCCGACGAATTCCGTTAAGGTCGTCCACAATCGGTTGTTGTGCCACAAAACATCGATGCAGTACGTGAACTAGTAATGCAAGATTGCCATGTGACATATCCTGAGATCGAGGCATTCGTATGAACACTTATCTGTAAAAAAAAGTTGCTCTCGTTGAATACCCACAATTTATCAATTCGCTCAAAAAAAGTCTCGCGTCGATTGATGTAAGGAAATGATTAAAAAGTTCAATCGTGGTGCTTCAAATCATGACAGGTGACGAATCATGGATATATGCGTATGAGCCGGAAACAAAACAGCAATCGACCGTGTGGGTATTCCAAGACAAGGCAAATCCAACAAAAGTTGTTCGCGCACGAAGCACTGCGAGGCAAATGGTCGCCTGTTTCTTCCATCGAATGGGTCATGTGGCCACTGTTCTGCTTGAGCAACGTTGGCCGGTCAATTCTGAATGGTACACGACCATTTGTTTACCGGAAGTCTTCGAAGAAATTTGCAAAACCAACCGCCAAAGACGAATCATTCTCCATCATGACAATGCGAGCTCTCACACATCTCGTCAATTCGAGATTTTGAGCAGTCAAAACGTCGAATTGATGACTCATCCTCCATAGAGTCCTGATTTGGCACCCAATGACTTGTTCGTGTTCCCGAATATCAAAGGTAAACTGCGTGGTCAACGATTTACGAGCGCCAAAAAGGAGTTGAAGCGTTCAAAAACCATGTTTTGGAGGTGTCTTAAGAGAAATGGAAAAACTGCTATGACGAAAATGGTTTGAACGAATGCAAAAGTGTATTGATCACCAAGGGGAATATTTTGAAAAACAATAAAGCCATTTTCATTTAAAAATGTTTGTTATTATTTGCTATTCCCGTAATATAAATAGTACCCCTCGTAATAAGAAAGTTATGATTTCTTTATTATTTTTCAAATTCTACATAACATTAACTGATATCTGAAGCAGCCTGTCATACTAAGCAGAAAACTTAGCTAGTACAAAACTAGGAAGCATGTATACATTCTGAGAAAAACTAGTTTCAATTTGAAAATTCAAGAATTGAGGTCCATTCTCCTCAGGTAGGTTAGAAAAAAAAGTTACACGTAGTTTAAAGCAGGTGTGTCGAAGTCTCCTATACGAAACTTTTATCTTTAAACACTCTTTTCTCCAAACGGTGTTTTTCGAATGACGGAATGGATTCTCGCTGCACCGAAGAAGATATCTTCATTTTAATTAGCTCAAATTATAAACATGTCCGCACGGAGTAATAAGTAAAATTTATTTATATTTTATTCCGTTCATTAGTTATTGCAGAAAGAGGTAGAAAAAAAGGTCAAACATTAATTTTATTTTTCAAAAGTTCACCATTTTGTTAATTTTCAAAATTTTAAAAATTCGTCCTATTACTCTGAGGGTCATATATTTCAGAGGAGTTTTGCAGATATAAACTCCTTTGCCATGGACGAAAATTTTTGCTCTTGATAAATTTATAACTGTACATACAATGCCTCAGGGCAGTCTAACGGGTTAAAAGATTAAAAATAGTTATAATGGAATTCGGTTTGTGAGGATATGAAAAATATCTGTACGTCTATGTGGTGCAATAAAATAATAATAATAGTTATATCGATATTAGAAGCCATGACCATTTCTTTTGTGAATTATGTAATCGTTATATTTATAAAACTAGGACAATAACCACGTTGGCTAAAATTTCAACAGAGTTATCGACATCAATTTTAATTCAAAATTGACTGTAAAACCCAAAAAAAATTTGTGATAAATTTACTTAAAACATATATTATATTTTTTTATGTGAGTTGTTTTCGCTTCAGAATCTTGAATCGTAAATTATATTGAATCTAGTTTGAAGCATGAAGTTGCTGTTTACAATTCTATGTCTACAACAACAACAACAACAACAACAACAACAACAACAACAAAAAATAAATTATGCTAAAACAAAAGCAGAATCAGAAGAGGGTGAAATCACGAAAAAGAAGAAAACGAGAAAAAGAAATAAAAATAAAACGCAACACAACTTAACCGTGTTGAAAGTAGTCGAAAGTTCAGTGCAACATTTTCTAGTTGAAGAAATGATTTAAGGAGCACTTTTTTGGTGCATTCATGCAGAAATTTATGCTTCCGATAAGAAAGCAGCCATTAAACTAAGAAAAACAGCCAGCAGAAGGAGAAGTTTTTGGAATCGCGAATAATGCAAAGAACGATGCAAAGAAAAGCAGCGGCGCATTCAAGGGTGTTTATGAGTAAGAGTTTTACTTCATCCATTTTAAATTCGTGGCAAAAAATTATCTTAAAAATTTATCAAAGTAAAATAAAAGAAAATGTTCTTCACGAATAAGTTTTGAAAACGCTGCACAGTGGTTCAGCCCCACACATAAATTGCCAATAAATGGAAGGATTCTTCGCAAAATGGCAAAATGTGGAAAACGATTTTAAATTGGCTTTGACAGAAAAAAAAAGTTGACAGAATAAAATACGTTGCGATTAAATAACATTCAAAACTCGTAGTGTTTTGGAAAATGTAATATTCCGATTTCGAGAAATTTTTATTTGAAAAGGTTGGTGTATTCGCTAGTTTTCGCTGTTTAGTCTCACAACCAAAATGCTACTGTGGAAAATGGTTAGAGTTCTGACTCTTGAAAAGAAGCAATCACATCGGGCAGGGAACTTTGTGCGCAATAATTCGATTGTTTCGCAACTTGTATGGCACGTACCACAATTTAATAGATGAAAGTAGAGTTTATCTGTGTCCGTATATATATATATATATATCTGACAAAAAAAAAAAAAAAAAAAAAAAAAATTATTGTCATGTCTATAGCGAATAAATACGACTGTATATACATATATGCCTCCGGCCCACAATCCGCACCAAACAGCCACTCGTTATTAGTGCATTGGCATCTTTTGAATCACTCGCTAGTTTTTAGAACGCCAAATGTGGCAATTTTGTTTTTTAACAATGTGAAAATAAGCTTCGTTAGAAAACATAATTTTTTAATTTTTTTTTTTTAATTTTCAAAATTATTAGCCGTAGTTTCATTTTATCATTATATCATTATATCATTATATCATTATATCATTATATCATTATATCATTATATCATTATATCATTATATCATTATATCATTATATCATTATATCATTATATCATTATATCATTATATCATTATATCATTATATCATTATATCATTATATCATTATATCATTATATCATTATATCATTATATCATTATATCATTATATCATTATATCATTATATCATTATATCATTATATCATTATATCATTATATCATTATATCATTATATCATTATATCATTATATCATTATATCATTATATCATTATATCATTATATCATTATATCATTATATCATTATATCATTATATCATTATATCATTATATCATTATATCATTATATCATTATATCATTATATCATTATATCATTATATCATTATATCATTATATCATTATATCATTATATCATTATATCATTATATCATTATATCATTATATCATTATATCATTATATCATTATATCATTATATCATTATATCATTATATCATTATATCATTATATCATTATATCATTATATCATTATATCATTATATCATTATATCATTATATCATTATATCATTATATCATTATATCATTATATCATTATATCATTATATCATTATATCATTATATCATTATATCATTATATCATTATATCATTATATCATTATATCATTATATCATTATATCATTATATCATTATATCATTAAATCATTAAATCATTATATCATTATATCATTATATCATTATATCATTATATCATTATATCATTATATCATTATATCATTATAGCATTATAGCATTATATCATTATATCATTATAAGAACTGCCAACAGGTTAAATAATACGACTTTGCAACTTTACACCTTTTGTTGATACACTCTTTTAAGAGATTCTTCGTAAATTAATAAAAATTTGGTGAACGAGCTAAATTTTGCTCTGAGAGAAAAACGAGTTGATAGAAAATATTTTGAGATCTGTTCACAATCAAAACTTTTGGAGCAGAACATGTTTTGAGATTTTGAGTAATTTTTATATGAAAAGGTATTGGCTAGTGTTCGCCGAATAAGCCTACAACCTATAGTATACTAAGGAAAGTGATAAGAGTTTTGCGCTTTAAGACAAGCGCCAAGTATTTATTTTTTTGAAATGCCTTATGTTTTAACCAATTTAGGATCAATGCATCCAAATTAAGTTTTTTTTCTGCAAAAAAAATTTCTGCAAAAAATAAATTAAATATATAAAAAAATAAAAACGATTATTATTTTCATGTCGACTTTGAATAAGTATTTCCAAGATAAAAAAATATTTAACAATTGTTTCTTTCAATAACACTTAAAAATAGCACTTAATATCTCGACCTTCTCTAATATTTTTTGAAAAATATCTAGATCTTGAGGAATTTTTTCAAGCGTTTTTTCTAAGTAACTAATCGACTCTGAGCGCATCTGAGTCTTTTCAACAAATTTACCGAAAGAGTTTGCGAATTTTGGAATTTTTTTCAAATTACAACCACTGTGCGCTACTTCACTATACAGCATATACTTTTAGGTGTGGCAAGAGAACATGAAGCAGATACTTTCTGAAGGAAAGAACACACAATGTTAAGACAAATTGTTGATAATATGCTGAAGAGAAGTAGGTAAGATAAAAATGTCTTCATAAGAAAGATTAAACAAGTACTAAAGAGGAGGGGAAGAACATAATCTGAGCTTTATATCTTATACTTAAGTTTATCAAAGAGTCATTAACTGATATAAACAAAGAAGTGTATTTTTAAAATATCGTTAAAATTGTAGTAAAAAATTTTCTAAATAAAACATAAGTCTTTAAAATTTTCTCTCCATTATATTTTTTGTATTACTACCAGACATTTTCTAATTAAAAATTTAAATTGAAAGTACTCTTTCTTATATGTCTGCACCAAATCTTATTTTAACATTTCAGGACGTTACGGCAAACAAACCATGGCAAGCATTAAGACGTTAGTCTTAAAGGACGACTTTTTCCATTGATCCGCTGGATAAACCCATGAAGTTTACTAATAGTTTTAACGCAGTGCTTTAGAAACATGGACATGCTTCAGTGATTTCTGGAACTTTAGTCAATGCGCAACAGAGAAACTTGTTTTTATTTCTGCGTTATTAAAATACTTACTAGAATACTTCAATTTTTAAGATAAAACTTTTATTTACTTTCATACAACCATAATTATAATTTAAGAAAGTATTTGAGATGTTTAAAAGTTCAACTTCTTCTCGATAAGTACAGTGTAAAAATGTTTAAAAGTTTAAAGAGTTGTGAAGCAAGTCACGGTTGAAATTTACTTTTCACATTCGTGTAAAATAAAATAAGGAATAAAGCTATCCAAAGCTTTATAAGCTACACATTTTATTCAAATTAAAAACTTTGTTTTACTTACAGGCAAGAAAAATTTATTTTTATTTAATCACACATGGAAGTAAGTAACACAAACTCTTCTTAAATATAAAAGCCCTTACATGTAAACTACAACATTTAACACAACAACACACACGAGAGTATTTAGACCTGACAAAAAAATCAAAAATGAGTCTCTTTCTTTTGACTTTTCATCAAAATGTTATGAAGGAAAAATGGGTTAAAATATATCAATTGCAAAATCAAAATCAAGATCGTTTCGCGAAAAAAAGTGTTTTTTTACGAAAAGTGTTTAAAAACATTATAATAATTGTTTTATCTTAAAATCCAGAGTGTGCAAAAACTCGCTCATGAACGATTAAGAGCCCGAACAGAATCAAAGCGATGGGCGATCCTCTCTTCTCGCTAATCGCTCAGAATACGTCCAGAATGAACGCGATTAGCGATTGGCGAACTATTCAGACTGAACTGTCAAAATCATTTGTTTCATTTTCTTTGATAGAAAATAATTTTGAAGTGAAGGTAAATATATTACAATAATTGGAGCCAATTTTGATGGTATTAAAAAAACACAGGTGCGCCACTGGACACACGAGAGAAGCGAAGCATTATCGCAATTTCATAGATTTGATAATTTAATGGTTTTTTTTTTCGATTAAAATATCTAAATATATACTAAATATATATTAAATTTATATCCAAAATGTCTAGTCCATATATTAATTTTTATGGAATTCTAAGAGATTTTACCGTTATGATAAAGTCACTTTGTATGGGAGGTAGACGTGGTTTTAATCCAATATGTAGCCAATACACATTCCTATGAATAGATTATTGTGATCTACTGCAACATTGCTTTAGTAAATACTAAATATTGAATCAGTGACATTCGTTAACAAGGGTTTTTGGTTTGATGGTAAGAGCGTTAAACTATCAGTCGACGGGAATGTGTTCAATTCCTGCAGCGGACAATAATTATTTTTAATTTAACATTTTCTTGTTGCAAAAGACGCAAGCAAAAAATAATATCAATTCTAAAAAAAACGGTGTCAGAAAAAAGTGTCGTTTTTTGAAAATTCACTCCAGCAAATCGCAGAACGAGGCGTAAAAAGTTTCGCTTCAATAATGAACATAGCATACAGAAAACATATATGTTACATATCATGCATAATTGACATGCAGAAAACATAAACACAGACAACAAATGTCAAAAGATAATAAAGAAAATAGCACTGAACGTACACCATCATAAGGTGAAATACGGCAACACTTACCATGTTTAACAACAATCAAAGAGAGGACCGCCAGCAGTGGCGTACCTAGAAAATTTAGCGCCCGGGGAGAAAAATAATTCGGCGACCCCCCCCCTCGGTTTATATGATACATACAAACTCCGTAGATCGAGTAATGTTATAATTTTCCAGATCATTTTTCATAATTTTTATGCTCTATTTCATTATTCACGCAAATGTGCGTACATATTCGAACGTCACTGACCAATCGCTAATATTTATACTTGGTCGAATATATTTGATCGTCGATCAATACTATAGATAGTTTTTAATGATGTGATATTTTCTCGTGGCCACAACATTGTGATACATTACGGTGTTTGCAGCAATTGAATCGAGAAAAGTTAACTTTTGAGTTTTTTCATTCTTATAAAGAAAAAGTTTGAGTTTTCAGTACATCGAGAATATGAAAATAAGATCGAAGTTTAATTTTTCATCAAAAAAAATTCATATTAAATGTCAACGTCATCTTTTCCATAGATGTAAAAATTGAGATTGTAATAAAAAAATTTTGTATAAAAAAATTGTTGTGAATCATTTCTTCATTTTGAGGAACAGCGGATCTCATTTTGTCACCCCAAATCGTTGCGCCCGTGACCACCTTCCCCCCCCCCCCCCTAGGTACGCCACTGACCAGCCAGGTCGCCAGAGAAAAAAAATAGAATAGATTCTTATCTGGCGAATGTTCGTCGTGATTGATGACCAGCGATTTGATATCGGACGTGTTCATACGTTTTCATGCTTGAAAATATCGTTTGTATTGCTTGAAAATGTTGCCAATCGTTAATCGCTTTGATTCTGTTCAGGCTCTAAAAATTTAATCTTATCGTGAAAACTCATTTTGTGATTGCATTATATTATGATTCATATTTTTGAAATCGAACCTTCAGGAAAACATTACCTTGGAGTTCTCTCACGAGAAACTTAATGCTTAATCCGAGTTTTTCAAAGTTTATGGCTAAAGTGCGGGTGGAAGAAATCTTTGAATTCATGATTTCATCCAAGAATATGTGTTGAAATCTCGTGAAATGGGCGAAAATAGTTACAAACGACCGATTTTCTGAAACTTCGCATAGTTAGTATCAATCTGTTTTTGTATCACATATGATTCATAGACGTGTGAACAAATATAGTCAATGAGTCACATGTGACTCATAGACAGTGAACGTGTTAAAAAGTGATGATTTTGCTACGATAAATTGAAGTATTTTTAGGGAAATTCGTTTTAAAATATTGGATAAAGTGGGCGTTATTTGAAAAAGGGTGTGGCAATATTAGAAACACACTATATATCGAATAATATTGACACTAGGATGCTGAAATTTAGTACATGGGTAGGCATATTTATTCAAAATTATGGTCAAGAAAGTGGGCGTTATTCACCAATAGGGTGTGGCAATATTAGAAAAACTCTGTATGTCGAATAAAATTGACACTGGGGTACTGAAATTTAGGACATGGGTAGGCACAGCTACTACAAATTACGGTCAAAAAAGTGGGCGCTATTCAACAAAGGGGTGTGGCAGTATTACAAAAATACTATATCTCAGTTAATATTGACACTAGGGTACTAATATTTGGTATGTAGGTAGGTGGGTAGGTAGAATCATTACAAAAGTGGGCGGGATTAGGAAAGTACATACTATGTATCGGTTAATATTGATACTTGGGAACTGAAATTTGGCACAGGGCTAAGAAGAATCATTATAATGTAAGGAAAATAAAGTCGGCTGGATTAGAGAAAGGGCGTGGCTTTTTAATAAAAATGGTAAAGAGACAGAAATAGAAAATACCCAACAAACTTTAAGGAATTAATAAAACAAACTTTTTGAGAACAAAGTTTCATATTTGAAATTTTGAATCAAGAATACCATTACATAAAATTTTTCATATTCTCTAAAAAGGAAGGAATAAAAAATTTTTAACAAAAAAAAAAACCGACTTCAAAATCACTACAAAGTAAAAAATAATTTTAAATAACTTTTCCTATTTGTAAATTGGTCAAATTTTAAAAGTTATTTATATGTATTATAATATTGAAAATCTTATAATTTTCATTTTTTCTATTTTGTTTTATTATCATCAATATATTAATTGCTTTATAAACATAAAAGCTTTGAAGTCGGCGCTAATCTTTGACACGCAATCATGATCTTTTACCACCACTTCACTATATTAAACTTTTTTATTTGATGCTATGCTATCTTGGTGACACTCTAGTAATTTTAAAAGCTTTGTACACATAAACATTCTCACTATACTGGTTTGGGTCAGCTTGTAAAGCTCATATTGAATATGACATAGTGTGTAACAGCTGCACAAATAATGCATGGAACACATTGGCTACATTCAGCGTACTCAAGAGTTGCCAACTGAAAGAAAAAAAATTGCCAAAAAGCTTTTATATTCATAAAGTTATTAATATTTTTATGATAATAAAACAAATTAGAAAAAAATAAAATAAAAAGATTTCGACTTAGTAAGAATAGCGCCGACTTTAAAGCTTTTATGTTCATAAAGAAATTAATATATTGATGATAGTAAAACAAAATAGAAAAAATTAAAATGATAAGATTTCCAATGTTATAATACATATAAATCATTTTAAAATTTGACCAAGAAATTTATGGGAAAAGTTATTTTAAATTATTTTTTACTTTGTAGTGATTTTGAAGTCGGTGTTTTGTTTTTTTTTTTTTTGTTAACAAGTTTTTTTTTGTAAATTAATTTAAGAATTTCAGTTCAAATAATATTTTTAAAAAAAAACTGCGAGATATTTGGCGGAATAAATGTAAACAATATCTATTCCTGCATCTTATGTTTTTTATTTAGACTAGCGTTTGTTAAATTTTACACTGTTTTGATAACAAACACATCCTCATTTTCATCTGTAATATATTTTTGAATCACCAGCAAATTGACAAGGATTACATTTCTACTAAATACTATATTTTTATCATTGTACGAGCACCTCGGTATTTTTTCCATATCCGAATTTTTAATTTATTTTTTTTTTTATTGCTATGTATGCCATTTTATATTAACCTAAATTGGGTTACAATCGTGTCAATTATAGATAAAACAAATCTGTATATGTTCTTATCTTAATTTCTTTCTGATTTTATTTTAAGTTTACTTTCTGTACATATTCAAACAGAGTATTTTTACCAGATAAAAGTCGGGCTCGTTAGCTTAGCAAATATATTCACATAAATGGTAACAATACCTGTTATTTCCAGCCAAATATATTCACATAAATGGTAACTATACTTGTAATTTCCATCCAGAATTTTTCAGTTTTCTTTTTTAAAGGCATTGTACGGCGCGATGACAAAAAGACCATGCTTGGGATAGCATCTTTAATTTCCGCGATAAGATTCACAAAACGATAAGTTTTCCTTTTTTTTTTTTCATTCCCATATGTTCTCATTGTATAGGAAATTCTCAAACTTATTGAGTTTAGTCGAGGTGTTTCTATTATATCAAGCAGCCAAAATGTTTGTTCCCTCTCCCTGTACACTTTTCTATTTTTGTTCAAAAAATGTTGCCAACACTAAGAATGATTTGGGTTAAGCTATTTTTTTTTTCTAGTGCTGCTAACTCTTCTTCTATTGTGTCTAAAGTTATATTTATAAATTTGTTATATTCCATGTGTTTTCATTGGCAAGCTACACATGTACAAATGTGTGTCATAAAAAAAAATCGATCATACCATAATAGGTTTGTGGAGTGTAGTTTTTAAGTTGTTTTTCATTCTGTACTGCACTTTATTGTTGAGCACAATGTAGGCTTTTGGCCAAATGCCAAAATCGATATATTGCTGTTTTGTAAATGAGCTGTCGAACACTGGTATTGGCATGGATGTATGTATATTGTTGTGAGTTCTGTGTGTTTTTTTGGTGTGAATATTTGTTAAGTTAAATGCTAGAAAGTATCTTTTGAATGAAAGCTTCAAACCAGATTTTAATGTATAATTTTCAAACTATTACTGTGTTATATTGAATAAAAATCCAGCCGAAAAGAAAAAAATTATGACAGAAAAATATTTCAATTGAAATCAATGCCTATATTTACTAGCAATAAATTTTTTACAAAAAATTCAACATGGTCGCAACATTTTAATGGTCGCTTAAAAAGTATTTAGCTTTGATGTCAAAAAGTCAATTTCAGGCAATTTCAATACAGGCAATTTCAGACAGAAAAATCGTAAGCATCAAATAAAAGTTTTTAGGTTTGACATGAATCTCTTTCAAACTTTTATCATCAAAATGACGCTGAGCTATCCGACACCATATATCTCTATGCAAAAGTGAATTGAAAGCCTCTCAGCTGGAAAACTTAATCAGACTTCATTTTAAACTTTGAGCGAAAATAGTTTTTTAAAAATTAAATTCCAATTTGTTGATTCTATTCAGTCAAGTATGCCTTGGTTGGAAATGGGGTGATAAATGAGAGGAAAAGATGGAATAATCAAGCAAACCATGAGTGTAAAATGAAAGCTGTAGAAATTCTTGAATCTGAATCTGAATCAAATGTTACTAGTACTACAGCCAATTCAAATTACTAACGATCCTCTCCACATACTTTTTGGACCACAAACTACAAATTCTAAAACTTAGTACATTTAGTAAACTTAAAATTATGAATTTCAAAATTATGAATTTCTAACAACGGATTCGGATTCAGCAACCCATTTTTACCTAGTGTTTGCCCCAGCACTAAATTCGTTAAAATAAAAAAAAAGTAGCGGGCAGCCATATCAGCTATCTTGAATTTTAAAATTCTAACATCAGATTCGAAATCAGCGACCCCCTAAAACTGTTAGGTTATGTTTAAAACTCATAAAAACAGATTATTAGATGGCAACCCTATTGTTAAAAATTTCATAATATTGAAATTCTGACAACGGATTCACATTCTTTGACCCATTTTTACCTACTGTTCGCCCCAGCACCAAATTCGTTAAAATAAAAAAAAATAGGTGGCAACCCTAACAGCTATTTTAAATTTTGAAATTCTGACATCAGACTCGAAATCAGCGATCCCCTAAAACTGTTAGATAATGCTTAAAACCCTCAAAGAAACATATTATTAGGTGGCAACCCTATAGGGTTAAACACTTCCACAATTTTCAAATTCTGACAACTAATTCGGGTTCAGCGACCCATTTTTACCTTGTGTTCGCCCCAGCTGCGAATTCGAAAAAATACAAAAATAGGTGAAATTGAATCAATTGAGAGAAAATTAGGTGAATTAGTGAGAGTTTCGTCAAATTTATCCATCATAACGGGGATGAATCAAGAAATCAACAATAAAAACTCTTGTTGAAAAGTTGCATTTAAAGTATAAAAATCTTCGTTAAAGCAATAAATTTAATAACACGATTCAATACAAATGTTATCAACTTAGAATCCGAAAAACAGTTGACTTTGCATGTGGAAGGTGCAGAGGAACACCAAAAACTTAACAAACCATATAACAAAACAAGGAACGGCATCATTTCAGATTTGCAGAAAACAAAGGGAAGACAATTTTATAAAAAATAGTCTTTTTTCCAAAAGTCAGCTCAACAACAAAAAAAAAAAAAATCGTTTTTCTGCCATAAAAATTACCCGATTTGTATAATTTTTTTATTTTTTCTAAACTTCATAAAAAGGCCAACAAGCAGCATTTTAATTTGAGAAAGTTGCAGTGACCTTGGCGAAGGTAAAGCTTCATTTTATTTTATAATTTTATTATTTATTTACAACCGTGTGAAATCTTCAGTATTATTTTTTTTAATAGAATATTTTAAGAATTCAACCATTTCAAGGATTTCGTTGTAGTTTTTTTTAAGAAAAACATACTTTTATTGCTGATCCTTATGAAATTTTTACCTCGAGGGTTATATAATGGCACTTGGAATGCTGTATGACTTATTTTAAAATTGTTTATGTCATAGAGCGAATCAGCCTTCTAAGTGTATCTATCAATTTGAAATAGAGTGTCATGGGTATGAGTTTCGTTAAGGCATTTAAAGTATACATACAGAAGTTCTTTTTAGATTTTTAGAAAGGGTTAAATATTACAAACTTCCTAAAAAAACCGTTTCAACCTGTACTTTATGCTTAAAATGATAAAGTAGACACATATCAAACACTTATAAAAAGTAAAGTTTATGAAATATTTCATTAAAATTTCTTCTAATTAAAACTGTTTTTCTCAACGACAATGTGGTTTCCTTAATAACATATTTTGGATTCTACAAAAAAAAAAAAAAAAACGAAAAAAATCACAAAAACTAGCAAAATGTATCTTGGAATGGAAAGAAACCGTTCAAACTAACTAGATAAACCTTTCATCTACGCTGAGGGCATGCAAGTTTAATTTGAAACGAAACGCAACAACATATCATCCATCTACAAGGTCACCACGTAAGCACGCTGAATTCAATTGAGGCCAAAATAAAACAAGAGCTTTTGACAAACTTTCATATGTTAAAAACAGAGCAAGTCAAGCCACCGGCAGGCAGCCTCTTTGAATTAGTAGCTCGTCAAAAATTATGTTGCTGCTCGACTTGAGTGCCACACCTGCACTGGTTGGGGTTTTTTGTTTTTTGTTTTCTGTATTTTTGTTTTTTTTTTCCTTTTCTTTTTTGGTTTGTTTTTATTTTTCTGTGATATTTCTCTCTTAATTATACAAGAGCATGCAGGTTATTTAATTAACCCATTGAGTGGAGACAGAAAATCCACAGTCAGTGTTACCATCCTGGACGGTTGTGGGTTGTTTTCGGAATTTGTTGTTATTTATTTGGAGACGGCACGAGTGCAAATTTTGCTTAAATTAGCGGAGGTACTAATTTAAGAACTACACATTAGCATATTTTGTGCCTTTTCATCGAGATAGAATCTGCGTTCTGGCATATGTCGGTTGTTTGCGGAGGAAACAACATAAACAGCAACACAAACAACAACAACAATGACAACAGCAAAAACATTGAAACGGAACGAACGTGGTTGGGCGTCATATGGATTATTGTGTAATTAATGCATAACAACAGTTAATTTTATACAGTTGCTACCTCATTTTGTTGTTGTTGTTGTGGTTGTTGTTGTTATTCTTATGCTGGGTAAAAGCTGTCAGGGGTCGTTGTTATGACTCAAAAGTCATTAACAGAGTTTTTTTTTTCGAATCAACATGTGAAGTTTATTAAAATGGGATTGTTTTTTAAGTATGTCGTGATTTTTCTTTTATGAAATAAGATGTCATCAATACGACGAAAATATATTAAAAAAAAATTATTCATTCAAAAATACAAAAAAAAAAAAACCAATTGTCAAACATTTTGACGAAGTTCTAGAAAAAGAATTTTCCTTATTCCACCCATAGAATTTTAGTAAAATTTTTTATTAAACTGTACAACAACCAAAAAGTATCCAAAATTGGTCAATTCTGCTCATAAAAGGACTTGAAGCGAGCTTCTTATCATCAAAGTGTATTGTGTGTGTTATTAAGTATTTGTACGCAAATGATCGAGAACTGGACCTACTAGTTTTAACTGCCGACTCCGAACTGTATAATATGCATGCTCTCTAGAAGCTTTACATGGCATTACCCAGCAGTTATTTTAGAATCAATTGAAAAAGTGAAGCTAGTTCATTTATAGCGCAGTTCAAAGTAGCTCTCAAAAAGTACAAACGGGGTACAGTATGGAACAGTTCAGTTTGCTTTTGTTTTCAGTATTATTACTGAACAAAAAAATAAGCGGTTTGGCTATTTTTTAAAATTTACTGCGCACATGACGGAATCGGTTGTTGCTCTTTTTGTAAATCTTCTTTCATAAAACTTTTGGATGGAAGAGATCGTACAAATCAGGTCTTTAGGACCCTTACCAGTACACTAGGACCAGTTCACTAAATTTTTGCACTTTTAAAATGTTCACTTTAAAACTAGTTAAAAAATAACCACTTTCAGGCTACTGCGAAAGCAACCAGTTTAAAAATGTTCCTAATGGAACTAGTTCAAATATGGGGAAAAAGAAGTGTCTATGGGGACAATTGTCTTTTCCTATGACATCAACCCGAAAAAAGCGTAGGTTCGTAAAATGTTAAAGGGTATTGTAGTAGAACTAGTACTGGTCCTTTTTGGAACTAGTTCAGAACTATTTCAAATTTGGTCCACTTTTCTGTTGGGTATTTACTCTCTGAGGCTTGTCATTGTCTGCAGAGAGGTGACTGCTGATCAGAAAAATCATTTTAATTTAAATAATTTTCTGTCGCTGCTGGGATTCGAACCTGGGTCTCCAGGTTCGTTGACATAGAGGCCACGCACTTTAACCAACTACGCCACGGACGCCACAAAAAAAATAATATAATATAAAATTTTGAAATGATTAAAAACCGTTATAATTTTTTTGTTAGTATACATATATTTATCTCTCATCAACAAGCTAACCGTCAACTTTTGACGTGTATAAACTATTTTGTTTCGCTATTTTTAAATTTAATTCACTTGTTGTTGCTTTTACCCCTTTTACATTGAATCTCTTTTGAACCCAAAAAGTTGACGATACAACACAAGCGCACCGTCAATTTTTTCCCCCTTCTCATCCAATTCGCCGCAATTAGCCTACAAACTCGAAAAATTGCTTTCAATTAATGACCAATGTAAAAGGGGTCTTTTTCCAGTGAGGTAACAGTACTGCCAATAACTCGAAAAATGAACACGTCTAAAAATTTATTTTTTTCGCAAAATTTACCACTTTTGGTCAAAAATTACCTTTTTCACCTCTGCCCAAAAAATGAGTCCAAAATTACCTCAATTAGGTAAATTTACCTTAATCTGGCAACACTGAGTACAACAGCGAACAAAAAATGCCCATCTCTTCTAACACTCATTCTCAAAGTAACGGGAGAGTGCATATTTGTTGGAAAGAACGAAAGCAAAAAAAAATTCATGCAGCAACAGCCACTAGAGTGTTTAGCAAGCATCCGATTGTCTGCATTGTCTGGATGGTGCCTTTGTATGTATTTACAATCGTTAAAAACTGTGCTTCCCAGCTAGCATTTAGAAGATTGTATGACGAGCGCGATCATTTCGCGATTCTTTTTTATTCGTCCAGACGATTGTTAAAGTAGAATTTTATTTTGCTCTTCCAAATGATGCTATTGAGAGTCGTTGTGACGATATTTTAACGAGTGAATCGTCGTTCACGCATCTTGGCGAGCATTTAAAGAGTGCTAGTTGCTAAAACTCGCATTAGACTCTTGAGGATGGTATTTATGTGACTCATTTTGATGATTGACTGACGCATGTTTTTTCTTTTTTTGTTACTCTACAATCGTCGTTTAATCGTTTTGACGACCATTGACTTTTCACCACAATCGGATTTTACGCTTGTAAATTTTTGTTTTTGCGAATCTATTTTGTGTTCTTTTAAAGTCGCCGCTTACGCTTTTCGCGATCGTTTGGCGAATTAAACAGTTATTTTTAGAAAAGTTTACAAAGAGCAATTGGTTTTTGCTTTTTTTGAACAACTGATTTTTGCTTCATTTCAACTCAGTCGTTAAGTAGTGAATACGTGCCGAGGCTGGTTTCGAGAGATGGCATGGAACAAATAATAAGCCTAGCATCCAGGAATTTAGTACTCCGAGAATTATAACAAGTAAGTACTTTTTATTTCATGCTCTTAAGTATATTTTCCTAATTTTCTTTTCTTTTTTAAGATGATCAATTAAAATTTAAAACTGACGCTGCAAGAATTAACAAAGTGCTTCAACAACATTTTGTTCATCTGGTAACCGGCTCAGGAAAGGTGATCGGACCAAGAAGGATGATTGAACAAAGAAGGGGGATTTGGCTCTTAAATAATTTGTTTTTTTTATATAAATAATTGAATTAATTTTATTTTGAATAAAAAAAATGAACAATACAGAACAATCCCTTTTATTTGTAGCATTTAGGATCAATTAAAGATCGTCTTGGCGATAGTTTGAAGACTCTTCAGCGATTCTTTTTGGCGCATCGTAGACGACTCATTTAGGCGATTGATTCAAGGATCGTTTGAAGTAGGAATAAAAGCGCCTTACACGATTCTTTTCTGCGCATCGTAGACAACTCAAATAGAAGAATCGTCGGCTTGACACAGTTTCTCCCGTTGTACTGAACTTGCGCCATCGGAATACGACATCGTCGACGATTTATTTAATCGCCCGGTCCTATCGCGGAAGAGTCGTCTACGATTGAAAATGCATGCTGGGCTAGCACCAACCGTTGTTTACGAACTCGATCGGTATGCGTGCATTAATTTTTGTGTACGATTGTGGCTGACGACGATTGTTATTCAAGTGGCAAAAAATGACGATTGGGCTTGTGCAAATCTCTAGGGGCTTTCACATGGACGTACATGTCATCCGACTTGGGCATGTCCGACGACATGTACGATCATTCGAAAGCAAATGAGACGGTCGGACCGACATGTCGGAAGAAAATCAAAAATTTTTGATTTTTCTGCTGGTCGGTCCGACATGTCCGACGTGTGAAAGCATGTCGGTCCGACTCGCTGCATTTATCATTTCTATAAAGTTTTCATCGAGTAAACATCTGCTTATGCAAAGCGAAAAAGGGTTTTTTACTTGGGTTTTTACCGATGTGTTACGCTCGAGAGTCTGCAAAAAATGAAGTCGTCGCACATGTCCGATCGTTTGAAAGCTCAAACAAAATATTCCCGTTAGTTTGTCGTCGTACAATGTCGGCTGACATGTACGTTCGTCTGAAAGCCCCTTCTGATGTCTATGCTGAAGCTGATTGTCCCGTTACTTGTGTGTCGAGTAATTTTTCGTGCATGCAATGTTATTGTAATAGAAAATAATCTTTGTCGCAGTGTACTGGCAAATAAAATTGAGTTCATTGAATTGTCATAATTGTAATATCTATCAAACATTGAATATATTGATAGATATATTACATTGAATGTATTGAAAAAAAAAATAAACCACATTTTCTTGCAGTGTACTTCAAGACATGTGATTTTATAGCATTGTAATTGTTTTTTGTTTTGTTTGATTTTTTGGAAAACGCAACAATGAGCAACATTTGTGTTTGTTTTTTGTTTTTTTAAGTTTTGGTCCGCGCTTAAAATTGAGCCCCACTGATCGAATCACTCAATATTTATTGTTTATGAAATACAATGCTTGGGTGTAAAGTTAATTCATAATTTGCTTACCTTTTACAGCACTTAGTTGGTTGCCAACCATTTGTTTCGCTATGAATGCTGCCATGTTGTAGTTCTTGTGGCTGTTGTTGTTGTTACACTAACTTGTTCTCAGTTGATGTATTCACTGACTGCCTCGGAAAGTTGTTAAATAGTAATGGTTTTTGCTGCTATTGATAGAGTTAAGATCGGAAATTCCAGCTGTATTCACTTCAGGATAGGATAGAGTTGAAAATCTGCAATGACAAAATAAAAAAATTAAATATTTGTTATCAAAAATCTACATTATATGATATATACTTTTTAATATTTTATACTGAAATTTTTAGTTTTATTGAGTTTTCAATTATTTTCTATTTGGGTTTTCTATAATGGTTATATCAATTATATATTTTTTCTCACGGTGGCTGATTGCCTTAGCGTGCGTAGACCGTTCTGCAAACTAGTATGAACTTGGAGATCTCAGGTGTTAATATCATTTGATACAGAATATTTTTTGTGATAAAAATTTAGTCTTATAGGGCCATCACCTTCCAATGTCAAACCTCAGAGAGTACACAATGCTCTGTAAAGCCTCTTGAGGACAATAACATAAGTCCTTCGGAGTGGATATAAAACTTGAATATTCAGTTTTCGATCACAGTTAATAAGTATCTCGCTCAAGCCGAAACCTCTCAAGGGCCGAAATGGCCAACTCATTTTGTTTTTTTACATTAATGAACTTTTTACACTGTAGAATCGTACTTAAAAAAATTTTTACCACGTATCGCTTAAATAAATATAATTCTCATGGGGCCGACTAAATCTTCACAGGACAGCGGAAATCTACACATGTTATTATTTTTAAATAGGCTTCATTGATATCTTCATCTTTGTTCTTTTTTTGAATAGCAAAGATCAAATCTTGCAGCAGAAGTCAATAAATTTTTTAACCGACTTCAAAAAGGAGGAGGATCTCAAGTTCGTTTGCTTGTCCTTTTTTTTTTAAATGTATGTACATCGATAGCTCCTAAAGTACTTGCCTGATTTTCCTAATTTTTTGTCAACAGATAGATACCATGAAATCGGAACGCCCCTTTTTTAAAAAAGTGGGCGATATTCGACAAAGGGGCGTGTCAATATTAGAAAAAACCTGTATGTGAGTTAATATTGACACTAAGGTACTGAAATTTAGTGCAGGGGTAGACACAATTTTTAAAAATTACTGTAAATAAAGTGGGGGTTATTCGAAAAAGGGGTGTGGCAATATTAGAAACACACTATATATCAAATAATATTGACACTAGGGTGCTGAAATTGAATACGTGGTTAGGCACACTTACTAAAAATTACTGTAAAAAAGTGGGAGTTATTCAAAAAAAGGGGCGTGGCAATATTATAAAAATACTGTATCTCGAATAGTATTGACACTAGGGTACTGAAATTTAGTGCATGGGTAGGCACAGTTACTAAAAATTACGGTAAAAAAGTGGGCGTAATTCAACAAAGGGTCATTATAAAAATACTATATCTCAGTTAACATTGACACTAGGGTACTAATATTTGGTATGCAGGTAGGTGGGTAGGTAGAATCATTACAAAAGTGGGTGGGATTGTACATAGGGTGTGTGTTAAAAAACAAATTTTTTAAGAACAAAGTGTCATGTTTGAAATTTTCCTCAAGAATACTATCACATACAATTTTTCATATTCTCTAAAAAGGAAGAAATAAAAACTTTTTTACAAAAAAGAAAAACCGATCCGATTAATTTCTTGGTCAAAATTTAAAAGTTATTTATACGTATTATAATATTGGAAATCTTATCATTTCCATTTTTTCGATTTTGTTTTATTTTCATCAATATAATAATTGCTTTATGAACATAGAAGCTTTGAAGTCGGCGCTAATCTTTGACACACAATCATGATCTTTTACCATCCCTGCACTATTTTAAACTTTTTTATTTGATGCTATGCTGCCTTAAGGGCCAAATAAACTACACAGTCGAACAGTGTATTTGGCTGTTTTTAGGTCTGTGCAGATGTCTGCGCAAAAATTAAAATATTTTGATTTTCGGTTGTGTTTGCTCAGACCGTCTGCATAGTGTGTGGTGAAATGCACACAGAATTGTCATAATCGCTAAAATTTTGTTGAGTGAGGCTGTGTGCTATTCGGAAACTTTTCACTCGTGGTAGGAGAGAATTTACTGAGTTGAATACAATTTCTGTCTGTTGAAATAAAATTGTAATTTTTGCTGTGCCAAAAGGACGATGAAATTTTGACAACTAGAAATGTTGACGTTTTAGATTTTGGTAGTGCATTAGCACAAGAATTTAATTGCATTTGCGAAATTGTTGATATATATTGAAAATTAGGGATTCTGGTTGCTATGCTGTCGGAAACACAAAATTTTTAACTGCTTTACGACTCACAAACTCACAAGTGTTTTTTTTTTTTTCATTTTTGCTTGTGTCAAATATTCTCTTTTCGATTGTCAAAAATTATACTAGCCCTTGGGGCTACATGAATTTTTGACAATCATATTCACCTCACAAGTGCCAAATATTCTCTTTCAGACTGTCAAAATTTCATCATCCGAGTGAAAAGTTTCCGAAAAGCACACGGCCTGAACATGTTTTAAAGAAAAATGGAAGCGGATAACCAAAATTTATTTATTTTACTTAAAAAATCAGGTCTGCACAAATTAAGTCTGTGTAGTGTATGGCCCACGCTACGACTGAAAAACGATATGTTTGCGCAGACGGTCTGTGTAGTCTATTTGGCCCTTTAGTGACACTGTAGTCATTTTAAAAGCTTTGTACACATAAACATTCTCACTATACTGGTTTGGGTGAGCTTGTAAAGATTATATTGAATATGACATAGTGTGTAACAGCTGCACAAATAATGCATGGAACACATTGGCTGCGTTCTGCAATCACAACTGTTGTGCAACTGTTGTGCTCAACATGTTGAGTAAATGTATCAGAAAAATAAAATGATACCAAAAACTGACAGTTCTCACAACATGTTGAGCTGATCAGAAATTGATACTTACGCGCTCCGCAGGCATTTACTCAACAGTTGCACAACAGTTGTGATTGCAGAACGCAGCCATTGGCTACATTCAGCGTACTCAAAAATTGCCAATTGAAAGAAAAAAATCGCTAAAAGGCTTTTATATTCATAAATTAGAAAAAATTAAAATAAAAAGATTTCGACTTAGTAAGACTAGCGCCGACTGTAAAGCTTTTATGTTCATAAAGCAAATAATATATTGATGATAATAAAACAAATTAGAAAAATTGGAAATGATAAGATTTCTAATATTAAAATACATATAAATAACTTTAAAAATTTGACCAGGAAATTAATGGGAAAAGTTATTTAAAATTATTTTTTACTTTGTAGTGATTTTGAAGTTTGTTTTTTTTTTTTTTTTTTGTTAAAAAGCGTATATTGGTTTTGAATTTATAATGAACTAGCAAATACCCGCTGCTTCGCCGGCGATAAAAATATTAAATATCATTAAAAACTTTAAATCTTAAAATTTAACAGCCGTATTCATATTGAAGTGGGAAGAGTGTAAATAATGGTTTGTGTATTAGATAAATTCAGTGACTTGTTATTTATTGGTCGCAATTTCGTCAAGATTTTGATATATAAAAATCAATAGTTTTTCTAAGCCATCTGCACTGAAATAATTGTCATTTTTTTTTTTTTTTTTTTTTTATAAATATTTTGAAATCTTTGACAAATTTTCTTGTTTTTATTTTTTTTTTTTTGGAAATTTTTTATATATTTTGAATTTTCTTGACATATTTTCCAAATGTTTGAAATATTTTGAAGAATTTTAATTATTTTTGACAATATTTGTGCTCAAATGAGAGCAAATAATTTAAAAACTGCTTTATGAGAGGTGTGTTATAAACCTTAAAAAAAAAATTTAAATTTCAACCATATTTGAAAATCCTCTAATTTATAAACAAACATTTTCAAACACTTTTTGACATTTTGTTTGTTTTTGATACATTTTGAAATATTTTGATACATTTTTGACAATATTTTTTGTGCTTAGATGAGAACAAACAAATTTTTAAAATGCTTTATCGAGGGTTTATTGAAGGTTTCAACCATTTTTAAAATTCTCTTATTTATCAAGCATTTAAAAGAGCTTTTGAAAGCTGTTGAAACGTTCAACATGAAAAATGTTTTTAAATTTTTTTTCGATTTTTTTCTTATGAAGGCTTTGTAAGAGGGTCATAATTTTTTATGAATACAGCCGTTTGAATTTCGGTAAAATTGTATATTTGTGTTGGAGCGACTTAGTAGTTCCATCCGAATAAAGTAACCAGCTAACTAATGTAATAAAAAATGACTAAAGTAATAAACTTTCTGTATCTTCCTGATCATTTTTTTTCATGCATTGGTTCACTTTTCCTAGCGCTGTGACTATTGGGGTACTCACAGTTTTGTTTTATCTGGTGTGTTAACTACGCCGTCTGTTAACTCTAAAACAATTTGCCATGTGGTAACTATTTTTGATTTTGTTTTGCATGTAAAAAAGAGATAACACAAACTGGTAAAATTGCATTGATTTCCAACATGTTTGTTTTTCGTAGCAAACTGGCATTTCTGAAAGGTATTTTTATTTTATTGAAAAATCAATAAATCAAAGAAAGCTTCTCTTGTTATTTTTATTTTATTGAAAAATCAATAAATTAAAGAAAGCTTTTCTTTTCAAAAGGCGTGTCAATCTTAGAATGAACTACGTGTAGGGGTTCTCACAATTTGATTGAAGTATCGTTTTAAAGTTACTATATATCAACTTTAGAAGGGATCTGTAAATACCCTATATATAAAAATCTCGTTTATACGTAAAAATATCAGCTCAGGGGTAAGAAAAATATATGACGGCCTTAGAGAATTGTTATTTTAAAATTAAATATATCTTTCGTTTAAGCTGATAAATTTCATCAAAACATTTCAACAAAACATCGACACGGAATTTTTGTCGATGCTTTTATAAAAGTGGCAGTATTTTTGCATTCAAAAAGGTGGCAGCATTGGTACCGCACTCAATACATGTTGCTGTCTTCTTTTTTCTTTTTTGTGGACCTTCCCAAAAAGAATAAATTCTCCTCTCCAATATAGATTCTAGAATTGATTATTTTTAACACCCCATCGGGAAAAAGATGCAATTTTATATGAAAAAAGAATCAATTCTCGTCTCCAGTTTAGATTCTAGAATTGATTATTTTTAACATGCTGTTGTCCTACAAAGAATAGTATATTCTTTTCTCGCTTCAAGTGGAATCGCTACAGAATCGTTTTTTTCACTTTTCAAATAGATTCTTTTCATATATGTAATCATGGTTGAATAAATTAGGTTGTCTCGTGGCTAATCGTACTCTCTTCTCAGTACACATAATTGTCAAAATCAATGAAAAGCTACAACAACAACTTCATCGGCTTTGCATGTTATCAATTTACGCATTCAGATTTTGTATGAGTTGTCAATTTCGATTCGACATTTATTGGAACTCGCTCTCACCCATGCGACAACCTTATTTATTAAACCATGTATGTAATACTTCAATATTGGCAGCAAACTAAATTTTTAATGAGTTTCAACAACGAAATCAAAGAGAGATAGCCTACATAAGATTTTGTTGTTTGTATTAGTATATTTGAATATACTACTACTATACGTCAACGGGGCGGTTGTTAAGAAAAATGTCTACCCAAACATAAAACAAAACAAAGCATACATATTTGTTTTGCATAAATCATAGGTACGCACCATTATAAAACAATTATAAGACCAACGCGTGAAATATGATAAAAATTTAAAAAGAAAAATTCATGCAAACAAAATTTAAACCATAAAAATTGAAACAACAGAAATTTTAAATGAAATTTTTGACAATGAAAGCACCTCTCCTGAGTTTTTTTGTTATAAAATTAAATTTCGAGTACATACAAAAAAACCAAAAATAAATAAATAACTGGTCATTTTAGCCATTGAAAGGACTTTGACCTAGCTTCTTATGATCAATTGTGTTGTGAGTGTTATTAAGTTTGTACACAATTGACTGAGAACCGGACCTACAGGTTTAACGGCGACTCCGAACGGCGATGAACGGAATGTTCTTATTCTGAATTTGCTTTACATGGCATTTTGATTACTCTCTGAGGTTTGCCATTGTCTGCAGAGAGGTGGAGGCCGTACAGAAAAATCATTTTAATTCAAATAATTTTTTGTCGCTGCTGGGATAAGAACCCGGGTCTCCAGGTTCGTTGACATAGCGGCCACGGACTTTTAACCAACTACGCCACGGACGCCACAATTTCGGGTACATCACAGTTCAGTGTACTGCCAATATAGAAGTATTACATATATGATTATTTTAAATAAAATGTATTAACTTTCGGAAATAAGAAAACAAATCAAAACAGACTGATGATTTTCTCACTTATACCAGAATTTGTTTTAGAATCAGTTCGTTTTTCACTTATCAAAAAAGCAAGCAAGGAATCTAAAAACATTTTATATATTAGAAATAATTATATGGGTCGTAATCGATTATGGCTGGAATAAAAACGAATCAGTAAACTTTTGCTTGATAGATTCCAATTCATAGGTTTTGCTATAAATGTATATATTCTTTGGAATACATTCTAAAATGTTAGCAATAGAATTCATTCTATTTACGATTTTTGTTTCTAGAATTCATTTTCATTTTGCCGGTGGGACGCTGACGTCCTACAAATAGTAGTACATTCTTTTCTCGCTTCCATATGAATAGTTACAGAAATCGATTCTTTTATTCACTTTTTAAATGCATTCTTTTTAATAAAAAGTATTCATTTTCGGAAATGAGAAAACAAATCAAAACAGACTGTTGCTTTTCTCACTTATGCCAAAATTTGTTTGGTTGATATATTCGTTGATCTATTGGTTGATATAAACTTTTGATTGATTCCAATTCATATGTTTTGCTTTAATTTATATATTCTTTGGAATACGTTCTAAAATGTAAGCAAGAGAATATATTCCATTTACGATTTTTTTTTTTAATCAATTCTCATTTTCCCGCTGGGTTGTTGACTTTTATATATGTTGCTCAAAAAGAGTTTGAAAATAGAGCTTTTGTCTCACAGCGATTTTGACATATTGTTCTATCTCATATATTCGTCAACATTAGAGTGCCGATATATTGTTACATGAGCGAGAAAATATATAGAGGAAATTAAATTTCAAAAAAAAAAAACTCAGGAGCGGTGCTTCCATTGTCAATCATTTTTATTTGAAATTTTTGTTGTTTGAATTTTTTGATTAAAATTTTGTTTGTTAAAATTTAATCATATTTCAGGCGTTCTTATAATTGTTTTATAATGGTGCGTACCTGTGATTTAGGAAAAACAAATATGATTTGTTTTCTTATATGTTTGGGGAAAAGGTTTTCATAACAACCGCCCCTGTGACGGGTTGACTTTTTATTTTTTGTGTAGTAATTTTCATATATTCAAATATACTAACACAAACAGCAACATCTTATGTTGTTATGGCTGTCTCTCTCCGATTTCAGAGTTGGAATACAGAAGTATTACATATACATATGTTCTTCCTTATTAGCTTTGGGCACAACCTTTTTTTGAGATGCACAGAGCTTTAATGAGAACATTTTTTCTCTCTGAGAATAAGAATAAAGAAATTGTATGGTTATTCTCTTTGGATTTTAATTAATTATTTAAACAATGGCTATTAAATTTATATATCCCATGTCCGAACTGGGCACCATAGCTATCCAAGAGAAAACGAATTTTTGAAACAGCGCCTGCCATTCTCAAGCTTTTCGCAGCCGAACATACGTGAGTCTTCTTTTATATAATAGTATAGATGTTCTTCTATACTTTTTGAAATCTGTGGGTATTCAATTAAGCAAATTATTAATATATGAGTCAAAACTGTTGTTCTAAACTAACTATAATTGTGTCAACCATCCAATAGTTGTTTGCTTTAGGAAATGTAATTAATACCCATTTATGTCTATGAATGTATACTAAAGGACCTACAGTTGCATATTTTGAACTTGACAGTAATTGTACTAACTGTTGGAATAGGTAGGTATTTCTATATAAGTTTAAATAATATTAAATTTTTTGTAAATAAGTTAAATTTTCCGTGAATACAATTACTTTAGTCGTTACTTTACGCCTTTGAGCTAAGAGTAATTCATTCGTTCATGAAAAACATTTAAGTTCCAAAAATGTCTTTTGGGCAAGCACTCGTTAACCTTTCTTAACTAGACATAAATAAATAAATAATATAACAAAAAAGTATTTTTGCACAACATGAATGTTTTCGTTGAGGTACTAATCTGATGATAAATCTTTAAAGCTCAGCTTTCAAACTGAATTGTCATCAATTAAAATTTGGTTAAAGAAAAATGGCCTCGATGTCGGTTTTTTTTTAAGAATTTGCAACAATGATTACACATTACTGGTTCTGATCATCATGACTCTAGTTGGAATATACATTTTAAGTCCCAGCCAATTTTACAGAATTTTCTATATAAAATTCCCCAAGGGTTTAACTTGAAGTAATCGCATAAATTGTATACTCAACTCAACAAAAGGTAACTCAATCTAACCCTTGTTTAAAAAGTGTCTTTTGTCTTTATATGCCTTTTACTTTGTACACTAGTTCTTGTTGTTGTTGTTGATGTTGTTATGGGATTTGTTGTTGTTTAAATATATTGATCAAATAAAATGTATACCAACCAATAAATAAAATAAACAACCTTCTTTGCTTTCTTAACTTCAACGATTCAAATCGAATTACGTAACACAGAAATAAATTCACACCAACTCAAGAACGTAAAGAGGTTGTGAGGAGGGGGTGGTGGGGGGAGGGGGAAAATGGGAAGATTTAACAACAGCAATTGTTACAGAAATAAAAAGCAAAGTGAAAAACAAGAGACAACAACTTTATTGCATCAACTTAGATACAAGGATTGAAGAGCCACTTGAGCAGAGAGGTAAACATCAAACATCAATTGGAATTTTCAATTTTATATTTTTTTTTTTTTCGGTCTTTTCCTTATATCAAAAACCTTGAAATAAAGTATAAGAAAAGCCGACTGAGAATTAAGAGTGAAAAAATAATCAAAGTTTTGATTTTAAAAGTAACTTACAGGAGGGCAAAAATAGCTGTATTATTTCAATTCAATCTATATTGATAAAAATCATTTTCTGTTTGATCCGAATACAAATCTAAACGGATTTCGCCAAATTCGGCACACATATAACTTACATCAAGCAAAAATTGATAACATGAAAAGCCGATGAAGTTGTTGTTGTTGCTTTTCATTGATTTTGACAATTATGGGTACTGAGAAGAGAGTTCGGTCAGCCCCGAGACAACCTTATTAATTCAACCCATGGTATAATGGTATAAATGCTCAATTTCTCTTCTATAAAAAAACATCTCCTGTCAAAAGCAGCTGTTTGTGAAAATGCATCTGCAGCTGCTGAAGTTGTTGTTTTTTTTCACTTCAACGTTTTCAACATTGTTTGTGTTTTCAATGGCCGACTGTGACCGCTCTCTTCTTGAGTATATTTTTTGACAGGAGATGGTTTCCCAAGCAACTGTCAATGCTACCTTGTATTATTATACCATGATTCAACCATGGTACCTACAAGTTTAAGTTTTATTTATAAAGCTTTTCCAATTGTCGAGCAATACTTTTTCTCTTTCACCTACTTTATTCTCTTTGAATAGTTTTTATAGCCAAATTCTCAATATAACCCACTGAACTAGATATCCAACTTAAAAAAATATAACCACCCCTGAAATCATTCCGCCCATTATTATGATTATCTGTGTTAGTGTGTTGTTGACACTAAGCTCCCGCCTCCCCTCATGTGATTATTTAATTTTTGCATGTCTTGTTCCTTGCTTCCTAGCCCACTTTTTGGTGTTTTGTTTCTCACTGCGTTGAGCTTTTTGTTTTTTGTTTGTTTTCATTTCTGACCCACTTATTATCCATCTTCGCATCAGAGCATCAGCGAATTTTCAGCCAATATTATTGGCGCCGAGTGTCTAGACAAGTTGTCGCTAGATTTTTGACTCCAATGTGGATGCTTTACTTCTGAATGAGGGTGACGGCCGCGAAATGCTGGCATGCTCCGTTGCATACATGGATCCATTTACTAAATACTGTGGCATGCGTGCGAGTTTTAATGCCTGTTAGAATATTAATGTTTTTATGTAGTTGTTGCCTGAATGGAAGATGCCTGGGTGTTAAGTACGAACAAAAACAAAAAAAAAAAAAAAAAAAACTAATGTATGGTGTTGGGAAAGTTTTTGTTTGACACATTTAAATTTTTCTGATGATGATTCTCTCTCAACTGGCACTGTCTGATATAACTTTTATGGAACTATTAAATAATTATGTATTTAAACAATAAACCAGAAGATGTTTAAATATCCGTAGCAAAATTTTTATTGATTGCCTTTCCACAGAACAGTAAAAAATAGAAAAACCAGTTAGAAATGTCAAACATTTTCCATCTCCATTTTGTTGCTAATGGCCTTAGAGACGGGTATAAAAAGTTCAGCTTTATAGCGTAAAACAGAGATTGAAATAATTGCCAATTTGTGCCAGACAGCATTTTATGATTCAATATTCCAAAATTATTACTCTTTTGGCAAACATTGCTTTTTCAATTACTTTGGTACATCACTTTCAAAAACAATTACAATGCAATAAAATCACACGTAATGAAGTACACTGCCAGTGCACTGGGGCAAGACTTATTTTTTTATAATAACAATGCTTGCATGAAAAATTACTCGAAACACAAGTAACGGGACAATCAGCTTCAGCATCGACATCATCGAGTGTGCGTTTTTATTTTGACTTTGCATGCATTTGTTTTTGTAAAGTTCGCTGGAAACTGTGGTGAACACTGAACGAGTGCGGTTTGTGTTGTTGTTTTTGCAAGTGTTCTTTGATTTCGGCTCATTGCAAAGACAAAATTTAGATAAAAAAAATTTGTATGAAGGGCCACGCGGGCCATAAATGTTATAAGACTCACATTTCAGAACAAGTTCTGTTCTGTTACTTTCTTCATAGATGACATTTACTTGAGCTAGGTAAAAAAAATGCCAGGTTGGTTTCGAGCGGAAATCCTAGGCACTAAGACTTCAAAATAATTATTTTTTTTTAATTTATGTTTATGATCTTTTTTTTAAATTTATGTTTTAAGGTTTGCAAAAGTCAAAAAATTGTGTTGAAAAAAAAATCTAAAAGGGTAACAGAATAATGAATAAAAATTTGCGTAAAAGTATCTGCAGTGACATTTAGTTTTGATGAAATTCAAACTTATTCCACAATTGTGCACCGCGGCTTTCCTTCCGTGACATATTTTGGAAAATGATCAATGTTATCCAGGCGAATGTCTCGCGGCGGCATCAGAAAAGACATTGGGCGATGACATTTGCAGGAATTTCAACTTCAAGATTATTTAATTAACATTTCCCCAATCGCAACTGTGTTCCAAATTTCTTTCAACAATGAGCAATTTCAGACGCGTTTGATTCGTCACCACATGATATCGGTTGTATAAAATCCAGGAATTGATCGTGCCCATATCACACATGTGATAGAACAAGCACACAAACTGCAGCGTTTTTTAAAAAAGAACTTATATTTGGCCCACCCTGTATATTAGGCATACTTCAGTAATTTTTCATTACACAAAAATATCGCTTTTACAGCAAAATATTAGTAAAATCAGTTTTTTAAATCTCAGTTTTTATGTATATATTGATGACCTAAACATACAAAAGGCGTAACTCAATTTTTTTCCCAAAATTGCGTTTTTAATAACTTCTGGTAGAACACTCTCAAATACATCTCTCTTTATTTTATTTTATATATATATATGTATATATTTATATGATATATTTAATATATGACTAGCGATACCCGGAGCGCGTTGCTGCACCCGGCAAGTATATTGGAAATAATAAGTAAATTGAAAACTTTTATTAGGCCCTTAGTCTGACACTACGCTCATGTTCCACTGCCCGTTACAGTTTCCCAGTAGCAGAACATCACTACCAGGTGTCAATATCATTATGAGTTTCAATGTCCTGTGATTTTAACTTTCATAGCTATTCTGTATAGAAAATCGGGCCACACCCCCTTTACCAATGCACGTACCAGTTTTCCAGTAGAAAGATTTGAGCAATTAGTAACTCCATACTGAGTTTTATTGTCATGCGACGTTTAGTTCCAAAACATAAAAAATAAAAAAATAAATAACTGGTCATTTCAGCCCTTGTAAGGACTTTGACCTAGCTTCTTATGATCAATTGTGTTGTGCGTGTTATTAAGTTTGTACACAATTGACCGAGAAACGGACCTACAGGTTTAACGCCGACTCCGAACGGCGATGAACAAAATGTTCTTATTCTCAAGAAGCTTTACATGGCATTTTTATTACTCTCTGAGGTTTGCCATTGTCTGCAGAGAGGTGGCGGCCATACAGAAAAATTATTTTAATTCAAATAATTTTCTGTCGCTGCTGGGGTTTGAACCTGGGTCTCCAAGTTCGTTGACATACCGGCCACGCACTTTAACCAACTACGCCACGGACGCCACATTCTCCAAAACCTTCTCATTCGAATATAAAATTTCGATGCTGTGTGACCTATAATTCCAAAAATATTCGATATTCGCAGAAGGAAGTATCCAGTTTGGTCCAGTCGTTTTCAAGTTTTAAGCAACCGAACAAACCAAGATAGATAAGAATATAGATAGCTATACATATTTAAGAGAGAGGGAACCCCCATCATCTTTATATAGCTTTCATTCCATTTGCAGTACTGTTGCCAACAGTGACCATTTACACTAAAGTACTAAATTTTAGTCTGATAAGACCCAAGCCGTCTGAAATATAAAATTTACATTAATTTGTGGGCGGTAAAAGGTGGTGTGGCAAAAATGTTCACATACGAACCATGGTACGGCCAATAAGAACACAACAAAGAAAACCTCAAGCAAATCGGACGCTCCGTTCTTGAGTTATGGAATTACAAACACAAATCACGATTTTTTTTTATACATATATAGATATGGGAAAATCTTTAAAATACCATATCTCCGGAACGAATGGGCCAATTTGGTGCAAACTTTCCCAACGTACACTGAAATTTTGGTTGAAATTGGTCGATCCGTTTCCGCAGTAAGTGGTTATATAAATAAATTTCATATTTACAACTATAAACTAATGCGCATATACTTTTCCAGCTATAAACAATATTCGGTATTCTGCTATTCCTGGTTAGCTAATTTGGATTAATTACTTTCATCAAATTAGCACAACCATTATTTTGTCGAAGCCGTGGTACCATCACACATAAAAAAGAGGCACAAAAATGTATCTTGATAAGTGTTTTATCAAAACTTCAACCTTTGTAATGTGAGCTTAGCAACACTGCTAATAAAAGCTTTTTATCAGCTTCTTGATAAGAGATGGCAGCACCGCTGCTACTGTTGGGCAGCACTGAGTCTGAGTCGAAGACAGCAACAGCATTTGTCTCAATTTCTCGTTCGTGTTTTCGTATAAAGACGAAGTATCGCTTATTTTAGACACTGAAATATATTTATTGAAGCGAAGCTTTTTACGCCTCGTTCTGCGATTTGCTAGAGTGAAATCAGAAAAAACGACACTTTTTTCCGACACCTTTTTTCTTAGAATTGATATTGTTTCTTGCTTGCATCAATTGAACCAGAAAATGTTAAATTAAAAATAATTTCTTGCCCGCTGCAGGAATTGAATCCACAACTCGCAGTTCTATCGTTTGTTGGTACTTTCCTCTAACCATTACGCTAAAACCCTTCCTTTCATAATTTTTTTGATTCAGTGATAAACATTAGCTAAAGCTATGTTTCAGCATATCACTATAATCTAATACTTTAAGAGTAGATTAAGAAATATAATCTATTACTATTCTAGGACTGTGTATTGGCTAGCCAACTACAAAAGTAGCAAACAAAACGAACTAGAGCAAAGATAACTAAATTTACCGAGCTATGGTTTGAATCTTCGGTTTGTCCATGCGAACTTAAAGACCTAACGAACTAAAAGAACGAACGAACTAAAAGAACGAACGAACTAAAAGAAATATTCACTAAGGATTGTGAATTAGATGTTCTTTCTACTTCCTACTAAAGGTCGTTATAAATATCGTTAAAAATAAACAACCTGTAAGTTGATTAAATTGTAACAAAATTAATGATTTTTGTATATTTATTCCCTACAACTGAACAGGGGGCTTTAAGGGAGGGCCGAAGAGGGTTAATATATATGATATATATACTTTGTTATTTTAAAGTATTGAATTTAAAAATTATTTTAATCGAAAAAACGCTATTAAATTATCAAATCTATGAATTTGCGAAAATGCTTCGCTTCTCTCGTGTGTCCAGTGACGCACCTGTGTTTTTTACATATGCCTATGTTTACATATTTAATTATTTTTAGCATTTTACTGTAGGGAATTTCATTAAAAAGGAAATAGATTCTGTCTATATTACAATGAACATTGTTGTTGCTTCATTAGCTCATTTTTTTCGATCATGCTTATAAGGAAGGCGTAATCAAAAAGAGATTTTAAACACACAATGGAAAAGAAAGTAAAAGCTTTGTACTGCTTAATGCAGCTTTTATGAATAATTTTCTATGAAATTTTTTAGATGATATTTAATCTCAAATTTTAATAACTTTCTAGGGTAGGTTTTCAAAAATAAAGTATGAGCTTAAGTTAAGAATGACGCCTTGAATTAGTAAAAGAATTATTAAATTCGGTTCAGTAGTCCTTTAGTTTAGCGTACACGAAGATACGTGATAAGCCTTTTATATAATAGTATAGATAACAGCAGCAATATGTCAGTTTCCAATGGAAAAATGCAGTTAAAATGTGTGGTTATGCAATATAACGATCCCAAACACTTCTCGCAACTGGCCAACAAAAGGTTCCGGTACAATGGCATTAATTTATTGAAATGACCACTGCATTCACCAGATCTTAATCCAATTGAACACCTTGGGGGATCCTAAAGAAGAAAATAGCTGGCTATAAACCCAAAAACAAAGAAGAATTGTGGAAAAAAGTGCAGGATGAGTGGTATCCTATTGATCCCTCAATTTGTGACTAATTGGTGAATTCCATGGCCCGTCGGTGCATTGAAGTTCTAAAGAACCATGGAGCAAAAATCATAAAATTTGTATGGGAGCCCCCATAAGGAGCGGTCAGGGGGATATATGCAAAAATAATGGGAGTCGGTCACACATATTAACCCTCTCTGGCCATCCCTTAAAGCCACCCTGTTTAGGTGTAGAGAATAAAAATTGACATGTGCCAGCAACAAAGCTGTGTGGTGTTTTGAGTCTTATGTTTGAGGAAATATTGTAAAACTGGACAAATGATTTTTATTTTTGAGGGAAAATAAAAATTGAGAAATAACTTTTATATGTAAGCGATCCAATTAGGAAAGGTCACTAATTATAGTTCTATTGCTAGTCTCAGTATTACAATAACTACTAAAAATTTTATATCAATTTCGACAAGCTTCTTGAAAACGAGATTCTTGGAAAATTTCACTATTTCCTCCTTAGTCCGATATGAAAGTTTATTCAAAACTATTTGAACACTTTGGTTTGAACTCATTATTAAAATTTTTTTTTTGGAGGAATATAATTTAAAAATAAATATTAAAGTTATTTGTTTTAGTTTTGGTTTAAGCCGAAAAGCGATTGAAATAAAGGAAGAAGGTGAAATAATCATAACCATTTCTGTTCACACTCGTTTTATCCAGTTACAAATTCATTTGTATCAAGATAGTTAACATATTTATGCACCCACGAAAAAAACCCTAACTTCTCTTTCCACCTACAAAATGTATCCTTTATTATATATTTGCATCCTTCTTCAAGCCTCCCTCCGATTAAAGAACGTGCTCAAGTCTATGTGTACCTAAAATTCCTGTCAAAGTAAACAAATACAAACACACTTAGATGTAAAAATGCTCGTAGAGCACATACACATGCTTTACGAGTCTATTTTTATTAAATTTTTATTCTTATCGGTAAGCGTGTGAAAACGCCTCAATTCTATTGGATTTTTTATATAAATATTATTTTTTATTTTCTTATTTCGAATAGAATATTTACACTTGAAAGTATTTGTTATCAAACACACACGCAAACATGCAAATACCTTTGAGCTTCAAAAATAGCTATTCTAAGTTCAAATCATATTTCAGGCATGATTAAGGCCATCCAGGGACTTAATACCCAAAGGTACTGATAGACGAACGCTTTGAATGTTTGAACAAAAAATTTGTTGGTAGTTTTTACCTCCTCAATTGTTGAGTTTGTGTAAAGTCAGTTAGTGAACGAATTGAAACAAAGACTAGCTCTGTTCTATTTTAAAAATGTGCTTTGTTTTTACAATCAAAGATTTTTCAAAGGTTTTTGTTGATAAAATATTGCACTAATAACTCAATGCGCTACATTTTTATACGGAAATAGTTTTCTGCGATAATTTCAAAAGTAATTATATAAATTATTAGAGTTTGTCAAAATAACCGAACGTAGTATTCGTTAGATACCTCGGTAATTGAGAGGCAAAGTGCTTGACTATCACCTCATAGGTCCTAGGCCCGGATAGGCCAACTTTTCTTCAATTCTTTCCTTATTTCTAATCAACTGAACTAAAAAATTCATTAATACTTACGTTTCATAAGTTGTAGATAAAGGGTGTTTTTTTAGAGGCGGAGAACTTGAAGTAGGCAACATTGTTTTCTGTGTCATGTTGTGCGTTCCCAGCAAACATTATGACTCTTAAAAGACTCTTTTAAGACTCATATAAATGAGTTTTTATCGTCATAATGCGCTCAAAAAGGACTCTTTAATGAGTACATTTTCGAAGGTTGTGGGCTTCAAAATATGATTCATAATAATGACTGCTTTATTTCTCATTTTGGACTCTAAATTAAGATACTTTTAAGACTCATAATAAAGACTCTTTTAGAACTCAAATAAATTCGTCTTCTTGGACTCAAAATTAAGACTCTTTTAAGATTCATAGTTAATATTCTTTTAAGACTCACAATAAAGACCCTTTAAATACTCGAAATGAAGACTATTTTAGAACTCATAGAAATCAGTCTTTTTGGACACAAAATTAAGACTCTTTTAAGAGCAATATTTAGTACTCTTTTTAAGAATCATGTAATGGGCATCTTTAAAAACTCATATGAAGACTCTTTCAGAACTCATAGAAGTTATTATTTTAAGAGTCATAAGTCTCATGTTAAAGGCTCTTTAATGGTTTAAGAAGTCTTTGTAAAAACTAATTTCTGGCATTGATATGATATTAATAAAACCTCAGAAACCCTTTTGCGCGATATTATCATATGTGCCATTTTTCCATTTATTTAATAATATTAATAATAAACATAAAAATATTTCCATATTTTGCCATTTATCGTACTCATAAAACACGCATTTCAAATACTCTATTTAGAGTCTTATTTCTGAGCAATCATTTTTTAATCATATCAAAGACTTCTTTAGGACTCTCTTTATTGCGTACTCATAAAACACACACAAAAAATACTCTTTTTAAAGTCATTTTTTTGAGGTACTTAGAAAATGTTTGCAAGGTTTTTGCTGAAATACAGACTGATATACTGCGAAGATTGTGTGAAATTTGTGACTAGGGCTTACGTTCTAAAACTCTTTTACTTGACTCAGATTCAAATTCACATGTTTCAACGGCTTCCCGTCAAGCTTTTGGAACATTCCCCACATGTTTCACCTGATGGCCCCCTTCCTTCTGTCTAATCGATCACCATACTTTCAAAGCAAGATGAATAGGTGTCACTGAATGGGTGCCACATTTGAAATCCTTGGTTTAAAGTTAAAAAAAAAAATAAGTCATTCTAATCTATTCTCAAATTATGGCAGGGAATCTCCTATTGGAAATTTATTGATCACAACAGTTCTCCAATCGATTCAGTCACTATAGTTTGATATATGTATATCTCCTCTTTTTCCGAATTTATGAATTCTTTTCTAAGTACTCTGATAGGATCTTTAAACATGTTTATATGAATTTTAAATTTCGAAGATTGTTCAGTATGTTGGACCCAAAATTATATTCCTCCGTTCGGGTAAAAGTAAAAGTAAAAATAAAAGTAAAAATAAAAATAAAAGTAAAAGTAAAAGTAAAAGTAAAAGTAAAAGTAAAAGTAAAAGTAAAAGTAAAAGTAAAAGTAAAAGTAAAAGTAAAAGTAAAAGTAAAAGTAAAAGTAAAAGTAAAAGTAAAAGTAAAAGTAAAAGTAAAAGTAAAAGTAAAAGTAAAAGTAAAAGTAAAAGTAAAAGTAAAAGTAAAAGTAAAAGTAAAAGTAAAAGTAAAAGTAAAAGTAAAAGTAAAAGTAAAAGTAAAAGTAAAAGTAAAAGTAAAAGTAAAAGTAAAAGTAAAAGTAAAAGTAAAAGTAAAAGTAAAAGTAAAAGTAAAAGTAAAAGTAAAAGTAAAAGTAAAAGTAAAAGTAAAAGTAAAAGTAAAAGTAAAAGTAAAAGTAAAAGTAAAAGTAAAAGTAAAAGTAAAAGTAAAAGTAAAAGTAAAAGTAAAAGTAAAAGTAAAAGTAAAAGTAAAAGTAAAAGTAAAAGTAAAAGTAAAAGTAAAAGTAAAAGTAAAAGTAAAAGTAAAAGTAAAAGTAAAAGTAAAAGTAAAAGTAAAAGTAAAAGTAAAAGTAAAAGTAAAAGTAAAAGTAAAAGTAAAAGTAAAAGTAAAAGTAAAAGTAAAAGTAAAAGTAAAAGTAAAAGTAAAAGTAAAAGTAAAAGTAAAAGTAAAAGTAAAAGTAAAAGTAAAAGTAAAAGTAAAAGTAAAAGTAAAAGTAAAAGTAAAAGTAAAAGTAAAAGTGCGCGGTATGAACCGTTACAAAATTAGATTCTTTCCAAAAATTCCATTTTGTGAGTGAATTGCCCTGGGCTTTAGCTCAAAGCGGCCATGCGTGAAGATGGGCCTGTGCAGGATTATTTTTTGAGAGTAGAGAGTATTTTTGATAAAAATAACTAACGGCTGAAATTTTTTTTTCATAAAATTGAATGCAGTTTCTTGTCTCGTATTATGTCTTATATTTATGCATATAAGTTTTATTTACATAACAAAGAGTTAAAAAGTCATTCTCTTGACGTTCATAACTTGATTGATTGTTACCATCACATCTCCTTTTACCGATTTGCAACCATGATTCTTCTTGAAGTTCTAATAAAGCACATGGAACATACTGTCCATTCCTCTCCATGGAACTTTTGCAAATAAATCTTTTGGGAAATTAGCAAAAAAATCATTTTTCCATGTGCACAGAACAGCAGAGCATTTTTATCCATGCAGATATCACAGATTGAATTGGATACTGTTTCAGCTGTCATTAAGATGTTGCTTTACCGCTATTTTTGACATTCTGCTCTGTTGCTGTCATAAATGTCTGCTGCAATATTCTTTAAAATATTTTGTTTATTGATGCATGTTGTTGGCCGACCACCTACACAAAATTTTTCTTGTTTGTGTTCTAGTTCGGCAAGAAATGGCTACACATCTGCCTGAGTCAGTTATATAGTCTGATCATAGCCGACAGAGATTAAAAAAAAAAGGTAACAGAAATAATTTCGTCCAGTTTTTCTTCATTTTTTAAATTTCATGCAAGCCTTTGCACATTCTTCGAAACGATTTATTTTTTATTTTTTTTTTTTTTTCTGTTTCACCTTTCAAAAATGTTTAGTTGCAAAATTTTGTTGTTTGGTTGTTGCTATCGGTCTGCTGAATGATGCTTGTCGGACGTCAATTTTAAGTGGGCGAAACAGTTTGACACAGTACTGAAAGGAAAGGTCATTGAGTTTTCTAGCTGAATTGGTTCTGACGCCAACCCAAATATACAGATAAATTTGTTTTTTGTGCACTTTCGGAAAAATGTTAACAAACCCATACTTTGCTTTTGCTGACCGTTTCAACCATTAAATATTAAAGCTATTTTTTCTTATCTTTTGATCAAAGTTCGTTTGATAGGACTTCCGGTAATATACTGAAGTGAGGCATTCCTTAAGCAGTCGAATAAAAGGCACACACATACATACAAAGACAATAAGAGCAGATTAAACATTGTGGAAGGAGTGAAGAACACTTCTACTCGTATTTAAAAGCAAACAAATTTAACAAAGCAAGCCTAGAGTTGGTTCTGAAGAAAATCTCTACAACAAATACCTGGTAAGGCAAACTAATGCTAGTACTGTGCTGGAATTACTGCCTGCTTTTAATGTGTGGATGAGGGTTAACTAAATATTTTGTATAGCTCCTTACTTGCATTCGTTTGACATGCTATTTTCCAGCAAAATCATGCAATAGCTACTTGGAGAGCTTTTCTAAGGGAATATGTAAATATTTTTGATGCAAACAAAATGGATCAATTTAAGCAAGCTTTAAGTAGACTAACAGGTATTTTTCAACCTACTTTTGAAGTAGTTTTTCATTACAATCAAAAATCATGATGAAAAAATCTTTCATGTCCAAATCTGCATGTAAAATGTGATGTACCCTCTCAGTTGAGATGACAATAGCCTCAGCCATCTCACGCACTCTCATTCTCCGATCGTCCATTATCATTTCATGGATTTATCATAGCGTGGCAACCTCTTTTGGGCAACCTGTACAACGTTCAGCGTTACTTGTGCTGGTACGACCACAACGGTATTCAATAAACCACTTCTTAGCCATTTGATTGATAGTGCAGAGTCCCCATAGTATTTATCAAGCGTTTCTTTGGTTTTAGTAATGGTTTTTTTACTTGATGAGTACATGAAATTTGCTTTTTTCCATTTTTATCGAAATTCATGAGGTTGTCTGCTTTCAATGGCTGCCAAACACAAGCTAACATAAATGGCGCAACTTGTACAAAATTTCACAGTGGTATACTTACATATGGAAGTGCACGGGAGAAGTGTTACATTTAAAACTACTATGCGGGAAATTCGTCCGTGGCGTCCGTGGCGTAGTTGGTTAAAGTGCGTGGCCGCTATATCAAAGAACCTGGGAGACCCAGGTTCGAACCCCAGCAGCGACAGAAAATTATTTGAATTAAAATGGACAATGGCAAACCTCAGAGAGTAATCAAAATACCATGTAAAGCTTCTTGAGAACGAGAACATTCTGTTCATCGCCGTTCGGAGTCGGCGTTAAACCTGTAGGTCCGGTTCTCGGTCAATTGCGTACAAACTTAATAACACGCACAACACAATTGATCATAAGAAGCTAGGTCAAAGTCCTTTCAAGGGCTGAAATGGCCAGTTATTTATTTTTTTTTTTTTATGCGGGAAATTCAAAAAGTCACTGACTGAATTTAATAAAATATAAGACCAATTAAATGAAATTTTCTTACTAATGTGGGTGTTCTCTTCTGACGAATTGAATATTTTTTTTTTCACTTGAGTGTTGTTTTTCATGCGCTCAACATGACCTAGCCAGCGGATTCGCTCGATTTTAATACGTTTAGCTATGTCGGTGTCGGCGTACAGCTCATAGACCTTGTAGTTCCATCGAATTGGGTGCACGACATTGATGCAGATTGCACCGAAAATCTTGCGGAGGATTTTTTTCGTGAAGGCTCCCAAAGTCTTGTCATCAGAACTGTTCAACGTCCAGGTATGTGCTGCATATAAAAGAACGGGCGTGGTTTATAGAACAATTGGCTACTCAGTCCAAAGTTGGCATTGTTTGCAAGTTATCTTTTGTCCTCAACAAAATTTAATCCAATTCATTACAAAATTTAAAACATTTCCAATAAAAAAGCTCAGATTTGTGTGAAAAATGCTAGAGTATTAAGGATCCTGAGTACCACAACGAATTTTAAACGATGGTTGCAAATGAAATAATTTGAGCTATTAAAAGTTCAAGAATTGTCGATACCGGCCCGGTTCTGGTCGAAAGACCTGTTTTTTTTTTGTTTTTTCAGCCCAAAACTGGTAGTTTGACAAAAAATAAGAGTTATTGGTCAACTGCCACGCCTACCACCCTACCCACCATATTTTTTAAAATTTCTTATATTCTTGCTGAAATAATGAATTGAATGTTATGCAACTAGAGTAAATCCTCATGCCAAAAATTATTAAGAGCGGTGAATTTTTAGATAAAATTTTTTAGGATAATTTTTAAGCGTACTTTAAAATTAACTATTTGTTCTTATGCGCATCTTTGCGCAACATATTTTTTGAGAAATATAAGGTAAAGATACTACACCAAAGAAATTTTTCATTTACCGAAACTGAAAAATTCACCAACTACACTTCGTTTGCGAGTTGTATTTGACGCAAACAAATATTCAGTTGTCATCAACTTAAACAGATATCTTATGTATACTATACACCGAAAGCTATTTCGGTCATTATTATTTATAATATTTATTATCTTTCTCCTTATATCCATGCGTCTTCTTATGGATTGCACTCTGTTGCTATCTCCGTCCGAGTATTTTAAATTACGTAAATTACCAAATTGCTTATAGTAATAATTTGTCCAAAAAGTAACTCTGAACTATAAGCGTTGTGTTTATACAACGAAGAAAAAACAACCGAAGTTTTCAGTTGGGAAAAACAAATTTTTCAATTGCTGCAATTTCAAAATCACTCGCGTTTATGACAAACGAAATTAATTTCCTGCAACTAAATGACGTGTTCCTCGCTACTGACTATTATTATGACAACTGTTGAAACTTTGCAAATAACGATCTCAAGCACGACAAACGAAGTTCGTTTGTGGCAAACTGGCAATAAACGTTTTTTTTTTCTTTGGGTTTATATTTTCTGATAGCTATAGTCACCGACTGATATAAGATGCTATGAGCTAGATATTTTTTAAATTAAATTTTAGTTAAATTTAAATTCCTTAAAGAATTCAGAGACATATTCTAAAGATTTGTTTTTATTTTTATAAATATTTTCTTCTTATTTTGTATTAAGACCACCTTTTACCTTTCAATTTTTTTTGCTTATATGAGCTTATATGAAGGAACACACTATATAAATTTCTATGAAATCTATCGATAAGTTTATTTTTAGTGATTTATTTTAAAGGCAAGTCAGACACAAAATCATGATATATGCACATTAGACCGTACCTCAAAAAAAAAAGTTCGCCGTATACCAGCGAATATGACGTTTTTTTGTAAGACAATTACAAAATAAAAAATGTTTTTTTTGACCGAACGTAGGGGTCGCGCATTGATATAAAACTTCATATCTCTGATGTTTACAGTTGGATTTTAAAGTTTGGTATATCAATGTTTTTGGCTTAAGAAGACCAATATGACCTTTTTAGAGGTCATTTACCTCAGGTGTACCGTTCTAGTACTTACCCTCGAGATCTCAGCTTCTACCATCCTAATGTACCACCCTAATATTAAAAAAATAAAGGTCTTAAAATGTCATTAATCTTTTGCTCAGGAAGTATATCGATATTTCCAGCAGAAGTATTTTTAAAAAATTTTTGAAAATTTTTTGCCGAACGTAGGGCTCCCTTTTTTTCATTTTTATCGTATCTTCGGTATTAAAAGTCTGATCATATTGAATGACATATGAATGTTTTTGTCTGAAAGAGACCAATAATTTTTTTCTCCAAAATAAAAAAAAAAATATTCCTGCAAGTCCTTGGAAGGCCTTATTTTGATTGATTTTGAAGAATTTTAAAGCTCGTAAAAGAAGAACAAATTGCGAGTGACTTAAGTATTACCAAATTACTGTAAACACCAGCGATATGAAGTTTTATGTCAATGCGCGACCCCTACGTTCGGTCAAAAAAAAACAAAATTTTTTTTCGTAATTGTCTTCCAAAAATACGTCATATTCGCTGGTATACGGCGCACTTCTTTTTTTTTGCATAGGAGGTGGTACGGTCTAATGCACATATTTGGTGATCTACCATCTTTTCATATGTATATTGATTATGTATTCTTTCAAACAAAGTACTAATGAAATGTTGTTTTTGTCCTTTTTTTTCAATAGTAAGATACAGTAGGAACTTTTTTAAAACCCACGTCTTCGGGTTCTTTCTCGCATATTTCTCGAAAGCCAATCATCTAATTTGAATAAAATTTTTTTCGTTATAGTCAATACCCAAATGCATCGGAAAAACTTCTCAAACCAATCGTTATTAAATTTTATTATTTCGAAAACACGTTTGTACACAATTGACCGAGAACCAGGTTTGACGCCGACTTCGAACGGCGATGAACGGAATGTTCTTGTTCTTAAGAAGCTTTACATGGCATTTTGATTACTCTCTGAGGTTTGCCATTGTCTGCAGAGAGGTGGCGGCCGTACAGAAAAATCATTTTAACTCAAACAATTTTCTGTCGCTGCTGGGATTCGAACCCGGGTCTCCAGGTTAATTGACATAGAGGCCACGCACTTTAACCAATGGTCTCTCTGGCACAGTTCGGGTTAAAATAAAGTTTATTTCAAAGATTTTTAAAACATTTTCCAATGGTTTATTTCAATTTGAAAAACACCCTTTATAAAGCACAGTCATGCTAAGTACGTTTCGACAATAGAAAAACAAAAAATATCGAAAACCTTAACTAAGCCGTCAAACCGAAAAATTTGTTCAGGTAACTGAGCTATAAAAACAACACTCTATCACTATAAGACCCAACGATCCACAACATTTGTTAGACTGCGTCTCAATCACAGGGCTATTTTTTTCTGCTAACTTTGGCTACAGTTGTTGAAGAAAAATGTACGTCATTCGTTCGTGTCGTCGTTAGCTTGCAATAGCTTGCAATGGCTTGCAGAAAAAAAAAAGGAAATGAAAAAGCAAAAACTTTTTCCAACTTCTGCTAGTTGCCATATTGGAATTTTTACTATGCTTGCAATATTTATTTTAAGTTTATTTTTGTAGCACTTCTTTATTGTTGTTTTCATTGTTGAACGCTGTTTTTGTTGTTGTGAGCATTTCCGCTTCCATTTTCTTTTTCATTGAGCTAATTTCGTCTAACAACTCTACAAATCGTGATCAAATAAGCAAAGAACGTGCAGCGATTGGAATCAATGCTATAGATGGTGTGATGGCAGAGGATTCAAGGACACTAACAAGAAAAATAACAGTATTGAAAAATTCAGCACTGACTGAAAATGAAAATTTAATATTTTTCATTAAAAGGCAGTTAGTGTGGAATATATATTAAATATGGAAAATAGACGAACAAGTTGAATATACGAGGGTTACTACATATATTTCAAGAATGTAGGTATAAAAAGACTGAATATTTTTTCATTTTGAAAAATTTTTTAAATTTTTGCCAAGGTACAACTTGAGACAAGTACAAAAATAAGAAATATTCCATGAAATAATGACACAAAGAAGCGGTGAAGAATTATTCTTCATAAAGACAATGCGAGCTTGCGGTGTTTTTGAGCACTCATAACATCGAATTAATGGGTCATCCGCCGTACAGACCTGATTTGACACCCAGTGACTTATTTTTGTTCCCGTACATCAACTGTGTTAACAACGATTTTTGACACCAGAAGAAGAGAAGATAGCTTCAAAAACTATGTTTTGGAGGTGTCTCAAGCGAAATGGGAATATTGTTATGACAAATGTTTCGAACGCATGCAAAAATGTGGAGAATATTTTGAAAAACAATAAAGAAATAAATTTGAACTTTATATTCATTTCTGAAATATATGTAATAGGGTGATTCATAAAATTCAAGTATTTATTTCTTTACCTCTCAACTTATAATATCATTCTATCTACCAAAATATTTTTTTGTTTTTAATTTCGGAATTTTAAACTAATATTTAGGGGTCGCTACCGACTTTCAAAGTTTTTAAATTATCTCCAAAACAGCACTTACTGCAATATTTTAGAAGTTGAATTGAATACAGTGATTTCTTAACCATTTCAAACCGCAACTATCCTTTCAAATCATCCAGACTGAAATCTTCCTAGTACACCCTTTATGACCCAGCATTAAATTTTTGTCTTGCCGACAAAAATGCAGAAGAAGCAACTTTCGTTTTTATTCTTCCTTTCATTGGTGCAGTTCCACACAGCGCGCTTTGTTATGTTGAACTGTTCTTTTTAATAATTGCTAACGACATGGTAACCATATATTTTTGAAAATAACTGACGCACATCAACACAGCTGATCGCTGACAAAAAGTAACTGACCTACGCAATGCATAATCAATTTTCTATCATTCTTGCACTTATTCAGTGACGCTGATTGGCCGCGTGTGAGAGTGAATTATTTGATTACTTTCGTATTTTGTTATATATATTTTTCTAAAATGACTTTAAATATAAAAAAAAAACGCGAAAAAGAACTGAAATTTGGTTAATTGGACATACTTGCTCAGAATTAGTGCAAACAAAATTAGCATCAGTTAAAGAAGTGATGAGTTTGTTTTTTCATAAGAAAAACGTATTGAGCAAAGTAAATAGAGAATCGGCGTCATTGTGCTGCTAGTGAAGTGATGGCGCTTTGGGAAAAAGCAAGTATTCCCACAAAGGAAAAGCAACACGTTATCACTAAAATACTCGAACATTTTAATGAATGGCAGAATTTAAAAAAAAATAAAGAAAATAAAGCGAAACGCTCCGTAGCAATCAAAGCAAAAGAAAATAAATGGCAATCGAATTTAAATGTTCTGTTTTATATTGCTCACTCAAATGCTCTAAATATGATGACTATTGAGGAAGATAAGCAATTTCTTTTAAAACAAAGGGAAATAAGCCGTCCAGGACGTATTGGTAACATCGATAGACGCCATGCGAAAAAACTTAATAAGCAGTTAGAAAAAGAAGCTAATTTAGAAAAAATGAAAGAAAAGGAAAAAAAAGCAATAAATAGACTGACTGAGAAATGCGAATTATCATCATCTTCAGCTACTTCTTCTACAGAGAATTTAAATGAAAGTGGCGTAAGTCAAAGTCCTCCTATTTCTTCTCATCCAGGACCCTCTTCAAGCAATCGAGGCCGAAAGACAATTCTAGATGTTAATTTAGCTACTAGTCTTGATGTTGCTAAGTTAAGCGACCGAAAAGCAACTGTTGTTTTCGCCTCTGCACTTAAAACTCTGGGTTTTAACGTGTCACAATATAACGTTAGCTATTCTTCTATACGTCGCCAAAGAATGGATTTTAGAAAGCAGCTTGCTAAGTCTATCAAAGCTGACTTTCAACCACAAACTACACTTACTGTGCACTGGGACGGAAAGATGCTTGAGGACATAACCGGACATGAAATAGTAGATCGTTTACCAATATTGGTATCTGGAAAAGTAATCGACCAGCTCTTGGCTGTTCCTAAGCTTCCAGATGGCAAAGGGGAAACCATTGCCTCTGCTATTGTTGACAACATTTCATCGTGGGGATTATATGATAAAATAAAATGTATGTGTTTTGATACGACAGCATCAAATACAGGTCGAATTAGTGGAGCTTGTATTCTTTTAGTACAGAAAATGCAAAAGGAATTGATTTGGCTTGCTTGTCGGCATTACATCCTAGAAATCGTACTTGAAGCTGTCGTAGTGTCAGCTATAGGACCCTCCAGTGGTCCTGAAATTTTAACTTTCAAAAGATTTACAAGCAATTGGACAAAAATAAATCAGGAAGACTTCAAGACAGCAATATCCGAACCGTTCACTTGGATTTGCGTTCGAACTGTCGCGACAGCCATCATTACTTTTGCTCAAAACCAACTGTAACAATTTCAGCCTCGTGACGATTACAAGGAGCTCCTTCATTTGATTATTATCTTTTTGGGAGGGATTCCTAAAAGCGGTATGTCATTTAAAGCTCCTGCTGGAATGCACCGTGCTCGATGGAAGGCAAAAGCTATATACGCACTGAAAATTTTAATGTTTAGGCATCAGTTCAAGATAACAATTAATCAAGCGAATGCCGTTACAAATATTTGCATATTTATTGTGCTAGTTTACGGAAAACATTGGTATTTAGCGCCTATGGCTTATATGGCCCCTGTAAATGACAGATTTTACAGATCTACAGATTTTAAAAGACTTGGTTGAGTTCGAAAAATATAACAAGGTTTTAGCTAAAGTCGCCGTAAAAAAAAAATGTTGGGTCATCTTTGGTATTTTTCTGAAGAGCTGATTAAAAAAAAAAAAAAAGTGAAGAGCTGATTGCTTTGGCTTTTTCCGACGAACGAGTTTCTATAGAGTAAGTAAGTAAGAGTTTCTATAGAAACAAAACGTAAAATGATTTTAGCACAAAAAAAGGAAAGAACCAAAACCAATCCTAAAAGAGCATCCTGACATTACTTCCATGCGAGTTCATTCATAAAGATCCTGAGCTATGGGAAAAGGAAGAAAGCTACAAGATGGCTAAAGAAATTATTCAACACATAAGAGTTATTAACGATATAGCTGAAAGGGGTGTTGCTCTAATGGAAGAGTACAATAAATTACACACTAACGATGAAGAGCAGAAGCAGTACTTAATGTTGTTAGTTAAGAATTATTGACTTAAAAACCCAAATGTCAACAAGTCAAATTTAATATATTTTTTTTTTTACAAAATAATTAAATAAGTTTTATAAATGCAATGTAATATTATTATTATCCATAAAATCTATGCGTACAATTTATTTCTCATTATAAAAACTCTTATTTTAAAATGAATTGTTTTTATTTTTACAAATTTCAAAAGTCTGGTAGCGACCTCTAAATTTCAGTTTAAAAATATAAAAAAAATCCTGGTCTGTTTTTTAGTGGAATAGATTAGTTTTAAACGTTGAGAGTAGAAAAAAGAAAAAAAAATTTTTTTTTAGTTTTATATGAATCACCCTAATATGTAATGACCTACGCAGTTAAGGAAATTTATTTTTCTATCTGCATGTGCTACAAGAAGACGTTCATAAATAACGCTTTGGAATGATTGATATTACATTGCCATTCAATAGCCTGTTGTTCATATCTGCCGACAACTTATGACCATAACTGACAGTCTGGCAAACTCAAGGATTGAGTGGGCGGGGGGGGAAGGGCGTTTTATACAGGCAGTATAAAACAATGTATTCCAGATTTAAAGCGATTGTAAGGGCAAAAAGCACATACATACGTTTGCTTATCGAACCCACTTATAACTCTATCGGTACACATTTGGAAAACCTCAGTTCTTGATACACATCTACTTGAGTATGGTTTTCAACATTGCGTCACTTATTCACATGGTCAGCGACAACCTGACGAACTGTCTGACTAGCTTTTCAAAGGCCTCATGAACACATAAATAACGTTTAACAAAAGTAAATGATGAAGACTGGGTCATGAATTTCTACTTTTTCATTTTGTCATTTGGTGAACAGATTGATAAATTGTTGACAATCAATATGTTGGTGCCTTGCCTTGCTTCTGAGTTTGAGACATGTTAACTTTGTACTTGCTTACTGCTAGTTATTGTGTATGCAGTTGACTGAATACTTCTATTCCAGACATTTTTGTACAGTTTCTAATGAAATGGAAACCTAAACTGTCGCAGTTTTAGTAAACTTACTGTATGAACTGTGAGGCATACATATTTGCAGTACTTTTGTTTGTTTTGAGTTCAATTCAACTGACCAATTGTATTGTTGCATTATTTTGCGCTCAAGCATTTTATAGTGTTGTCTTATACAGTGATGTGCCACTGAAATAGAGCCACGCACTTGCTGATGATATTACTTAATAAAAATTTTTTGTAACAAATTGGCATGCTCTGAACCAAACATAGTTTAAAAACCACTTCTCCCATGAATATTGTACAGTTGTTTTTGAGTACAATTGCGCCTTTATTTTTCGCTAATCTGTGAAACTGTGATATTGTTGTGTGTGCGTTAAAATAGAGCCAACCAATATAACTAAAAATTTTTAATTTAAAAAAAACCTTTTTAATAAAATTTTACTACAACCTGTGAGTAAGAATTCTCAGTTTTATGATTTTAAAATAAATTTTTGTGTTTCAAACAATTAGGTCTAAAAATGGGAAGTGCCCAGCACTGCAGTTCTGAAAACCGAAAAATTATAAAAATTTGCGTAAACATGGTAAAAGCCAAAGGAAAATAACAAGTATAGTTGGCTGCTCAAAGAAAATGGTTGAGAACGCATTAATGTTTACACAAAAAAAAGACACCAGAGGAAAATAACCCAAAATAAGAACCATTTTGCAAAGATGAATCCTACGTCACATAAAAAAAGATTCGTTTGTGACCTCTTCCGCTCTCAAGAAACAATATTCCTTGGACGTGGACACATCATCAATTCAAAAGCTTTTAATTAAAAACGGATTGAAGGCTAAACCTGCTCGGAAGATATCATTCCTGACCAAAGTTAATGTCCTCAAGCGATTTTAATTCGCAAAGGATTATGCTGATTGGCCAACGAGCAAATGGCAAAACATTCTTTGGTCAGATGAAACCAAAGTTAATTTATTTAACTCAGACCGAGGCAGCAGTTCTATGAGAAGACCCCCCCCCAATACCGAATTCCTCCCTCAACACACTATAAAAACCTGTTAAACATGGCGGTGGGAGTATAATGGTTTGGGGGTGTTTATCATATAATGGAACATATCCCTTATTTCGCTTCGAGGGAAAGATGGATGCTTTAAAAAACACAAGGATTTTTACTGAAACCATGATGCCGTACGCAGAGTTAAATATGCCGCTCCGATGGGTGTTTCAACAGGATAACGACCTGAAACACACATCGAAGCGGGCAAACGAATCGTTTAGACACCAAAACATCGAAGTTTTAAGCTGGCTGCCACAGTCGCCAGACCTTAATCCTTTTGAAAATTTATGGCGAGAGGTTATACCGTTTCCTAGCGACAAATATCCAACCAACAAAGATGATCTCTGGAGGTTAATCAAGGACGCATGGGAAAACAATAAGTGCCAAAAACTAGTGGATTCGATGCCTAGGCGTTGCTCAGCAGTTATCAGAAATAATGAATACTCCACCAAATATTGAGGTAGAAATAATTATATTTCAATAATTTCTATTGATTATATCATGAAATTTCAAATTTTCTAATCACAAGTCATGGCTAAAATCAAGTAACTATTTCTGGCTCTATTTGAAGTCACAGCCGAAAGAGGACATATCATTGAATTTTGAATTTTTTCGTTTATGTTTCACACTTAACTTAATTAATTAGTTTACCAATATTTATTAAATGAATTATTCTGTTTTACCTATTAAAAGAAAAAAATTAAAAATGCAAAGTTTCCTAAGATTTTTTGATTTAAATAATTTTTATAGCACTGTCCCTATTTTATCGCACATCACTGTATACACGGAGTTGAAACAATCAAGCAAATATGTTATCAGTTTACAATCAAGATAAAATTTCTCAATTCAAGCATTATTTTGCTAGAATTGAGCAAATTTTTGAAGTTAAACTTCTTTAGTCGCGTTTGGGAGTAAAACCGATGAATCAATTCGCCGATGAAACACTTAGCCGTGAAACGCTGCGGCGTTAAGGAAAAATTTTCCTTTTGCAAAAGTAATGGGGGTCAGTCAAACATATTAAACCTCTACAGCCCACCTATGAAGTCCCCCTGTTCACGTGTAGGGAATAAAAACTGACATGTGCCAGCAACAAAGCTGTGTGGTGTTTTGAGTTTTATGTTTGAGAAAAAAAAATATAACTGGACAAATGCTTTTTATTTTTGAGCGTAAAATAAAAATTGAGAAAAAACTTTTATTTCTGAGCAAAAAAAAAATTAAAATTGAAAAGCAATTTTTATTGTTGAGCAAAATAATAAAACTCAAAAATAATTCTTATTCTTGAACAGAAACCTTATTTCTGAAGTTTCACTTCTACAGTGCTTGGTGGCCACACACATGTTTATTTTTAATACATGATATCAAGAAAAAAAAAAAAAAAATAAAAAAATTAGCTGTATCGTGGACACACCCGTAGGTTTTGACGTGACGGTGTTTCTTGTTGTTGTTGGGGTTGATGTTGATGTTGATGTTGATGTTGATGTTGATGTTGATGTTGATGTTGATGTTGATGTTGATGTTGATGTTGATGTTGATGTTGATGTTGATGTTGATGTTGATGTTGATGTTGATGTTGATATTGGTGTTGATGTTGATGTTGATGTTGATGCTGATGTTGATGTTGTTGTTGATGTTGATGTTGATATTGATGTTGATGTTGATGTTGATGTTGATGTTGATGTTGATGTTGATGTTGATGTTGATGTTGATGTTGATGTTGATACTGATGTTGATGTTGATGTTGATGTCGATGTTGATGTTGATGTTGATGTTGATGTTGATGTCGATGTTGATGTTGATGTTGATATTGATATTGATATTGATGTTAATGTTGATGTTGATGTTGATGTTGATGTTGATATTGATGTTGATGTTGATGTTGATGTTGATGTTGATGTTGATGTTGATGTTGATGTTGATGTTGATGTTGATGCTGATTTTGATGTTGATGTTGATGTTGATGTTGATGTTGATGTTGATGTTGATGTTGATGTTGATGTTGATGTTGATGTTGATGTTGATGTTGATGTTGATGTTGATGTTGATGTTGATGTTGATGTTGATGTTGATGTTGATGTTGATGTTGATATTGGTGTTGATGTTGATGTTGATGCTGATGTTGATGTTGATGTTGATGTTGATGTTGATGTTGATGTTGATGTTGATGTTGATGTTGATGTTGATGTTGATGTTGATGTTGATGTTGATGTTGATGTTGATGTTGATGTTGATGTTGATGTTGATGTTGATGTTGATGTTGATGTTGATGTTGATGTTGATGTTGATGTTGATGTTGATGTTGATGTTGATGTTGATGTTGATGTTGATGTTGATGTTGATGTTGATGTTGATGTTGATGTTGATGTTGATGTTGATGTTGATGTTGATGTTGATGTTGATGTTGATGTTGATGTTGATGTTGATGTTGATGTTGATGTTGATGTTGATGTTGATGTTGATGTTGATGTTGATGTTGATGTTGATGTTGATGTTGATGTTGATGTTGATATTGGTGTTGATGTTGATGTTGATGTTGATGCTGATGTTGATGTTAATGTTGATGTTGATGTTGATGTTGATGTTGATGTTGATGTTGATGTTGATGTTGATGTTGATGTTGATGTTGATGTTGATGTTGATGTTGATGTTGATGTTGATGTTGATGTTGATGTTGATGTTGATGTTGATGTTGATGTTGATGTTGATGTTGATGTTGATGTTGATGTTGATGTTGATGTTGATGTTGATGTTGATGTTGATGTTGATGTTGATGTTGATGTTGATGTTGATGTTGATGTTGATGTTGATGTTGATGTTGATGTTGATGTTGATGTTGATGTTGATGTTGATGTTGATGTTGATGTTGATGTGGATGTTGATGTTGATGTTGATGTTGATGTTGATGTTGATGTTGATGTTGATGATGTTGATGATGTTGATGTTGATGTTGATATTGGTGTTGGTAATGCTCTTGATGTTGGTGTTTCTTTTGCTTTTGGTTTTTTTATTTGCTTCTCTATTGGTTGTGCTTTTCCTTGTTGCATTAACTTTGCCTTGGCTGCATGCAATTAATCCAGCAAAAGTGATGCATACGCGTTATATTAGGCGGTTTCCTGAGGGGCCTCATTGCGCAGTCAATTTTTATTTTTATTTTTATCATGTGCCCGAAGACTTATCTTAAGTTTCTTTCCATCAAATTTACCGTTGCGCCAGTAACCACAGTGTTAAAATTCCATTCCAAGTTTTTTCATTGTTGGAGCATTTTCACTGCATTAAGTGCTTACTACCCTGAAGTCATGACGACCATAATTTTTGTAATATTTTCGTTGTAAGGCTTCATATTAAATCAACACTGTCCTAAAATAAAATTCACCCTAGTTCATCTCCTCATAGTAATAACTCCATGAAACGATAATACATTTCTGTTGCATAAGCTGCTATCTTCACGGCCTGGCTATGTCTTTGCATAACTGCAGAAGGGCAGATTGCAGTGCTGCCTGTTTAAAATACAGTGTGTTCACCAAGAAATAAAAAGTACACAGAGCATATTTCTGTATATCATTTATTTTCCTTATATTTTTATGTTAATATTGTAAAATTCTACATATCAAATAGTTTTATGATACAGTATGACGGCATAGGATGATAGTATGGAATGATGGTATGGTGTGGTATGGTTTGGTGTGATTGTATTACTCTGAAGTTGTTCTTATTTGTCTTAATAACATTAAACTTTTGGAAACTGAATTAAAACAGATTTAATCTACTCTTGCCATTATATGAAATGGGACTTTTTTAGAAATTGGACAAAAAATTTCTGACATCATGGGGACACAGAGAGAATCGCTCAAATATCGATAATGCAAAAAAAATCGATTTTTTTGTGACTTTCTGTGACTTTTTTGAATGTTGTACAGGACTCGTTCGATTTAAAATTTGATTTGAAATTACTGCACAATAGCTTGATATATACTTTAAAATGTTGTACAGTACAACTCTATTACTTAGCAGCAGTCTGTATTTGCCGTTTCGTTTAAGGTGAATAGTTTTGATATGAATATCAAAGACATTTCCGTTTCATTAAGATTGTGTTCCATTGGTTTTACTCCCAATTTAATTCGCCGTATTATTGTTCACGCGGCTAAAGAAGTTTCACAACTAAAGAAATTTTACTTCAAAAATGTACAAATCAAAGTGTTATTGAAGATAATGATAACCATATCAGAGATCTTTTAACCCTTTGACGACCATTGGGACACCGGTGATCCTTTTACTTTCGAATTTTTTTTCGGAAAAACTATGCAAACGATTTTTCTTTACAAGGTATCATTCAACAGGGAATGAATGTGGCTTCCAGAAAGTACTTAATTTTCAAGGGTAGATTCATCCCTTTGCCTACTAGCCCACCCCAAAGTAGAAAAATCTTGACTTTTTCTCCCCCTTCTTCTTGCTGCAATATTTTGGGGGTAGGAGGAGTTATAGGTAAAAAATTTTTGGAGAAGTTGCGGGCAACTTTCCACTTTTTAACAAAAAGTAGCAAAAAAAAAAAGTCCACTTGGGCTATCCAACGGTCGTCAACGGTAAAAATCTAAGACATATTTAATTTTGTTGAAAATTTTATTTATTTGCAACATAAATAAATTTGCTTGCATTTTTGATCAATGCATTGAGTTTTCATTTTCTTATGATGAAATTCTAAGTTATTTCGATCATTGGCGAAGCAAAATGGTTTTTTGCAAAAGGCACAAATAGTATTATGTATATGGAGTATATGGAGTCGCTTACCACGAATCCGTTGTCGGATTAACGAATTTTCCAGCGGTTCAGGAGCGGTCGTCAAAGGGTTAATTGACAAATAAAGGTAATGGGCAAAATTTCTTCAGATACCAACATTAAAATTTAAAAAATTTTAAAAAAGGCTATCTTAAGATTTGCATTTGACAAATTTCTTTTTTCAAATAAAATTTGAAATGTTGTATAACAAACATAAATTTAGCTTTATTAACTAATTTTTACTAGCTAAAAAACTGAATATAAGATCATGTATGATCATACAGTTAAGTATCCCAACAATTTTTTTAATATTTATTTGATGACTAAAAGTATACAACGCAATCAATTTTCTTAAATATGAAAAACACCGGGTTGAAAAAAAACTTAAACCGTTCAAAAATTATAGATTTTATGTCAAAAAAAAGAGACAAACAGTGCACTGTGCTCCGCTGATCATTAATACGAAATCAGAATTGATCAAAATCAAATTTGTTTTATAGTACATAGTGCATATTTTCGAAAAAATAGTAGTTTTTAAAATTTGATTATTAGTTCATGAAAATTGGACCACTATAAATTTTACAAGTTCTCTTACATTCTCTAACAACCACAAAAAGAAAAAGACAGGATGAAAAAGTTGGTGGGTTTCTCAAAATCCCACCATTCAGCAAAGAATTTAGCCAAATCTTTAGCTTTTGATTAATTATAGATGATATAAGGAACAACTTTTCGAAGCTTAGTAAAGAAACTTTAAAAGATTTCTAAAATTGCTGCTAAGCTTGTAATTTTGAACACAATGAAGATGATTAACGTTACTTGTTTGCTTAGGATTTTGCTGAATCCATAAAGGAGATGTTTAAACGCAGCAACTCAAAACAAACAGCGATAATGACAAAAGACGTTACATTGACACAATGTCAACCATTTTCGTTTTTTTTTTTTTTTTTTTTTTGGGAAGCTACGAAAATCTGGATATAAATGACACCTCAAGCAGAACTTTGCCCTATTAGTTGGCTGGCGTCTGTTTTTGTGCTTAACTCTGCACAATAATAACTCAAAAAAGGATGATTCCAAGTTTTCCACCGGCGCGTTCGTGCTGAAAATGGCAATTTGTCAAAGGAAGCTAAAGTTGGTACCAAGTCGGTATATATATATATATATATACTAGTATGTATGTAGAACATACAACCTTGCCACATGTGCCGCGAGCTTGTCGCTCAGCGTACAAATGTTGACTTTTCTGAAGTTGCGTGGGCTGGCTGTTTATTGATAGAATGGCAAGGGATGAACACTATAAAGCGCTGACAATCATATTTATAAAGTTGCAGATTCTACCGAGTCAGAATTTAAATATTTGCATATTATTTCAAACGCATGTTAAAGGCTAAAAGTTGACTATCTAGGCAACAAAAGAATGAACATTTTAATTACAAAGCAGCGAGATTAAAACAAATAAATGTAATGTTTGAGGAAAACTTAATTTGCAAGAATTTTCCATGCTGCTGTGAGCACGAATTAAAATTACGCTCTTACTCTACTCTACTAATAAATGAATTCTTAAAAAAAAAATCATTTTATTTTCCACTCATGTCAGCAAAATAGAGTTCATATTAAAAAAAAGTTCCTAATGTTGTAGTATTAATGCAAGTAGTTCCTAATCTTGTAACACTCATGGAAATAGTTCCCCATGAGCTTCAGCTTAAATTTGTTTTTTTGGTTAAATATGTGCTGGGGGTTTTTAATTTGAAATTTAAGAAATTTCCTTGTCTGCTCTGCCGTTTCGGCTCCGTCACTGATTGCACTACAAAACTATAAAATTAATGCTAATTCATTAAAAATGCAAAAACTAAGCGCTCTCTACCAAACAAATGAAGCATTTATTTTGCCAGCCTTGTTGTTGTTGTTGTTTATAGCTGCTGAAAACCCGTATCAAAACACTAAAACCTTTGAAAATTCAGTAAATTGCGGTGAAAATGCAAATGAAATTAAGTTTCGCATTTTCCGGCATCATTGAACCAGTTAGCTAGTCAGAAGAGCTACCAGAGCAACAATAACTAACATAAAACAAAAATTAAAACGCCCAAAAAGTTTGGCGCATTTAACATAGTGCTAGCGTAGAATGTTGCTAGCTGCTAGGGATTTGGAAACCACAAAAGCGGCAACACTTTTCTCCAAATGCCAATAGCTGGCCACCTACAACATTGGAATTTAATCGTTTATAGTTGGCATAGAAATGAATATTAATATTTTCTGTTCTTGGCTGAACTTTAATTTTGGCTAAATCTAGTTTACGTTCATGGCTTAGAATAGGAAGAATTTGTTTGTGGCTTAGATAAATCGTAATTTTCTGACAATTTTAAATTTTAAAACACCGTTGAAGGTCAATAGTTGTTTCACTGATTGAATGATTTGCAAAGTGCCGAATGTTTGAGGAATTAATTATTCTCGGTCGCAAATGTATGTATGTATATATGGATTCGAGTTGAAGTATTCAAAAGTTAGTCAAATAAAAATAATAATTTAAGTACAAAAATTTTTAATATACTACGTTTTTAAAACGAACTCAAAAGTATAAAATAATTTCTGCTGGAGTGGGGCTTTTAGTTGGACGTAAGTGGGGCGTTTGCTATAGGGAATGTTAAGGAGTTAAGAAAACCTTGGTTAAGAAAACCTTGGCTAAGAAAGCATTTGTCCATTAATATATTAAAATTTTTTGTTTTAAAAACCGAAATGGTTCCATAAATACACAGTGTGACGACTAAAAAAGAACAATCAAGCTTTATAGAAATTCTTAAAAGGGGACATATTGTGAATCCATCGCACTTGGTCTGACCTCTCAATGTCGTCACAAATTTTTTTTAATTCGTTTTTTAAATTGAAGGGTTCGATTTTTGTTGCGCCGACGTTCATTGAATTTTGACAGCTATTTGCCTTGTTGGAAATGAAAAACAAATTCCACTTCTTTTCAGTAGAATTTCATGTAGAATAAGGCTGTATAAAAATAAATACGATAAAACACAAAATGAAGCTTGTTGCGAAGCAAATGCCTTAATTTTTCTTTAATTTCATAAAAAAAAATTAATGTTTCTATAAATTTAAATGATATAATGCTGCATGAATGACATCTTTTTTCCATAAAAATTTATTGCACGTAAAAATATCTTTTCATTGAACTCAAAACCATTAATATCGATTGAGAATTGGCAAAATGGCGGCAGTTTTAATGTTTTTTTTTTTTTTTTTTGTCATAAAACACTGACTCCCATGTATATGTTGCTATCGTACAAAGTTCTGTCATTTTGTCAAATCTTAACCGATTTTGGACATCTTTAGCTCATTGGAAAGAAAAAATGATGAGTAACATACATCTAGAGCATTGCAATATAGATCTTTGAAAAATATAAAAATATAAATTCGACTTTCTCCTGCACATTCTATTCTTTTGAACCAATACGAAATGCCATGCCAGTAAATCGGTTTGAAGAAATTCGGAGCTACATACATTTCGCTGATGGTTCCAAACGCCCGTCTAGAGACCATGCTGACTACGACATGATATACCTCATCCGTCCCATCATCAAACATATAAATGCTAGATTTTCCTCGGTGCCAATGTCCCAGCGTTTAAGTATCGATGAGCAAATGAGTGGAACCAAAATATCTAAAACTAATATAAAGCAGTATATGCCGAATAAGCCCCATAAATGGGGCTTCAAAATCTTCTGTGTTTACTGGTGCTGCAGATAATATCATTGAAGAAGGGATTCCTGATTTGGTAGCTGCTTCAAATGTTGTATCGCGTTTGGCACGTAATATACCAGACTTTCGAAACCACATAGCATGTTTTGATAATTACTGTACATCGCTTGAACTGATGGTTTATTTACGAAGCCGCGGTATTTATTCTCTTGGAACTTTTCGCGCCAACAGGGTAAGAAACTGTAAACTATCTACGGACGAACAGCTAGCGAAGAAGAAAGTTTCTCGTGGATATTCTGAGGAATTTGTTGCCAGCGCTTTTGGTATAGATATTTCTACGGTTGTTTGGAAGGACAACAGAGGAGTGCGTTTGGCTTCAACATATGCAGGTGTGCAGCCATTTAAAACGGATGATCAGGACGATTTAAATACAAAGTCCCGTCGTTGGAATCGCGCTACTAAGCAGCTTGAACATGTCAGTTGCCCAAACGTCGTCAAGGAATATAATCACCACATGAGTGGAGTAGACTTGATGGACAGCCTAGTTGGTCGCTACAAAATTCGCATGAAGACAGGTAAATGGCCATCTCGATTATTTCACCATGTGCTCGATTTAGCAATGGTAAATGCTTATGTTTTATACCATCGCATAAATGTCGAAAAATATCAGTACGTTGAGCTTCCACGGTTTCGGGAAGAAGTAGCAGAAACTCCCCTACTAATTTCCGAAAAGAAACAAATGGGTCGACCAACCACTGAAGAAAAACAGTTCAGCTCCTCAGACTTCCAAATTACTGTTCCTGCCTCCACCTAATATTAGATATGACTGTCTCAACCATTGGCCAACTTTTCGGGAAAAAAGCAGCAAACTTCAATGTCGCAACAAGCCATGTAAATCGGAAACTCATGTTTATTGCGAAAAATGCAATATACCACTTTGTATGTCTGTGAAAAAGTCATTTCACACTATATAAAAAAAAAAAATCTGTACCTTTTTTTTATCGAAACTTCGAATTTTTATAAATAAACATAAACTAAAAATTTTTTATAATTTTTTGTACTTATCTCATATTTTTAACCGACTTCAAAAAGGAGGAGGTTCTCAAGTTCGTTGGTTTGTCCGCTTTTTTTTTTTTTTTTTTTAAATGTATGTAATTCGATAACTCCTACAGCTCTTGGCCGATTTCCTTCATTTTTTGTCAACAGATAGATTATATGAACGCGGAGGTCTTTTTTTAAAAAAGTGGCCGATATTCGACAAAGGGGCGTGTCAATATAAGACAAACACTGTATTTCAGTTAATATTGACACTAGGGTACTGAAATTTACAGTAAAAATACTGGGGTAGGCACAATTATTACAAAGTACGGTCAATAAAGTGTGCGTTATTTGACAAAGGGGTGTGGTCATATTAAAAAAACACTGTATCTCAAATAGTATTGACACTAGGGTGCTGAAATTTAGTACAGGGGTAGACACAATTTTTAAAAATTACTGTAAAGAAAGTGGGCGTTATTCGCCAAAGGGGTGTGGCAATATTAGAAACACACTATATATAGATGGGTATATATAGGTACAGTTACTACAAATTACGGCCAAAAAATTGGGCGTTATTCAACAAAGGGGCGTGTCAAAATTATAAAAATACTATATCTTAGTTAATATTGACACTAGCGTACTAATATTTGGTATGTAGGTAGGTGGGTAGGTAGAATCATTAAAAAAGTGAGCGGGATTGTACACAGGGTGTGGCACTTTAAGGAAAGTACTATATTACGGTTAATATTGATACTGGGAAACTGAATTTTTTTTTTTTTTTTTTTAGCTTTGAACCAAGGATTTCAGGTGGAATACCGGAATACCGGTGGAATTCAGTCAAGTCTGCCTTGATTCGAAATGGGGTGATAGATTAGTGGGAAGGAAAGGGCAATCAAGTGAAACATGTGTAGGATGTTCTAAGCGTGGTGGAAAGCCAAAGAAACATGTGAATTTGAATCAGAGGCAAGTGTTATGCCTTTACCTCAGTCAATTCAAGTTATAAGGCAATCCTCATCCACAAACTTCCCTACCATCAACTACAACTTCAAGTCGTAATTATTGATGAATTTTTAATTTCAGTTGATTAGAAATGAGGATTGAAAATTTAGAAAGGTTTAAAGCGAAGGACCATGGCCAGGCCGGGAATCGAACCCGGCACCTCTGGGGTAGCAGTCGAGCACGCTACCTACTCGACCACCGAGGCCAACTTTAAAGCTTTTAAGTTCATAAAGCAATTAATATATTGATGATAATAAAACAAAATAGAAAAAATAAAAATTATAAGATTTCCAATATTATAATACATATAAATAGCTTTCAAAATATGACCAAGAAATAAATGAGAAAAGTTATTTAAAATTATTTTTTACTTTGTAGTGATTTTGAGGTCGGTTTTTTTTTTTTTTGTTAAAAAGTTTTTATATTAAAGCTACCTGCATAAGACCGCCCAGAGGCGGGGTTAAACATTTTTATGGTTAGAGGGCTTCCCCGGACCCTGATAAAAAAAAGAATAGTGGATTCGTGTTATATGAACTAAAATAAGTTTAATATGTAATTTTTTTCCAAAAATCTTTTCTATGCATTAGAGGGTTAATAGACCCCTTACTTAGTAAGCGTGGGTGAAGTAAATATTTACCGCTCGTTATCTTCAGTAACATCAGAACTCAAAACAAAAAAAAAACTTTTTTTCATGAGCAACAAATATTTATTTTTTAAAAATATTCAAAAAGTAATAAAATGTACAAATCCTTACGCTGTGAATGAAAAGTTATCGATATGTTTTTTGGTTTAAAGTGTATTGAAGAAACCGAAAATATTGATGTATTGAAAGATATCATGGACACATCCGTAGGTTTTGACATGACAGCGTATTTTACCAAACTTGCTCTCATCCTTATCCTTGTTCTTATATTTCTTGTCCTAATAATTGGCCTTATCCTTGTTCAAATTGTTGTTTTTACCCAATTCCAAATTCCTGACCCATTCTTTGTTCGAATCTCTTTCCTTAGCCTTGTCCCACATATTTTTCCAATCTTTCCCAGTGTGCTTAATCTTGTCCTTAGCTTGCCAAAATTCTTATTTTATTCTTTATCCCAATTCTTGTGCCCATTCTTTTTTCAATACTGTCCTAAATATTAAAGTGTGCTTAAGTCTTTGTTTTAATCCTTGTCTTAGTCCTTTTCTTAATCCATGTACTTATCCTTGTCCAATTCCATGCTCTGATCTATGTCCAAATCTTTGTCCTTCTCCAGATGTTATTATTGGTCATAATCTTTGTCCATATCCTTGCCCACATTCTTTTACTAATATTGGTCCTTATCCATACCCAAATTCTTGTCCTTGTAATTTTCCTTATTTTAGTTTCATTTTTATTTTTTTTTTTTTTGCTTTTGTGTGGTACATTTACATAAACCTTAAGGTCATGCAATATATTCATGCAACGATATTGCATTCTACTTTAAGCGATTCTCTGAAGGCCTCATAACGGCATTATTTTTTGTTTTGTTTTTTAACATATGGACGAAAACCTCAGATTTACTGCCGTTCCATAAAATTTACCGTAGCTCCTACAGTCGCGGAGTTGTAATTCAATGCATCGTTTTTTATTGTTGTTCCATTTTACTGCATTCAGCGGTTGTCTACGTGATGTCGTGGCTCCAACATTAGTTTTTTTGATTTATTTTCATTTTCGTTACGAGGTCAAATAATCATTGTTTGCTGTCGTAAAATAAAACTTTTCGTAGCACTTTTACTTAGCGAGTAATAAATACATGCAACAATATTGCATTTTTGTTGCATAAGCATCTGATAATGTTTTTATTGTCTATTTTTATCGTAAGGCTATTAAATACATATACTCGAGGAGTAATAATTCCATGTAACGACGGTACATGATAGCTGCATTTTCAATCTAAGAGCGGCTCTCTTCGCGCGGCCTTATGACTACAAGAATTTAACCAGCCGTTAAACTGGCTTTAACTGACTTTTATTGTGACAACTGTTGAAACGTTTGCAAATAACGATTTTAAGCACGACAAACGAAGTTCGTTCGTTTTTTTTTTCTTTGCATGTATGTAAATATTGAATCAACCTATTTCTATATATGATGTATTGTTTTTTAATTAGGTTCTTTACAATTTATTTGGACTAGGTTTTGAATACAACATCAATCCATTTGTCAAAGCAAAATGTCCCTCTTTGCTGTGTTTTTTATCACTTTTTCAAGCATTTCGGGCGGTATAGGGATGATTTCGGTGTGAAGCGATTCATGGTTAAAATTGACCTGAATTGACTGTCTACTGAAGTCAATCAGCTGACTAATATCAAAGTTGCTCAATTTGTACATGCCGACATTAAATATGGCACACCCTGTATATCATTAACTCGATTTACGATAGTACTTAGATTGCTTCCTTAATTATAAAAAGATCTGCGTTAATCATATTTCATGCCTTTCCTTAAGCAAAAACAAATATCCCTTCAAATCCTTATCCCGAGAAAACGTTTTAAATCAACGATGCAATAAACTCCGATGGGGAGAAGAATACAGATTTATTTTTAGTACATTTGAGTTTCTTAATTTACGTTTGACTAAGAAGAGCTTTTGTTGGGGGAAAAAATAACTGTGTTATATCTTTTAAGACACTCCATATACTACAAGCTTGTTTGTGTATGTGTGTAAATAATCCTGAATATGTGCATGTTTGCGTATAAGACGTGGATTTTTCGTATTTTCAAACTCAGACATTTTATAAGAACACATAAATTTAACATGACATACATGCATAACATAAAATTTAGATAAATGCCATTCATCATGAAAGCAAATGCGTTCAGGATAAAAATCCACTAAGATTAGGAAGTAGAAAAATATTCGATATTTTTTCTATGAATGACAAAGCATTTTTCAGCAAATAAATATAATAATTTTCAATTTCTTGCCGACGACGATCGAAATATTGGAAAATAAAATTAAAAATTAAACAAAAAAGTTTTTAATTTTTAATATTTTAGTTGAGCCCGCATTTATATTTAATTTTCATTGAGCCCGCAAAATTCAAAATAAAAATTTTCTTGTATTCTACGATGATGAAAAACTTTAAAACTATTTAATTTCGACGAGCGAACAAGAAGAACAGCTAAATAATTAATTTTTAATAAAACTATTAAAAAGCCTAGTTTTAAGAGCAGAAACAATCCTCATGATATTATGATTTAAAATCTAGTACAACAGTGATATTTGCCAAGCGAAAGAACTGGGCAAAACTTTATATTCATAAAACTTCCCTACTGTACAGTATCTTGATGCAAAGTTCTTCAGTTTGGCATTAAAATCGAATAAAAATATTCTGTATGAAGTGAAGCCTATAAAGAAAGCATTGCATATTTTGAAAGTATTTCGTTACTGTCGAAGCATGCTTGAGTTTTGTTATAAAGTAAAATATCAAACCAGAGACCAACAATGAAGTAAAGGCAACGGAGAAATCAAAGCGAGCACAATGAACGCACTCCACATTAGCATCGATCTGTTTACAATCGATATACAGTTATTGTTCTTAGTTTTCTCAATAAGAACACAAATTGGGGGAACATAACCTCCAAAAACCAGAAAAAGCGCCTTGTTTGGAAAAAAAAGCAAGATAGCTAGGCCAAAAAAACTATTTTTATTCGAGTCGCACAAGTAGACGATTTAACATGATCTCAAAATATAAAAGAAAAACACACCATATCAATGGAGTTCCGCCAAAAGGGTCAATCTGCTTTTATCAAGTTAATCTTAAAGATTTAGATAATTCAATCATGTAGAAATTTTGGAAAAAATGTACTTTTAAATATTTCAATGAACAATCTAAATTAAATACTACGGCTTAAACTAATTAATTTCAAAAAGTCTACACAAATTATTAATAATTTTGATTGAGAATATACAAGAATGCTCATTGGACCTTTTTTCTGGACACAGATTTACAGGGAAAAATAAATAAAAAAAATAAATAACTAGCCATTTAGCCCTTGAAAGGACTTTGACCTAGCTTCTTATGATCAATTGTGTTGTGCGTGTTATTAAGTTTGTACACAATTGACCGAGAAACTATTCTCAAGAAGCTTTACATGGCATTTTGATTACTCTCTGAGGTTTGCCATTGTCTGCAGAGAGGTGGCGGCCGTACAGAAAATTATTTTAATTCAAAAATTTTCTGTCGCTGCTGGGGTTCGAACCTGGGCTTCCACATAGCGGCCACGCACTTTAACCAACTACGCCACGGACGCCACAGATTTACAGGTTCGGTGATCAAAAAGGGCCTATGTGGTAGATTGGCCCTTTTTAGACCTTCGTCTGTATTGTCAAAGTACTGATTATCAGGGCCAATCTTGAATTTCTACCAAATAATAATTTCAATTAGGCGATTAACAAAATTTTTTATTTTATGACATTGATAATTATCATTTAATTTTTATAAATGCAGTTGTTTATAAATTTCTTATTGTAATTAATAATAATAATTGTTGTTGTCAGTCTTCGACTGTTACTCTCTCTGAGTAGACGTGTTTGCTTGGCTGCGACTTGTATCATCTCGTTGTGTTTTTTTTTTTTTTTCTATTTTCTATTGGTTTCTCGACCACGTGCTTTAAGGTGTTTCAACTTGTGCGCGCATTTCTGAACAATTTCAAGATTCTGTGTGGACCTCATAATTATAAGTGAATTTGTGTTCATCTAACCCAAAATGGCCCCTGGGCCTCCTAATCGGGGGGACAACAGGTTTGCTCCACTTGCCTCAAGTCCCCGTGGCAAGAGAAAAAAACCCTCATACACGCCTTTTGACTTTCCTGAATTACCTACCATAAAAAAAGATAATCCCAAATTTATAATAATCAACGCAGAAAAACCAGATAATCTAGACAAACCCTACAAAACCCTCTCAAAGTACTCATGTTTTGCTGTGCATAAAGCATTACAGGCAATAAGCAAAGAAATAGCCTCTATTTCCGAGCTAAGAGACGGTAGCTTGTTGTTGTTAGCACCGTTGCCAGATTGGGCGATTTATCGCCAATTGGGCGCTTTTTTTCTTGTTTTTGCGCTTAAATTTTTAGGAAATCGCCTGGCGATTTTTTGGGCGATTTTTGTAAAAACAATCTTTTTTCATAAACTCATCTAATATGTTTAAAATTTCAATTAAAGAAAATAACAATTGTTTTAAGTGTGGAACACACTCAGCGCACAAGCCCTTACCGATAATTTATTTATATCGAAATGCTTTTTTACAATTAATACAAATACAATTTTTTTGAGACTGTTTCTTCAAAACAATAATTCACTTAATTTATATTTTCAATGAGAAAAAGTTGACTTTTTTCAAGCTTACGTTGAAATCACAACATTTATTCAAAGACTTGTTTCAAAAATTATAAAAGAAGACATTCTCAAAAATTTCAATTTTGATAATTTAGCTACATTTAGCTTAAATAAAATTTTAGCGGATAAAAGCAATTATAAAAGAATTAATGACCTTACATTTCATTATCAGTTCCATGAAGAAATTCACAAATTAAGTGATGATATTGTTATGATAGACATACTATCAAAATGCCAGAATTTCATTATAGTTTTAATCAAGGAAATGTTAAAAATTTCTAGTCTGTTAGAAATTTTTGAAAATGCTTTTATTTTATGTCCTGAAAGATGTTTAAACTATATAATACCTTCTTTCTGTGAACTCCCTCTTCATTATCTATCTCTTAAAGAGCGACGTGCAGAAGAAATCGAATACGAATCTTTGTTGACATTTACATGGAGCAATGTTTTCAAAAACAAAGTGCCATCTGAAAGTGAAGAATTTTGGTAGTCGGCATACAAAATTAAGACGGCCGTAGGCGGAAAAATGTTTGGCAATATTTGTAAGTTGGCATTCATCTTGTATAAACTAAATCAATGTATGAACTAAACAATACTTCAAGAATTGACGAAACGGAGGAAGAGTCTAATATGGCTGAAGGAACTACGTTTTTTGCAAAAAGTTTTTTTTTTAAAGTTGCATATTGAAAAATTCAAAAAAGTTATAGTCTTTAAAAAAATGTTCTTTACCGATGAAAATTCTCGTACAAAATGAAGTAGCTTTTTTATTATTTTTTATAGATCTCAAAAATACGAAAATAAGAATATCTAATACTATTAACAGATCTCAATATTATTTGAAAAAAATATAAATAATTTGTTTTGTTTTTTCTAATATAATAAATTTCTTAGAAAAAATGGCGATTTTTGGCGATTTTTTTTTCATTGGGCGATTTTGGGCGATATTTTTTTTAAATCTCGCGCTTTTCTCAAAAAAGTTCTGGCAACACTGGTTGTTAGTGAAAAACTCGCAAATTGCTCAAAAATTTATTGCTACTAAATCGCTTCATGGTATTTGCCCAATCCAAGTCAGATATCAAGAAAACCTAAATTGTTCAAAAGGTACAATTTATGCACCATGTCTTATTGATGTTAATGAATCTGAAATCGTTGATAATTTGAGGGACCAAGGAGTTATTTCGGTTTACAAATTTAACAAGGTCATAGATGGTAAAACCAGACCAACTGGAGTAATGCTTCTGACCTTCGATCTATATAAGCTCCCTGAGAAGATCGAGATAACATGGCGTACAGCCCGTGTAAAACCATACTACCCTAATCCCATGAGATGCAAATCGTGCCAACTTCTTGGCCACACCGCTAAACGCTGCAACAATAAGCCTGCATGCGTTACATGCAACCTGCCACCCCATCAACCTGCAATTTGCACACGCACTCTCTGTGCTAATTGCTCTGGTGATCACCCAGCAGCATCAAACACGTGCCCACGGTATGAACAGTCAAAACAAATTCTAAAAATTCAAACACAGAACAAGTGTTCAATGCGCGAAGCACTAAAAATATACAAAACACAAATACCCCCTCTTCCAGACAACTCTTTTGCTACTGCTGCAAAAGAAAACCAAAAACAAAACAAAACATCTTCCAACATTACTCCAAACAAAACTCTTCTTTCTGTTAATGAAAAAAACAAAAACACAAATCAAACGGTTTCCAACAACCACACTTCCCTTCCTACTCTACCACCTAGAGCAACCATCACTACCATGCTCCCTTCTACTTCATCTGGTTCCAACTCTCTTCGTGAAAACATTTCTACAAAATCTAACAACAACTACAACAGCAACAACTTCTCTCCTTCTCAATTTAACACCAATACCACTGATCTTAACAAATTATCTACTTCTCCACATAACTCCAACAACAATAATAATCCAGAACCAGTGTTGCCAGATGGTCCGATATATCGGATTTGTTACGATTTTTAACATTGGATACGATGATCCGATATTTGGCCAAAATTCTTTAAAATGTTACGATTTTAGGAAAAATAGATCCGACGTCCGATTTCACATATATGTATTTCTTTATGCATATGAAATGTAAAAAATTTCAAATAAAAAACTTGGTGCCAACTTTGAAGCATTATTTTTAATTAAAAATCATTGGTAGCACTTCTGATCACGAATGTCAACATAAAGAATGACAATTACATTCGCTGCATTGCTTTCAAAACTTTTCTTTGTGTTTGAATTATTTACGTTACTTTAATTATTTACTTGAATTTATTTACTGCTAAACTGTGTCGTGGATGAAAATAAATCTCTTATTTGGATATGGATAAATTTCTGATTAAAAAGGTAAAAAAACTTGTTAATTATTGTTGCAAAATAAATGCACGAGTTTAATAATTATTTCTACTATTCTGTTAAGGTATAAGTAGTTTGTACCACAAATTCTGCAGAGCAAATTCTCTAATTTTGTATGTTTGTAGCATTACATTGCTTAAAGAAATGGATTATGTAGAAAATGTAATTTATTTAAATAAATAAACCTGAAATGTGGATCATACATCTATATTGTATTTTATTTGTCTTCCTTCCGACAAACGCGACGAAAATCCGACGAGCTGAAAGCAAAAGTTATGATGCGAAATTTTTTTTCCTGGCAACACTGTCCAGAACTTATAATCTCTGATGACGATGAATACTAAGCAATAATTAACTCTCCTCTATTCTTACATTTCCCTTCTTCTCTCTCTATTCTTCTGTAATGTTTAATATTTTGCAGTGGAATATGAAAGGCTTTTACAACAACTACACCAATCTAGAAATTCTATTAAAAGAGCATTCGCCTAGTTTTATCTCTCTGCAAGAGACTCATTTAGCAGTGAATAAATCTGCATCTGTTCCAAAACAATATGCCAGCTTTTTTTACAACCTACCAGAGAACATAAGAAACAAACAGGGTATTGCTGTTTTAATTAAAAAAAATATTCCTCATAAGCAAATACTCATACAATCCAATATTTCAACCATAGCAATAGAAGTTTGTCTCGGCTTTAAGCTAACTATTCTATCAATTTACTTACCACCTCAACAAGCCTTTTCATTAAGAGAATTAACACATTTAATACGCTCTATTTCTACACCTCTTGTCATAGTGGGTGATTTTAATGCTTGGAGCTCTCTATGGGGCTCTCCCTCTTCTAACCAAAGAGGTAAGATTCTCGAAGATCTTATTCTTTCCGAAAGCTTAACAGTTTTGAATGACGGTGCGCCCACGCACTTTTCTACTCATCAATCGTTTACACACATTGATCTGACTCTCAGCTCTTCTGATATCTCTCCTAAACTTAGCTGTCATACTATATCTAATTTGTGTGGCAGTGATCACTTTCCTATCTTAACCAAACTGTCCACGCCTCATTCTAACAGAGGTGTCGCTAAACCAAAATTCTTAACAGACAAAGCAGACTGGATTCGATTTCAGAAAATTTCTAACAGCCTTTCTGAAAAATTTGTAACATCTACCAATGTCAACCATGAAACAGCTCTTATTACTAAAATTATACGCACTTCTGCTCACCTCTGTGTACCCCAAACTGCGAAAAAGACTTATAAAAAAATTGTACCCTATTGGTCATCTGAACTTTCGAAATTGAGAAACGATAAACAACTTCTCTGGGCTGAATACAAGGTAGTCAGATCAATCTCAAACTTATTGAAGTACAAAAAAGCCAATGCCATCTTCCGCAAAAAATCAAAAGAAGCCAAAAGAGCCAGCTTAGAAAAATTGACTGAAACCATTACTCCCAACAGATCACCGAAAAAAGTATGGTCGGATATAAAAATGCTATCCGGATCTTTCACACAATCTTATGTCAATTTCATAAATGGCCCCCAAGGCCCGATTTTCGATTCAAAAGAAATTTCAAATCATTTTGCTTCCACTTGGTCCGACTATTCCCACGACTCAAACTTTCACAACACTTTCGTTATGAATAAAAACAAAATTCTGGGAGAAGGGTATAACAGCTTGAGTAGCCCTTCTTCCAAAATTATTGAATCAGAGATAACTTACTTGGAATTTGAGTCAACTATCTGTGCAATGACAGGTAAAACTCCCGGTCCAGATAGAATATCTTACCCATTATTAAAAAATTTACCTTTCAATATTAAAAACAGACTTATAAAACTATATAACAACATCTTAAATCAAGGTATTTACCCACAAGTCTGGAAGAATGCATTTGTTGTGCCTATAGCCAAGTCCGAAAGCCAAGCAACGGATGTAATGGGATACCGACCTATCTCCTTGCTTAGTTGTATGGGAAAAATTTTTGAAAAAATTATCTCGAAGCGCATCATGTGGTTCGCTTTAAAAAACAATTTAATCAGTCCGCATCAAGTGGCCTTTAAGACAGGACAGGGTACAATGGATGCGCTCCTTTATTTTGAACATTTTGCTTCTTCGGCTTTATCAAACAGAAATCATATCTCAACATTGAGCCTTGACTTTGAAAAGGCATTCGATAGAATTGGTGCACATGTTGTGTTGCGCCAACTTCAAAGTTGGAGAGTTGGCGAAAAAATGTTTAACATAATCAAATCATTTCTTTCCAACCGTAAATTCACAACAAAAATAAACAACACATTTTCTAACACTCACAATTTACACAACGGAATACCACAAGGGTCTCCGCTGTCAGTTATTTTATTCATAACTGCCTTCAACGAGATAAGTTCTATACTTTCTAGGTATAAGAATATTTCGCATATTATTTACGCCGATGACGTATTACTCTTCTCCAAAAATCTTAATTTAAGCGTAGTCAAAAAAAATTTTTCTGATATTCTTGCTAATATTTCGAAATGGTCCCAATACTCGGGTGCCAATATTTCTATCAACAAATGTAAGACATTTCACATATGTAGGAAACACAAATGTAATAACCTTAACTTAGTTCATAATAATATAAGTATTACAAATACAAATAGTCTTAAGTTTTTAGGTATTTTGTTTGATAAAAGACTAACATTTAAAGATCATTGTTTATATAGGGTGTTTTTTTTAGAGGTATAGAACTTCGAATTGAAATAAAACACAAGAAAATCGTTTTAATGTCCATCAATTTGGCTTTATTGGAAGGATAATTTTATGCCATTAATGTTTAAATATGATTTCGGGCATGTGGCCGCCGCGGCTGGCTCGAATAAAGTCAAGTCTACAGGTCAAATTTTCAACCACTTTTTCGAGCATATGGGGCCGTATGTCGGCAATAACGCCACGAATGTTGGCCTCCAAGTCCCCTAACGTTTCTGGTTTGTTGGCGTAGACGAGCGACTTCACATATCCCCAAAGAAAATAATCCAATGGTGTCAAATCACACGATCTTGGTGGCCAATTGACAGGTCCATTCCGCGAAATTATGCGCTCATCGAATGTTTTTTTCAATAAATCGATTGTGACGTGCGCTGTGTGGCATGTAGCGCCGTCTTGTTAGAACCACAACTCATCCACATTCATGCCATCCAATTCGGGAACAAAATAGTCGGTTATCATGGCTCTATACCGGTCTCCATTAACGGTAACTGACTCTCCAGCATTATTTCGGAAGAAGTATGGCCCAATGACTCCACCAGCCCATAGAGCACACCAAACAGTCAGTTTTTGTGGATGTAATGGCGTCTCAAGGATCTCATGTGGATTCTCTTCACTCCAAATGCGGCAATTTTGCTTGTTGACGTAGCCATTCAACCAAAAATGAGCCTCATCACTGAACAAAATTTTGCGATGTAAACTTCGCGAACTGAACCATTATTTTCGAAATAAATTTGCACGATTTGCAAGCGTTGTTCTTTTGTCAACCTGTTCATGATGAAATGGCAAACCAAACTGAACATAAATGACATTAGAGTTGCCAGATTTGACCACAAAATGCCAGTTTTATCTGTATTCGAAAAACAAACCCCTAAAAAAAACACCCTGTATATGAGGAAAAATCTAGCTGCCAGGTTAAATATTATCAAATACTTATCCTCCAAACATTGCCTTATTCATACTTCAACTCTTGTAAATATCACTAAAGCTTTAATTTTGTCAAAAATTGACTATGGTCTGGCGATTTACGGTAATTGCGCGAAGAGCAACATCAAACTAATTAAGGCACCTTACCATACTGCTGTTGCTAGAAGCATCCGCGCCTTCCCAAAATCTCCTATCGACTTCGTTTTGGCTGAAGCTGGCATGCCGTCAATTGAAACAAGGATAAATCACGCTACACAAAAGCTTATACCCAAACTACTGCTCTGTAGTAACAGCATCATTTATAACACAGTTATAACTGTACAGTCCCGATCAACTACTGCTAAACGTAAATCGGCCATCGTTAGAGGTATGGAGCAGGCGATGGCGCTCGGTATTACATCTAGTCCCACACTTAGATTGCCAGATAGCTCTCCACCATGGCTTTTAAAAAAATCAGCGTTTATTCTTTGCCTTGATAATCATCTGAAAGTAAACACTAGTCCTGACGAATACCAGCGACTGTTTGCAGAACTAACATCCTCTTTTTGCTCCGAGTGGGATTTCATATTTACAGATGGGTCTAAATCGGCTGATTATACCTCTTTCGCTGTAGTCAACAATTCTGGTGTAACTATTAATGTTGGCCTTCTACCATCCTACAGTTCGGTGTTTACGGCTGAAGCAATTGCACTACTAAATGCAGTCAACAGTGCCGAAAAAGTGTCCAGAAACTCAATAATTTGCACGGACAGCAAGTCAACTATTTCTTCTCTTCTGAACCCCACAAACAATTCTTACATCATATCGCGTATTCGCAGCAAAATCATTGAAAACAACAACATAAAAATAATGTGGGTCCCAGGACATACCGGAATCACTGGCAACGAATTAGCTGACCAAAGAGCTAAATCAGCGGCAAAAGAACCGCTTTTTTTCTTCGACCACATTGACGCTAAAGATATAAATCGCCTTATCGTGCATCATCATGACGCACTGAGAAGCAGACGATGGAATACAGTGCAGCACCATTATTCAGTTTATAATACGGATGGAAAAAAAGCAATTTATCCTCCCACCTGCCACAGTAATGACATCAAAGCCTTCACTCGTCTTCGCATAGGGCACACAATTGCCACACACTCGTATCGGCTAAACAACTCCAGCGTACCCTCTTGCAATTACTGCTCTTTTTCGCCATTGACGGTTACCCACTTGCTGGATGAATGCTCCTTCTTTGAAACAATAAGATACAACAATTTCCGAAATCAAAAACCTTCTGACTACCTAAAATTCACTTCAATTGATAATATCAACAAAATTGCAAACTACTTAAAACAAACAAATATAAAAAACATAATTTAATTTTTGTCTGTACTGTATAGTATCAATATTTTTTTTAATTTAAAATCTATTTGCAATACCTTAAGTACTATTGACAAATCATAGCATGTTTTTCCTTTTTATTGTATAATAAGTTTTTTATATAAGATCAGAGAGCCGAAAGCCCTGGTAGCTAGCGCTCCTCCCTTACTTTGTAAAATAATAATTCATTGTTATTTTTCATATAATAAATAAATAAATAAATAAATAAATTGTTGTTGTCTTTAACGATTCAGTTTAATGTCTTTCTCATCCGACTCTATCAACACATCTGGTACTTCTTCCGAACTTGGTAGGGCAAAATATTCTGCATGGTATCGCTCTGGTATTGCCCCTTTGTTGCAGAGATTCATTAAGTCTAAGTATTTATGTTTGGACAGGGGCAAATCTTTGATGTATAAAAGAGGAATCTCAGATAAGTTCCAGCACAATTGGTTTGTTTCTTTCTCTTTGCTATTCACTTATTTTTTTGTTTTTTGTAGTTTTTCGAAATACCTCAATTGTGCCATCCCGAACAACGGTTATATTTGTTGTTCCACTTTTAACACATATCATTTACCCCAGACTCAATTTTAAATTTCTTAGAAAAAAGTTTCCAGTCTCTAATCTCACTTTTTACAATTATTACCTGATAAGGGAACGGATAAATTCGGGCATTGGTCACTCACTTGGAGCATACACGGTTTTTTTCCTGACCGCTTTTTCTATTACTCCATGCACTGAGTCTACAGTCATCATGGAGTAAAATGTCCAGAAAGCAAAAATTTCAGTGTGAAAAAATTCAGTGTGAAAAAGATATAGATTGGCCCAAATCTCATAATGCAGACAGGCCCCTTGTAATTCGACCTTGAATGGAAAAATAAGATTGGCCCTTCCTAAAAAATGGCAGATTGGCCCTTTTGGCGGAACGCCATCGATATCCCAAAAAAGAAGTAAAATAGGCCAAAAACAACAATTTCTATTGGGTTTTCTATAGGAGATACTAATATCGGGGCGCCTTATATAGGGGTCAGTCGATATGAAACCTATGAAATCGGTGTAATGCATGCAATTTTTTATAAAGGATGTAAATAAAACAATAGGAAACTAAATTTAAATATAACAACAATAGTGCGAGAAATCAAATTGATTCTGGCTTTATTTTGAAGCTACATTTATAGCATTATATCCCATATGGCGACTGGGTTATCTCACGATGAGCATTCATCAATTGCCCACCGCGATCATGCGACTTGACATCCCTCGATTATTTTCTCTGGAGCAACGTCAAGCCCTTAGTCTACGTTAACAAGTCCATCACTTTGGATTTCAAAAATTGGAGCGAAGCCAAGTTGGCCATTTAAGGGGAGGCTCTAGTAGAAACTTAACGTAATTGCTTGTACGTAATTTCTGAGCGAACGTAAATTTTTTTGAAAAAATCTTTTGTTTTCTATTATTAATGTATATTTCAAGAACAATATATAACTTTTTGATGAAAAATAATTCAAAATCAAATAATTCAAAGGTATTTGGCTGTACACTCTATAGCCCTGCCAAGTGTTCTGAAACGAAAAAAACCAATAAAATTGTTAACCTAGATGAAATTTCGGGGCCTTGTTGATTTCCGATTTTAATAAAAGCCGTTTTTAAAAAAAAAATGGCAGGCCTTTAAAAAAACCCTGTTTTTCCTCCTTTTTATTTTGCTTTAACGTTAAAAAAATAATGATAATAAATTTTTTTTTGGAAAAAAACGCTTTCTGAAGGCACCCTAAATTGAATAAGCTTTAATTTGAGCCGTCAAACATCGAAATCGGTAAAGTCGTTGTAGCGGAATCGTGGAAAACGCGGAAAAAAGGTGTTTCGAGAAAAACGCGTTTAAAGTTTGACAAAGAAAAAATAGTAAGTAATGTTTGTTTGCTATGACTCGTAAAATAAATTAGATAGGGAAACATCCTTTTGACTACATATTTTCAAGATCCTAAGGATGAAAACAAAGCAAAATACAAAAACAAAAATTTTCCGTCGATGTCTACTAGAACCTCCCCTTAAGTGATATGATTTCCATACCTGATGGCATAAAAGTAGCTTTAAAATAAAGTCGGAATCAATTTGATATCGCACATTCGTGTTGTTTTATTTAAATATTTAAATATTTACATATTTATTGTTCTTATTTGGTTAACCTTTATGTATGTTGTATGTTTTCATCGGAAAAAGATTGAATTCATTCCGGTATTCTTTCAATGAGTAAAAATACTGAAAATTGAAAAAAATTGAGGCTGTTGTGTACTTAATACTTAATACTTAATACTTAATACTTAATACTTAATACTTAATACTTAATACTTAATACTTAATACTTAATACTTAATACTTAATACTTAATACTTAATACTTAATACTTAATACTTAATACTTAATACTTAATACTTAATACTTAATACTTAATACTTAATACTTAATACTTAATACTTAATACTTAATACTTAATACTTAATACTTAATACTTAATACTTAATACTTAATGCTTAATACTTAATACTTAATACTTAATACTAAATACTTAATACTTAATACTTAATACTTAATACTTAATACTTAATACTTAATACTTAATACTTAATACTTAATACTTAATACTTAATACTTAATACTTAATACTTAATACTTAATATTTAATACTAAATACTTAATACTTAATACTTAATACTTAATACTTAATACTTAATACTTAATACTTAATACTTAATACTTAATACTTAATACTTAATACTTAATACTTAATACTTAATACTTAATACTTAATACTTAATACTTAATACTTAATACTTAATACTTAATACTTAATACTTAATACTTAATACTTAATACTTAATACTTAATACTTAATACTTAATACTTAATACTTAATACTTAATACTTAATACTTAATACTTAATACTTAATACTTAATACTTAATACTTAATACTTAATACTTAATACTTAATACTTAATACTTAATACTTAATACTTAATACTTAATACTTAATACTTAATACTTAATACTTAATACTTAATACTTAATACTTAATACTTAATACTTAATACTTAATACTTAATACTTAATACTTAATACTTAATACTTAATACTTAATACTTAATACTTAATACTTAATACTTAATACTTAATACTTAATACTTAATACTTAATACTTAATACTTAATACTTAATACTTAATACTTAATACTTAATACTTAATACTTAATACTTAATACTTAATACTTAATACTTAATACTTAATACTTAATACTTAATACTTAATACTTAATACTTAATACTTAATACTTAATACTTAATACTTAATACTTAATACTTAATACTTAATACTTAATACTTAATACTTAATACTTAATGCTTAATACTTAATACTTAATACTTAATACTTAATACTTAATACTTAATACTTAATACTTAATACTTAATACTTAATACTTAATACTTAATACTTAATACTAAATACTTAATACTTAATACTTAATACTTAATACTTAATACTAAATACTTAATACTTAATACTTAATACTTAATACTTAATACTTAATACTTAATACTTAATACTTAATACTTAATACTTAATACTTAATACTTAATACTTAATACTTAATACTTAATACTTAATACTTAATACTTAATACTTAATACTTAATACTCAATACTTAATACTTAATACTGTAGACAAATGAACAAATTACACCTTTATACCGTTAAAAAAATTCCATTATCCTTTTGATCGTAAAAATCGCTCTTCCTATGACTAAGTTGCATGAAATGAGTTGGTAGTAATTTTGAAGGTTTTTTTTTTGTCAAAACGACAAAAGAGGTAGAGATGAAAAATTCTTATTATGGATTTTTGCTCAAAATTGTGGTTTTATACGGACAATCGAATGAAATTATGCTCAAGTTCCGGTCTATCGTCCTTGGTACCGAAATTTGAGTCGAAATAAGAAAAAAATGTACTTTTTAGTCATAGGAAGGAGGATTGTACAGTTAAAAGGATAACGGAAATTTTTTTCTGACAGTATGAATGTGTGATCAGTCCATTTTCAAGAAAATCGCTTTTCAATTTTTACTATTACAGCTACATATCTCCTCTAATAACATTTTCACTTTTAGTACATTTTACGGCATGAAGGACGATTGATAGCAATTTGAGGAATAGGAGACAAAATTATCATTATACCTTCAGCTATCACGTATGAAAAACCCAAAATGAGAACTTTTGTTTTGTGATATGTTTCGGGGTGTGAGAATCGGGTTTTCATATAAAAATCTAATTTTTTCGCATTTCGGCTCAAATTTCGATACCAAGAACGATAGACCGGAACTTGAGCATAGCTTCGTTCGATTGTCCGTATAAAACTACAGTTTTGAGCAAAAATCCAGGATGAGAACTTTTCTTCTGGATTTCTACTTTTACAGCTTTCTCCTCTCATAACATTTTTATGACCTGACTTTTTCACTTAAAGGCAATTTAAATGTATGAAGGACGACGATTGATAGCAATTTGTTGATGATGAGACTAATTTGTATTTTAAATTCCATTCTTTTGTAAAATATTTATCACACACCTATTTTTCCATTGCGGCGAGTTCAGCATTCGGAAATTTTTGCGGCGAATTGAGCAAAAAGTTGGTCTAAAGATTTTAGGCTATCTTCACAGAAGTTGGGTAGTTTCTGCATTAAAGTCAATTTTACTATTTCTATAACGTTATGAGTTCTGACATTATTGAGGAAAACGAGCGTTATATACATACTTTGTAAAATCGAAACACAATTGTAATACTGCATCGATAATTTCATAAAGAGCTCATTAAATCCATAACCACTTCCCACAAACTTTTCCAACTTAACGCTTCGTATCTTTCAAGTGCATACAGAACTTTTTAATTTAAATTTGCATGCTTTCCAAAAAAAAAAAGAGCAAAAAACAAAAATATTAACTTTACTTGATTTTTGATGCTGTTCAGTTTTTTCCTGGTTTAAAATTTCACTGCTCTACTAGGTTTTTTTTCCTGACAGCGCAGTGCAGTATATCTTCATCAGTCCTGATTAATAGCTTTAAGCTATTAAAAAAAATGCGCGCGCTTGTTGACCAAAAAATTGGAAATGTTGGTCGTTCGTTGCTTGTACTTTTTGTTTTTTTTTTTTTTGCTTTTTTAATTATTTTTTATATATACATATATATTTATGTACCAAAAAGTTGAGCCAATTTTTTAATGCCCCTAAAAGAAATGTTATGTATAGCCCAGTGACCAGTGAGTGTGTGTGTGTGTGTGTGCTTTCGACACCGTTGATTTACAAACGGAGAAATTGTTCGTGTTTCCGGTATTTAAATTTATTTTCACTTTTAATATTTTATACGGATAAACAGCTGCAGCAGCAGAATTCTATAAAAGTTTTGAGGTATTTTTGTTAAGCGATGCTATAAATAATGAAAAGAAAAAAAATGATATACATGCCTTATATAGTCCAAGAAAGGCGATACTAATTAAATGAACACGAAGCTTAGAACTTATTTCAGTGGTTGAAATTTTTAAAACATAACCTAACGACTTAACTTTTATTTTGACTCTTGTGTTGGAGAAACTTTTATTAAATATGAGTTTCGGTCTAATTAATTCATTAAATTTTAGCTACGAAGAGCTAATTACACTGTGCAACAATTTAAGGGTTCTTTGAAATAACTGCAAAAATTCCAATGATTTCTGATAGCGATTATCAGTCTATAGAACATATTGTCCAAGGGATTTTCTGGTTTAGCTCAAATAACCGATTTTCTCAAGGTGACCAGCTATGTGCAATTTTTCGAGAAAACTTTAGCTGATTTGAAATGAAAACTCCAGATTATCCTTGTTTATTGTAGCTATTGGGAGAGAACTTACTTTAATAGGAAGGTTTCAAAGGCGATTTTTGATAGAAGGGCAGGTTTTTTTGTATTATGATGTTCTGCAAATTTATAGATAATATGATGAAAATTTTGTCAATAGAAGTAATGAAAGTGATATCGCCCAAAGTTTCCGAGATATAACACTTTTCTTAGTTTAAGGGGGTTTTTGACCCCACTGTGTGAATATCCGGGGGAAATATTGTACCCAATTTTAAAGGACCTTAAATTTGCAAGAATTTTACCGAACGTCTTAAATCAAAATTTTACTTGGTTTAGGAGTTAAAGGAAATTAACTACGGCCCCATAGAATAAAATGTGACTTTGAGAAAATATCAGAAAAATCCCTTGGACGATATGTTAAATAGACCATTGGAGTTTTTTTCAGTTATTTTTTGATGTCGCACAGTGTTATTTAATGCCTCCCCCCCCAAAGCATTTGATGAATTCAACGTGGCATTTTGTTTTAATTTTGTTTTGTTTTTGGTTGTAAATGTTTCTGATGAAAAGTTACGCAGCATTTTAGGAATCCTTTTACCTTGACTAATTCTGAGAATCTAAGTTGGAACTTAAATTTTCTCAAACTTGCAGGAAAGCATTTGAGCTATTTAATTCATCTTTACAAAATTCAAATTTCTTTGCGATTTTAACGCTTAAGAGTAAAGTTAAATCTTATTAAGTACCTCTTTATTTGCATGTCAGGGCACAGGACTATTCGAGGGACTGTCAAAACGAATAGACACAAACTACAACAATTTTTAAAGAAAAGAAAAAACAAAAAAAAAAAAACAGAAAAACAAAAGAACAAAAGGAAGAAACAGGTACAACTCTATCCTGGTTGTGCCCAGCTGTGGCCTGAAACTAAAATATTCATCGAGCTGCTGAGCATTAATAGCCTTACAAGAGAGTATTTTGGTCTATTTTTGGTTTATTTAAAGTCTAAGCATTGTCAGATGAATTTTGACAGTTTTATTAGACAATTTTAAATTTTCTTGTATAAACGTACTCACAACGTTTTGTTGTATGTGTGTTTATTGTGTTGTTTACATTGGTTTGAAAATTGTATTTCAGCAAAAAATTGGAATTAACACATGAATATTTTCAGAGTATTTTTTAAAGTTTTGTCGACGTGAATTGACAAGAAATTAATGCATCGATCAACTTAGTTCAACTTTTGGTGATGAAGCACCACATCCAGCGACTGTAAAAAAGCTGGTTCAATGAGTTCGAGCGTGGGTGTCGTTCTCGCCAAGACGAATTTCGTGAAAGTCGTCCAAAAAAAGCTGTTGTGGCAGAAAACTGTTGCGGAGTCATCTTGGGCATTAGTGGAACAAACATACATTTGATTTTACATGAGCATTTAGGCATCACAAAGATTGGTTTCCGTTGGATGCCCCATCGATGGTTGCTCAATAAAAGGCTCGTGCCGATTGGTGCAAGGAAATGCTGAAAAAATACAGCGGAGGTAATTCGAAATGCGTCTACGACATCACCACCGCGACAAATCATAGAAAGTGGCGGATCTACATACGGGCTGAAAGGGCTTTAGCCCCCCCCTTGGAGAATTTTTTTGTATGAAAAAAAATGAAAAAAAGGCCATAAAGACGTTTCAGGCCCCCCCTCCTTTGGCATACAAAAGTGTTATTTCAGCCCCCCTCTCCTTTGGCGAATCCTAGATCCACCACTGATCATGAGCCCGAAATAAAGTAGCAATTCACTGCTTGAGTCTTTAAAGTGAGTAAAACTCGACAAAAATTTTCATCCAAGCAAATGGCTGCCAGTTTTTTTCAGAAAATTCGGTCATGTCACAACTGTACCACTTGAGCAACGTAGCATTAACGTATAACTGTTAATGCTGAATGGAAAACAATAATTTTTTTGGCGGAAGTCTTCCGAGAATTGAGGAAAATCAACCACTAAAGGTAGATCATCCTTCATCACGACAATACGAGTTCCCACACATCAGCTCAAAAAAAAGAAAAGAGTTTTTCAAAATTTAGAATTGATGGATCATCCATCTTACATTGGCACCCCATGACTTCTTTTTCTTGTTTCCTCTCAATAAGAAAATAATGCGTATTTTGTAAATGCTTTTTAAAATTTAAATCGAAGTATTCTCACTGCTTATAATAAAAAATTACTAACTACAAAGGCGTCCACATGGGGAAGCAGGGAGGGTGGCACTTGTCCTCCCCTTGAAAATTTTCTACGGACACCTATGACCAACTATATTGTTACACGTTACACTCCAAAATTAATATTCACAGAAGAAGAGAGATAGAGAGAGGGAGAGAGAGAGAATTATTTCAATGGATCAATACTTTGCATTAAATCAGTGTTATCATTTTTCAGGGACACTACTGTCGAAAGAAAGAAAAACATTTTACTTATCAGTAGAAAAAAGGGAATTTCAAAATAGATAGATGATTTTTAAAAAGGAGTTGAAACGTAATTTTCTTGTGTCCAGTATTAAAGGATAATACACGCAGAAATTTTTCGTTTACCGCAACTCAAAAATTCGCCAACTTCACTTCGTTTGCGAGTTGTATTTGCCTCAAGCGAATAATCAGTTGTCATCAACTTCAAAATATATCTTATTCTTTATTATATTAATTATATTTCTACCTCTGTCCGTCCATTTTCTTATGAATTGCACTCATCGCACCTATTTTGTTATCTCCGTCCGCGTATTAAGCAAATTACCAATTTATAGCAACAATTTGTCCAAAAAGTAACTCTGAATTATAAGCGTTGTATTTATACATCGAAGGGAAAAACAAAGGAAGTTTCAGTTGGGAAAAACAATTTTTTCAATTACTCAAATTTAAAAATCTCTCGCGTTTATGACAAAAGAAATTTATTACCTGCAACAAAATGACGCGTTTCTCGCAACTGACTATTATTATGACAACTGTTGAAACGTTTGCAAATAATGTTTCCAAGCACGACAAATGAAGTTCGTTTGCGGCAAACTGGCGATAAACGTATTTTTTCTTTGCGTGTAAGCATCAAATTTTTAAATTTGTAATGATTTTTATGCCCCCCCCCTTTAAAAAACTTAAACGTATGTAACGCCCATAAGGAGGCGTGGTAGGTATCTAAAAGTATATATATTCTTGATCAGCATTGTAACGAACCTCCGCTGGTCCTTTTGTTTGCTGGGCTAAGCTCAGCGGGTTTCCAGGGTTCTTACAAGAAATTACACCTTAGTTTTCTTTAACAATCGATCTTTATTAAATTTTTGGCCTTTATCTTTAATACACTGTAAGATATCTCAATTTATAAATTTGTATTGTTGATTTAGTGGGCCTTATTCCTCCGGGTCTGTCACGTCTGCGTCTCGGCTTAACATACAAGCCACGGACGCTGCTAACAAAAATGTGAAGACAGGTGGGCCTACAAGCCACCGACTCTGTCTACTGCTACTGCAGGGGGCCTACAAGCCACCGACGCTGCTCTTGCCGTTGGATAAACAAGTGGGCCTACAAGCCACCGAAATGTTTATCTATTATCTTTGCAGGTGGGCCTACAAGCCACCGACGCTGCTCTTGCCGTTGGATAAACAAGTGGGCCTACAAGCCACCGAAATGTTTATCTATTATCTTTGCAGGTGGGCCTACAAGCCACCGACGCTGCTCTTGCCGTTGGATAAACAAGTGGGCCTACAAGCCATCGAAATGTTTATCTATTATCTTTGCAGGTGGGCCTACAAGCCAACGACTCTGCTTTCTCCGTTGGATAGACAAGTGGGCCTACAAGCCACCGAAATGTCTACCGATTCCTTTGCAGGTTGGCCTACAAGCCAACGACTCTGCTCTTAATAAAAAAATATTTCACTTCGCACAATTCTCACAATTTCTCACCTCCTCTGTCTTTGCAACTTTCCACTCTTTTCTTCGGTCGGCGTATTTTACTCAAATACTTTTTGGTCCAATTGCACTGCTTCACTGTTTTATTATTTGCTTAGATAATTTAGATCACTTTTACTCTGCGCACTTTTAATGTATAATACATTCTGTCCTCTTGTTTTCGATTGCGGCCTATTTATACCATCGTCTTCTTGTTGTTTATGACAAACAAGGTACCGCAATCGAAAGTTCTGGGCTGATTTTCCCGTAACCGAAGTCCCGTACGGTGCAGCCTTGTTATTGTCTTTCATCAGAATTTGTTTCCACATTTTCCCAGCAATTTGCCTTCTGTTATTTCCTTATGTGATCCGCTATTTGACTCTGAGCAAGATCACGCCAGCTTTGCGCATGTGTTTGCGCACGTTTTGCCAGTTCCCAACTTTTTTTTTTACATGCGTCCCTTTCTCTCTCTCTTTTCCTAATAGAAAAAGTGTATGGGTGTTGTTTTTTTGTGTGTTCATGTGTTTATTTATTCATAATATTCAGTGATTATGTGTGTGTATGTATATAAATGTAGAAAGTGAAAAATAAAAATAAGCAGCACTGGCGGTGTTCACCAAGTGTCCTCCTCGCACCTTGGCCGTTGTGTGGCTAAAAAATCGCTTACGATATTTTAGCCGTCACAGCATCACCAAACGAGTCAATTTAGCTGTCCGTCTGTCTGTGATCACGATTGCAGCCATCATTTTCAAGCTATCATAACGAAATTCGATATTTTAGCTTGTATTTAAAAAATAGAGTTCAAGTTTGAAAAAAAAGCCAAATCGGATGAACACCACGCCTACCTACCCTATAAAGTGACTTTATCAAAACGGTAAAATCTCTTAGAATTCCACAAAAATTAATATATATGGACTTGCATATGAGCTTTGATATGTAATATGCAGTCTTAGTATGAAATTCAACCAAATCTAATAAAAACAACCTCCCTTACAAAGAGACCAAATCCAAATCGGATGAAAACCACGCCTACTTTATCAAAACGGGAAAATCTTTTAGAATTCCACAAAAATGGAATTGAGCTCTAATATTTAATATGCACTCTGAGTATGAATTTCAAGGAAATCGGATGAAAACCGCGCCTACCTCCCGTACAAAACATTTTATTTTTACTTCGTCCCAGTCGAAGATAATTTTTTACTAGTTTTTTTTTTTTTTAATAAGGAGATCTTTGGTGAATAGTTACGATTCCTTTTGAAGATGAACCTTTTTCATTAGTATTGTCAAATAATACTCGGCTTCTCGAATAACCTGAAAATGACAAATATTTAACACTTTTTTTGAAATAGATATTGACCGGAATTTCAAAATCTTAAGACACTTTAAGAATTGAACTTTAGTTGAAAAAAAAATTCTGTGGAAATTTACTGGATACGTTATTTTTTTACCATATGAACTTTTATACTTCTGTCTTTAAGATACCGTTATTGATGTCACATATCGCCATTTTCTCTTCGATTGTTCTTATGATGAACTTTTCGCTGTTTCATAATAATAAGAAAATAGTCGAACATTTGTTTCTAAAGCTACTGCAAGAGATTATCACGGTTATTTTTTTGAAATTAAGTTGAAATTAGAATAATTTTTTAAAAAAGATCTCTTTGCAACAATATTGTCTAAGGAAGAGCATGGGAAAAATATTAGTATACAACGAGTCTGGACTGACTATCCGTATCTCAAATTGGGAATGAAAATAATAGAAATCGATACTTGGTTCGAAATTTGGTAAGCAAATCCAATAATTATAACTAGTATCGTCTGTGGTCGAAATTTGACCATACCAATATCGATTTTTCTGTTGTTTTTTTATTTTTATTGAAAGACGCTTGGTAAAGTTAAAAATAAGTTCGCTGTATCGTGAACACATCGGTAAGTTTTGAAGTGAAAAAGTAGTAGTTCCAAAACTTGTCTTCATTCATATTCTTATATTTGTTCTAATAATTGACCTACTTCCAGTCCAAGCTCTTGTTTTAATCCATGTCCAAATTCCTGACCTTATCCTTATCCCATTTCCTTTCTAAAGCTTTGTTCTTATTGCGTTAAAATCTTTGTTCTATTTGTTGTTCTTATACTCTTCCCAATCTTGTCCCAATCTTTGTCCTTACCCTTGTCTCAGTCCTTGAGGAAGTCATCCTTTTGTAATCCTTGTTATAATCCTTGTTCTAATACTTGTCCTTATTTTAATTTTAATATAATTTTTATATTTTTTTTTTTATATTTTTACTTTTTTTTTGCATTTGGTGCATTCTGGTTACTTTAAAGTGTTCCCTGACAGACAATGTGATGCAGTTAATTTTAAAAAAAAAATTTCCTAATAAGGACGTAGAACCACTTTTTATTGTTGTTAATTATCGTAGCTCTATAACTTTTGTTATTTCACATTTATCGTGATTCATATACACCCCAAACAGTGTTCCCAGATGGTCCGATATATCGGATTTGTTACGATTTTTAGCATTGGATACGATGATCCGATATTTAGCCAAAATTCTTAAACATGTTACGATTTTAGGAAAAATAGATCCGACGTCCGATTTCACATATATGTATTTCTTTATGTATATGAAATGAAAACAAATTTAAATAAAAAACATGGTACCAACTTTGAAGCATTATTTTTAATTAAAAATCATTGGTAGCACTTCTGATCACGAATGTCAACATAAAGAATAACAATTACATTCGCTGCATTGCTTTCAAAACTTTTCTTTGTGTTTAAATTATTTACTGTTATGTTTGTGCTAAACTGTGTCGTGGATGAAAATAAATCTATTATTTGGATATGGATAAATTTCTTTCCTTTTTATGAATAAAGGTAAAAAAACTAGTTAATTATTGTTGCAAAATAAATACAGGAGTTATATAATAATTTCTACTATTCTGTTAAGGTATAAGTAGTTTGTACCTCAAATTCTGCAGAGCAAATTCTCTAATTTTGTATATTGGACCATCTTGCAACACTGATACCAACAATGCTACACAGCTCTGTTAAAGTGTACGCTACAGCAACGATATTTAACAGAGCTGAGTCGGTATGTATTTTGTTGTTGTTTTGCTCTCGAGTAAGAAAGAGCAAAAGATACATCTGTATTGAAGCATTTTCTTTCTCTCTCGCCTTCTACTCAAAATTGTGTGGCATTATTTGTTGTTGTTATTTTTATATGTGGAAAAAAGTGTCATTAATTTCAAATTTTTACCTATCTTAATGACAAAACATTTGAATAAAAATTATACTCTGCACTTGGTATAAACCTTTCAAATGATTTAAGTTTCATTAAAATGTGTTGTCTATAACTTGAGAAAAAGGGGTTAGCGTATTAATATATAAGATATCTTGAAGTCAGTCACTCGAAAACTGATGCGGTCTGACCGTGATCAGCGGTAAGTTCTCAGAAAAATTTGTAACTCAAATTACAAAGTGCCAGCCATTGAAAATTATTAAAAATTGTGAAATCACTCCATTTTTTGCCATTTCACATGCACGCATATCTTCGATGTATAAAATTTCATTTTAAAGTGTTGATGTTCCTTTCCAGTCAAAGACTAACTTTAAAAAGAAGTTTCGTCCAGTATGGCTGCAACAATTTTCTTGGCTGCACACGCAAAGCAAAAAAAAAAGTTTATTGCCAGTTTGCCGCAAATGAATTTCGTTTGTCGTGCTTGGGATCGTTATTTGGAAACGTTCCAACATTTGTCATAATAATAGTCAGTTGCGAGAAACGCGTAATTTAGTTGCAGGTAATTAATTTCGTTTGTCATATATCCGAATAATTTTTAAATTTCAGCAATTGAAAAATTTGTTTTTCCCAACTGAAAGATCCTTTGTTTTTCCCTTCGTTGTGCACACAACGCTTATAATTCAGAGTTACTTTATGGACAAACTGTTCTATATAAGCAAATTGGCAATTTGTTTAATACGCGGACGAAGATAGCAACAGAGGTGCGAAGAGTACAATCCATAAGAAGACGGACGGAAATAGGGAAAAAGATAATGAATAAAATAAATAATAATGACCGATGTAGCTTGCGGTATATATATTTATATATAAGATTTATTTTTAAGTTGGCAACTGAATATTCGTTTGAGGTAAATAGAATTTTTATTTTCAGAAAATTTTTTATGCGTGTATCGCCTGCGAGAAATCGTTCCTGAACCACAAAGAATACTGTGCATAGACAAAACAATAAAAAAAAAAAAAATCAATTCACGATGGAGGCATTCATGAAAGCCGAACATATATTTTTAGAAAAGCAAATTCGGCAGGCCGAGCTTGCACCTGTAATGTTCTGCATTATGCATAATCTACCATTTCTTCCAATGGACTTTCTTTCAAATTTTGAGATTGGTATGCTTTCTATAAAATAGATATAAAATTTTATAGAAAGTACATAAAATAACATCATATTTTTGTTTTGTTGATGGTACAAAAAAAAATTGGTACATTTTATTCCTTGTTGGTACATTTTTACAGAAAATTTGGAAAAAAAATAGGCTAGTGGCAACCGTGCCTCTGACCTCTTTTACTCTGATTACTAACTATTCAAATAATCACTGTCGAAAATATTTTGTTTTTATACAAAAATAGCTAGAATTTCATACAAACTTCTTGACTTATTTGTACTAGTGTATGTGAATGTTCCCCACCAAACATCAGGTGCCTTAATTGCGCTGTTGCACCCATATTTTGCCTCATGTCTTTAAATAGCCCTGGTTTAATATTCGCATAGATTACAAACATTTCTAACGGAAGTAAATAAAGCTAATGAAAGATAACTAGTATGAAAAAAATTAAAATAGAAAATAATTGAGTTATGAAGGAAAACTACCAGCTGCTGCCTTATGAATAATATATGAGCGAAAAGCTCAAATTAATAAATCGATAATTCAATTACAACCATTTTATGGGGAAACACAAATAAAACATGGCCAAGAATACGGAAATAATTCACAAATTAGACTCAGTACAACCTACTCTGGATACTGTATAGGCAGAGATACTCGTACTAGTAGAAATAGAAGAAGCACTGAGCCAGGCAACAAGAAATTCGCACGTTTCTCATATTTATTTTATTTGTAATATATTTTTTCATTTCCTTTTTCGTTAAGAATTCTTTTTACGTGAAATTATTTATTTATTATTGTGCTCTGACATCAGGGAAAAAACGATGTTAAGATAATGATGGTAGGTAGGACTTCTAGATGCATGCGTATCGTAGCTGTGTTGGTATGGCAAACGGCAATAAAAGTGATTTCCCCCAAGAAAAGTCGAACATTAATATTTATTTTTCATTTGTCCTCGCATATTTTCTTAATTCTTGTGCGCTTTTCAATAAATAACTCGAGATAAGTTTCCAACGTATTTCAATTTATTTGTATTTTGTTTTTTTTATTTTTTTTTTTCTTTCTGTTTTTTTGTTTGTCAATTCATTAAAAAATATTGGCAAAGAAAATAATTTGTTTTACGATGTCTTAGGTTCTAAGATGCCGCAGGAGTGCTCAGATGTCGCTTAAGTTAAGTGAATATTTATTGACTGTTTTATTGTTGCATTCTTAGGATGCTTTTTTCTTACAATAGCGCTATTATTGCTTTTGGCTCATACTTTTATTATATGTAATAATACCAGTATTTCAGTTATTCCCATGATACAATTCGAGTTAAAAACTGCTTCTACTTCCGCTCAGTCCTTACAGGTAAACCGGTAAAATTCTATTAATAACATTTCTGTTGTCAACATTACGTGTTTTAAGGTACGTTTTCTTATTTAACTTTTCATGGCCCCAACATTGTTTGCTTTCAATTTATCTCCAATTTATGCAGAAGTTGTATTTTTGGAATATTTTTTATTTAGAGTCAGGAACATTTTTTTCGCTCTGCGCTTGTATTTTGTTTTTTGTACGCGTTTGGGTTTTCTATTTGCTTAGGAGTGAGATTTTATTGTTGTTTTTCTTGATCCCAAGTTGTGCTGTTTCAGCGTTTCATATTTTTATGGGATCGTTTCTGTCAAATTTGATGATTGAATTGTCATCACAGCACAAAAAACTGGTTGTAATCGAAGGCATATAAATAATATATAATAACAAAACAAAAAAAAAAGAATAAATAAATAAAATAACCAACGCAAACAATGTCACAAAGGCGGAAATTGCTTTGTTGCCTTTTTTTGCGCTCATGCCAAACGAGACAAGTAGCTACGTAGTACGTACATACATATTTTCACTGTGTGTGTGAACGTGTTAACGGGTATAGTGATGTACTAAAACATGCCCTTTTTTTCCGCCAAGCTGAGTTTGCAAGAAAACAATTTAGCTAGTTGTGAAGAAGTCAGTTATTATGGCGGTTTTCGGGTTAGGCCATGGCGTCAAAGGCTTTTAGCATGGAGACATTCTTTTGTATCGACAGCCATGTGTTTGTCTGTCGACTTAAAAATATACCCAATTACATAAAAAGTTGCCCCTCTCTTCATTTTGAGTTTAACAATATGTCCTCCTTCAGTGTTCTGCCAAAATTGACGGTATTTCGCAGCTTAAATGGCTGGACAAAATTCTTTTTTTATAACTGGCAAATTGTTAAAATACACGCAAAGAAATTTTTCGTTTACTACAACTGAAAAATTCACCAACTACAATTCGTTTGCGAGTTTGAATATGACCTTTCGTTATTTATATTGAAAACAAGTTTGAGGTGTAGGCCAAGCATGTTGACAACAAGACAAAATCACACAGCAGACTATACAGACTGTTTGGTTGGCCGTTACACCAACTCATCAGTAGTCTTGCATGACTTTTCACGGTGATCCACTCAAGCTACTTAGGTTCTTCTTATAATGCCAATATGCCGAGAAAGTTACCCGGAATTTTATTTTTGACACAGAGAATTTTGAGTTTTAGAGATAAATTTTGAGTTTATTTTATATGCGTAAAACACTTTTTTCATAGAAAGTAGACCCCTAAAACCAAGTTTTGTGCGACATTTTATCATCATTTCTAAATAAGTATGAAATTAATCCTTTAACACATTTTAAGTTTTGACTTATTTCTTGCATTTAAGTTGAATTTTCAGCTTTGGTGTATTCAGAGACTTATATATAGTAGAATTTTACCAAACATTTTTTTGTGGAACATTTTAACCCATTATTGGGTTATTCTTGTTTTATGGGTCTTTTTTGCCTTTTATCATAAAAAGAACAAAAAACACCCATAAATTGAGAAGTTGGGGATTAAAATGTTCCACAAAAATATTCCCCGTTGTATTTTACATAAATCCTTAGATCACATCCTATACCCAAAATTTAAGGGTAACATGATTTCTCATGCCGATTCACTATAAGAATGTTCAAAAAGGGGGAAAATCAAATTCCCCCTAAAATAAGACTTATACGTAAACTTTCAAAACGCCGATACACGTTTATTCTTTTTTTGTCCCCTCTACCAGAATCCATTTTTGGAACCTTGTCATTTTGGAAAAAAATTGATTTTGTTGTTCAGTGTTATAATAATAAACTGGTATTTTCAACCCTTGAATGCACTTTGACCGAACTTCTTATGATCGAATTGTGCTCTGAGTGTTATTAAATGTTTGAACCAAGTTGATCGAGAACTGGACCTACTAGTTTTATGTCGACTCCTAATGGCTAATGTGCATGTTCTCAAGAAGCTTTACATGGCATTATATACTTTCTGAGGTTAACCATTGTCTGCAGAGAGGTGACGGCAGTTATTTCAATTGAAATAACTTTCTGTGTCAGATGCAAATTGAACCAGGGTTCTCTGGCGTATGAGTCACGCACTCTACCCATTGCGCCACTGCCGCCACAAAAATGGAATTATTCAATGTTATTTCAGCATTAACAGTTCTCCGGTGCTCAGGTGGTGGTACAGTTGTGACATGATCGGTTTGTCTGAATAAAATGGCAACCATTTGCTTAGATGTGTTCCGTCCGCGGAAATCTTTTGTTGGGATTTGCTCACTTTGAAAGACCCATATAAAATTATCACTGGCCTTTATATGTGATCCGGTACATTTATTTTATGTCTCCAAAGGTCGGTTCTGTGACCTCATAACGAAAATAAAAGAAACATTTTTGGCAACTGAATAACGCACTGGTAATGTAATAGAACTGAAAAAACGTTGCATGGAATTATAACTCGGAGACTATTGACGCTACGGTGAATTTGATGAAACGACATGGGACCTTTCATGGAACACCATAAAGTGACCTTAATGCACGAAGTGCAATAGCAAAATCAAAAATAAAAAATAAAATAACAAAAATTAAATTAAAATTAAAATAAGGACAAGAATTTAAATACGTATTTGGATAATAACTAGAAAAAGGATAAGGACAAAGATTAGGACCAGGAATAAGAAAAAAAGTAGGATACAAATTTCAACATAGAATAGAAAATGGGATTGGATAAGGATAAGGACAAGATTTCAGATAAGGATTCTAAAAAAAGGACTATAACAAGGATAAAGGCAAGAATTCTGACTCACCTTAAACAATATTGAGGATAATATTGGGAAAAGAATAAAAACAAGAAACGAGATCAGGAATAATAAAATCAATTTGGACACATTTAGTACAAGATTTAATCTTGAAAGATTGAAATCTTGTGAAAGAATGAAATCTAGAGAAAGATAGACAAGAGAAGTGAGAAAAGGATTAGCAAAATGATTCAAAGAAGGATTAGGTCAGGAAGAGTTTGGAAAAGAAGTTGCACGTTCAGATAAATATAAAAATAAAGATAAGGAAGAAGACAAGTTTGGAAACAAAGGAAATAATAGCGACAAGAATAAAGATAAGTACAAAGATATTCTGTCACGTGAAAACATACGGGCGTGTCCATGTTACAGCCAACTTCCTTTTTGTTTTATTTTCATCATATGAACGAAATCCTCAGCTTTACAGTCGTTTCATAAACTTTTCCGTAGCATCAATAGTCTCCGCGTTAAAATTTCATGCAACGTTCTTTTATTTTTGTTGCATTTTTACTGTATTCAACAGTTGCCAACGTGGTGTCGTGTCTCAAAAAATTTATATTTTAGCCTTTTCCCGGCGCGCGTTGCTGCACCTTGCAACTAAATATATAGGAACATAATAGGTGTATTAAAAACTTTTCTTAGACTCATAGTTTGACACCACAGTCATTTTCCACTGCCCGTTACAGTTTTCCAGTAGTTTTAATGTTCACAGAAAAAAAAAATGATTTTTATTAATAGATAAGCATTTCAAAAACAGCTTGGTTTGTGTCTAAAAAAAAAATATATTTATCGCGATAACTTTTGATCGGAAAGAGATATTGGTATAATTTTTTCACATAAATTATTCTTTGAGCTTAACTATTATATAAAAAGAATAAAAAAATCTTTTAAAAAATTTATTTCTTTAAAAAATCACTGGGGGTAGGGTCATGTTTTTTGATGACAGAAATAGTTAATAAATTTTTCTGTAAAATTGGAGCATTTTTGCTATAAAACGCTATGTCATGTAAGAGGTAGTCGAAAATGCAATTTTGAGTTTTTATTATTTTAACAACAAAAACAACTTTTGTGTCATGTTTTGAGTAAAAAGTCAATATTTTGGACCTTTTTTGAAATAAATATTAAAAATATATCCGCTAGGATAACGCTACCCTATAAATTGTTTTTATTAAGTGCTTGAATTGAGTTTATCAACGAAAAAAATTGGAATGAAATATATTCAAAAACAACGGAGTTATTTGCATCGCAATTAAAATATACGAATTTCTGATAGTTTTTTTGTTATTCTAAGGAAACGATGTAATTAGAAAAAGATGATGTACCAGAAGTTTGTGCAACTTTAAAGATATGTGAATGTTTTTGGTGTCAAAATAACAGGATTTCCTTAAAATTTATAAGTCGAGCATTTTCGCTTGAAAAAAATACGCCAGTAGTTAGATTTGCGTTACTTGTAAAGGGGCGGAAGAGGCGTGGTCAAAAGTATGCCATAACCTAAGTTAGGGTTCAAGTAATATGTGAGCCGAATTTGAGTTAAATCCGTTCAGCCGTTAAGATTTGTATTGTAGTCAAACAAACAGAAAATGATTTTTATTAATATAGATTTATATATATATATATATTTATTTATATAATTTTTGTTTTTATTTTATTATGAGGTCAAAGAACCATTTTTTATTGCCGTAAAAGAAAATTTTATTTTGCACTTCTACTTCGTGAGTAATAACTCCATGCAACAATTTTGCATTTTTGTTACATAAGCTTCTTTCTCCGCTACCTGAAGACGTCATTATTTTTTGTAATTTTTATTATAGTAATAATTCCATGTAACGCCGTTGCATGATAGTTGCATATTCAATCTTGGAGCAACTCTCTTCGCGGCCTTATGACGTCATGAATTTTTCGTGCATTTTTGTCGTAAGGGCTAGGAACCAGCCTTTACTGCCGTATAATAATTTTTAACTTTGCACCCATTTATAGCGTATTATTATTCTATGTAACAAATTTTAAATTGCGTTGCTTAAGCAGCTCCCTTCGCGTCTGGACGATATCTTTAATTTAATTTTTATTTTTGTCATAAAGTCAAAGAAATTTACTGTGGTAATATTATTATTGTCATGGTGCTTATACTCAGCCAGTAACAATTCTATGCAAAGTTGATGCATTTTGAAAAAAATTTATTTTTGTGACATTTTTTGGAAACCTGCAATTCTTCTATATTTAACTTACTCCGTTATAAAATGGAAAATAATGATTTTTCCATGTGTTAAATGTGCCATAGCACACTATCGCACAATCGAATAAAATCAAGGAATAGAAGTTTCTATAAAATATTCTGCCTCATCCCATATTTAAAATTAACTAGTAAGAAATGATCTTCGACTGGGCTGAAGTTAAAATACCCCCACGTCCAAACCGAAGTATATTCAAAGACTCAAGCAGTCAAAAAAGTGTTTATTTGTAAAAACATTTTCGTCATAGTTTTAATAGAAAATATTCGGTATTGTTTTTTAATGAAGTCACTTTCATTAAATGACTTCATTAAAGTTCATATGCAAAAAGTAAAGTTCATATGCAAAATTTCAAGTCCATATATTAATTTTTGTGGAATTAAAGAGATTACACCTTTTTGATAAATTCACTTTGCATGGGAGGTAGGCGTGGTTTTCATTCGATTTGGTTGAAATTCATACTCCGAGTGTATATTAAATAGCAGAGCTCATGTCCATATATTAGTTTCTGTGGAATTCTAAGAGATTTTACCGTTTTGATAAAGTCACTTTGTATGGGAGGTAGGCGTGGTTGTGATCCGATTTGGCTCATTTTCGAATTTGACATTTATTCTTTAGATAAAAGCTTAAATATCGAATTTCGTGATGATTGCTTGAAAATTACGGCTGTAATCGTGATCACAGACAGACAGACGGACAGACAGACGAACATGGCTAAATCGACTCGGGTGGTGATGCTGATCAAGAATATATATACTTTTCTATACCTGCCATGCCTCCTTATGGGCGTTACAAACGGAGTGACAAAATTAATATATCCCCGTTTACGTTTTTTAAACGTAGGGGTATAAAAATAGTTTAAAGAGTAGCACGGACAGAGCAAATGCACGTTTATAGGAACTAATTGCATAACAATATCTAGCTACTCCATTGGTCAGAAGACTTAACTTAATAGCTTCGGACAACGGGACAGACGTAATCGGATTAAGTTATCAACGCGATGAGAAGGTGACTCATTGTCAGTTTGTATATGTGTATGTACTGGCTTTAAGAAGAATCGGGACGGAAACACAATAATACTCATACACTCATAACGCACACCCAAAGAGGATTCAAAGACGATGCTCGTTGGCGGTACACAACAACCAGGAGCGGCAACTTATTGAGTGCCGTTTTAATAAATTGCGTCCACTGGGATTAATTTAAAGAACCACAAAAAAAAAACAACAACAAAAAAGAACAAAAAAAAAATAGCAGTGAAGATGCAGATAAATACTAGCGATAAAAAAAGAAAAATGGAAAATTAAAAGAAACAATTTACGTGTCCGTCAGACTAAGAAGCTTCTTGGGATTATTTATGCGCAGCCCACTTAGGAATTAAGTTTATAGGAAGCAAATAAAGCGGAAGTCGGATGTAAACGTTTGAGAAAAAAAAAAATATACCAAGAAATGGGAAAGCCAATATGGCAACTTAAGATAAAAGCCGCTATTCAGCAGTAAATATAATTTATTAGAATATGTTGAAGAACAGAAACAACACCTAAAATTGCGGTTGAGCGGGTGTTGGGTTCGCTTTGATAGGGTTGACTAGTAGCAGCAAGCAACTGCTGCTTATGCATCTTTAATTAATTTATTCAAATCGTCTCTAATCTGCGCATCATCAGATATCCTGATACACTTAGTTACACGCGAAATGAATTCTGTGGCGAAATCCGAGCTGATTAAAACAAAGAGGTGTGGTTGTGGCTTTGGCTGTAGCTGATGATAGCATGAAAATCGTTTCACGTAGCAAATACTTACTTATGTCCTCGAAACGACCTGGTTTGCTTGGAATTTACTTTTGGTTGAACATGATACATATATACATAATGTTCAGTTAAAGCGATATATTTAAATGACAGGTAATAATTTACTCTCACGATTTTGATATCTTGTATCGGATAGTTTCGTGGAATAATTATAAGCCCAGCATAGATTAATTAAGAAAATTCTTAGAAATATTTAATTGGAAATTGCAACAGGCAAGTTGGCAATTTAATCAAACATGCTGGAAAATCTACAAAGTGAAAAATTTCAATTCAATCTTAAGGAGTAAAGAGAGCTTTAATTGTATAGATTTAGTAAGTTGAACCGGAAAGCACATTACAAATACAAACATACAGCTTGATGGAGTAGGTTGGTTGACTTTTATAACTATTTTACTTTTAAATCAAAATGTTGATATCATTTGCATTTGGAGCTAAACGATATAAATCAATATTTTTGAAATATAAAGGATTTTTATTACTTTAGAAATCGTGAGTGTTTTAATTACCTTATGTAAGGTTTAAACATTCCAGGTTTAATATTTAAAGTAATAATTTGTGTTAAAATGTTTTCAAAATATTTACAACTCATTTTCCGATTGATTTCAAATTGCAACTCTACTAGTAGCTTACCAGATATATTATCTTATGAAGTAGATATGTTTCTTATAATGAATTAAAAATAAAGGTTTTTATTAGCAAATGAACCCCTTCACTGCCATAATAGTTTCTTGAAATGCGCCTTGGAGGTCAAACTAAGAAACATAACACGACGTTTGTCGTCGCACTCCTCCGAAACGGCTCGACATATTTAATTGAAATTTTTTTTTATTTGATATGTATGAGAATAGGTCGACCTCCTACCTCCAACCCCAATTTTTGATAGCGATTTTAGTACTTTTCTATGAACAATATACAAATAATTTTACCGTCGTTCATTGAAGTGAAGTCATTTACATGAAGTGTTGCGTCAATTTGAAAACGTCAGTCGAAACGACTAACATTGGTTATCCTGAGTTAATTACTTTATAAATAATATCAACACCATAAATCCTTCTTTTTATCTGATCGTGCTAAAGTCGTTTTACTACCGAAGTCGCTATATGGGGTCGTTACAATGTGGACCGTAGCGAAAGGCACATTTAATAACTTGCTGATTTTGCGATAAGATAAAAATTAAGGATACCTTGCTTGGTGAATAAATAAATAAAATAAATACATTTGCGTTTTGTATGCTCTTGCACAATTAAATTTTTTATATCTAAGCATATTTCCTTCCGCGCACTCATCTTGGACACTTGATCGCTACTATAACAAGAAAATGACAACTAATAGTTGTCGAATGGACCTGCCATGTCATCACCATGTAGTACCGTTCGTGTGCTAAAAATCGAGTTAGATGGACATGTCCGAAGAAAAATAAAAAAGTTTGACTTTTTGCTCGGTCCATCCGACATGCGTACTTGATGCATTTTCTCATACGATAAAAGTTTTTGAGTGAGAAACATCACGCGACAAAATGGCGAACATAATAAATATAGATTGTTAGAAGGAATTTCTTGAGCTGTATAAAGTCTTCTCAGAGACTTGAAAAATTAAAAGTGAAATTCATAAAAATAAAATTTGTAAATATATCGAGCACAGTAAAATTACTCTATGCTTACAGCCCTATCAGCCATCTTGAATTTTAAAATTCTGACTTCAGATTCGAAATCAGCGACCCCCTAAAACTGTTGGATAATGTTTAAAACTCTTAAAAAAGCATATTTTTTTGTTGTTATCCGACAATCGTTTGACGAATCATTGTTTCGGTTTCATTTGTGTCTCTTCGTCGCTCAATCGTTTTGTTTTGTTAATGGTTTCGCTACATGGAATAATAATACAAGATAGCATTGATAGTTGCTTGGGAAAACATCTCCTGTCAAAAAATATACTCAAAAAGAGAGCGTTCACAATCCGCCATTGAAAACACAAACAATGTTCAAAACGTTGAAGTAAAAAAAACAACAATCTCAGCAGCTGCATGGTATAATAATACAAGGTAGCATTGACAGTTGTTTGGGAAATCATCTACTGTCAAAAAATATACTCAAAAAGAGAGCGCTCACAATCCGCCATTGAAAACACAAGCAATGTTGAAAACGTTGAAGTGAAAAAAAAAAAACAACCACAGCAGCTGCTGATGTATTTCCACAAAAAGCTGTTTTTGACAGTTTATGTTTTCCTGTTGAAGAGAAAATAAGCAGTTGTCAATGCTACCATGTATTATTATACCATGAGTAGCTGCAGATGCATTTTCACAAACAGCTGTTCTGTTTTTGACAAGAGATGTTTTCTTGTAGAAGAGAAAATAAGCAGTTGTCAATGCTACCTTGTATATATTATTATACCATGGTTTCGCTAATGACAGAAAACGAAAAACAAAACAGACGCCCAATCGTTCTTTTGTTGTTTGAATCGTTTTTGGTTCGTTCGCTTGAAAGATCCGAACATAACAAAATAGAACGATTCGTTTTTGTTTATTTGCGTTCTCTGTCTTCAACAACAATAAATTCCTGAACCCTTGACTGGATATACTGCCAGTGAAACTCTGCCGTATTAATAACTAGTAAAGTTATATTTTAACCCATAATGGCTTCTTACATAAGGATTTCCGGTATGACTTTTCTTAAATTTGTGCTTTAACATCAAAACTTTAAAATTTAATGGAGATATAAGCAAAGCGAAATTTAAATCACAACACAAAATAGAACATTTAAAGCAACATACAGTTATTTTAAAAATTCTCCACGTAGCCAGCAGCATCGTCAGCACGTATCGGCCAAAGTTGTTGGCGCAGTGCTTTCTCCCATGCAACCAAATAAAACGAATCATCAGACCACCAAAACTTCGCAAGAAACTGTTTAAAAAATGTTGATGAGTACGCAAACACATACACAGTCTCGAAGGACGAGCAGAAAAAAAAAACAACGAAAAATTGTGGCAACATTGTTACTGTTATCAAGAAGCAAAAATAAAGTCAAAAACAAAGTGAACGTTTTAAGAATTTTTAATTACTTTTGTGTTACGTTTTATTGCATTTATATGTGGGGAATAAGGAGCATTTCAAACAATATAAAGTTAATTTTTAGCATAGCAACAAGCTGTAGAATAAGAGCCGAGTGTGTCACATAAAAAAACAATAAAAAAAAAATGACATAAAAGTCTTGCTTATGTGTGGCTGTTAAAGTATGTTTGGGGAAAACGTAGCAAAGATGTTATTTCTTCTCTCTCTCTCTTCTCGTACTAAGTTATAATAATGACGGTACATTATGTAACAAAGAAATATTTTTTAAGTCCTACATTCTGCATAAAGCGTTTTAAGGCCCTGCAATAGCTAAATAATTTTTCATCTTTTTGGACGCCTTAGGGCGCTGATATAACCGTCATAGACCTTAAGCTACTATAGCTAATAATAAATAAACGTGGTGTGCAAGACGGTCGGGGGTAATTGTGGCAAAATCAACGCTCTACTAACTGGTGTTTCTGCACCTGACTCTATGCAGAGCCACGTCGCATCGTCCTTAATACGGATAAATATGTAAAAAAACCTTTATGCTGTTGTGGTTGGTGGGTGCCAGGTAGGCAGTTGAAACGAGTAGATTACAGCCTTGGTTCCCAAACTTTTTGAACCCGGGGAATGCAAAGCTCTTGGATGTCTTACATATATTACCGTTGAAATGAATTCAGGGGAACACCGATGCAAATTTGTAACACTGTGAACAATAGAGAATGATGATAATACTAAGTTAATAATTATGTCCAAACTTTCTAAAACTTATAAGCTCTAAATAAAAATATTAAACTAAAAAACTACAATATTCTGTTATCTGATTTATTCGATGTAAAGAATTTGACGTACAACATAAAATTAATTTTGTAAGATAATCCTCTACGTAGTTTTAACAGTTGATGTTTTAGAGTTGAATCGGTAAATTTTTCTTTGCGCTTCATTTGATGGAACACCAAAATTTCGTTTACGGCTTACCAGTGTAACGCGTGGCATGGATTGGGAGTCACAGGGTTAGAAAAAGGAACAAAAAAATGTTAAATCCACCATTTCTTAAATTGGAGCCACAAAATTACCCTCATGATGAGCTTGCGTTTTTAAAATCGTCTGCCCTAAAACTAAAATGGGACAGCAGAAAATTTTTAAGAAAAAAAAAAAAAAATAAACAGTTTTTTCTACTTTCTTTCTTAATTGGTCGTGTTAGGTATGAGTTTAAGACTGATGCGATATAAAAAAAATACTTCTAGCAAAAAATCAAAACACCGAGAAACATTACCACGCGTCCCTTCCTTTTATTTTTTATTCTTTTATTTTTTTTTTTGTTTTTTTTTTTTGTTAACAACCTACGGGCAAATTTTCTCCTACACAGCATTTTTAACGGTTTATATAAAGAGGAAAACACCGAAAAATATGGCTGTATGTTCATTTCCGTCTTCCACCATCAAGCGAATTTAACGTAATACGTTTCTCAGCTTGAGATTAGCCTTATTTTTTTTTTCATTCTTGTATGTTTTTGGGCTTTTTTTATTTTCTTATTTATTTTTAATTACTTCGTACCTTTATTCATCAATGTATAACATGATTTTTTTTTTCTTGTTTTTTTTTTAGCTGGGATAGGGTTTTCAGAATAGACCCTTACTCATAGCATTAGTGAATATGTCTCTAACGCAATTTGGTGATTTATTAAAAGTTTGATTTTGAGAAAAGTTTAAATATTTTATATACACTATGGAAAATAACGCATATCAACATTATCCACGCCTGTGTATAAATTTTATTTAAACATTTATGTGGATAAATAAAATATTTTCCTTACAACTCGTTTTATCCGTATTTAAATTTTATCTATACCACACAGTGAAGCTTCTGACTTATTCCAAACAGCCGAAATAGCCGACAAGCAGCAACAACATCGCACTCTGTTCCTGCAGTTTATCAGTGAAGTTTTTAGAATTAAGATTCTTGCTTGTCGCTGAATACCCCTCCCGGTTTGTTATAGTTCTCGTTTGGTTTTTGTATTGAAAACTATATAGCCTAGATGTTTAACCGAGATGCTTTGTGAGTGCGATGGGTGAGCGCATGATAAAATTATGTAAGGTAGGAGTGACAACTGAATATTTTCTCACGAGTGTCTTGCACCGATTGTCATTTACCTGCAAGAATGATAGAAAAATAGATTACGCGTTGCTCAGCTCCGTTTACTTTTCATTTTGACATTTCTACACATTTGACGCTAGATTAAGTTTGTTTCTTGAATCTTTTGCCAATGCAATTTTGATTGGAAACTTGTACTGTTGGAAACTTACATGCGGAGCACTCGTACATAATGGCTGAATTACAATACTGCGTTAGGTCGGTCGGCCTTTGACAGCTCGACTAGAAACAATGGGTTCTTATGAAGCAACACAAAATATGACCTCATGCATTGCGTCGACCTCATCCCGTAAATATGAATTTGAGGGGGTGACGTACGATCAACGCTATGAGTACCCAGCTAGACACCTAACTGTTAGATATGCCATATATATGGCATACACATAACGCCTTTGACGTTATATTCATATAAAATGCTCCATACAAATTACGTTATATTTGTTCTAGCGTCGTGTAAAATATAACGCCTTTTTGTCTATCCGTGTGATCTGGCATCTCTGTCTGCCACACATGTTTTATCTATTAAAAAGAGCTATTGATGTTCTGCTCACACTAATTACAAATTCCATAAAGAATTAAAAAACAAATTCAGCTGTTTAATATGGTCCGCAGTTAGCATTCCGCAGAGCTCTTCGACCATAGTGTACTGGTTAGAGTTCTGGCTTTTAACGCGAACATGCGCGGGTTCATATCCTCCACAAATAAAACCAAATTTTGTGTTCTTATAATTTTGTTTATAATTTTTTTTTTTTTATTTTTATTATGGGTAAATTATAAATATTTGTATGTATAAAGTATAAAGTAAAGAAAAAAATATTTAAAGAAATTAAAAAAACTAACTTCAAATATTGCAATAATTTTTTTAGATTAGCAAGGAAATTCTTACTTTTCTTTACAAAGAAGATCGTTTTTATTCGTTTATTTTAAGTCATCACTATTTTTAATTTTTAACTTATATATATTAATTGATTAATTTATTTACTATAAAATTTACCTGCAAAACTCTCAAGTGGCAGACGGAATTTGAACCGTGGCTTCTGGCATACGGAGCACGCACTCTATCCTCGGCGCCACGGCCACCATATTTATATTCATTTATTTTAGGATAAAAAACGCTTAAAGCTTTCGTTTGCTATTTTTTCATACCCTCAGCTTGTTTGCTGCGAAAAAGAGCAAGCTATGTAAACACACAACTTTCTTTGTTTAGCATGACTACAAAATGTAAGAGTGTGTTAGTGAACACCAAATTTTGTTTCCTTGTGTACGTAACTACGTTAGAGCTGTCTAGCTGGGTAGCGACATGCTCAAGCTAGGTCGTGCTTTTGACATTCCATATTAACGCTGGGTTGCATTTTCGTTGAGCAATGCTAAAATGTGGGTATTCTTGGATTCCGATGGAAAACTCAGATTTTCATAGGATTATCGTGGGAATTTATATTTTGATGCGAGTTTTTTATAAATTGATCAAATTTTTTAAATTAACATGCTGCTTAAGTAGTATTAAAATGATTTTAATGAATTTAGCATGATATTAATATTACTCAATTGTATTTCATATTAAAATTTATGCATTTTTTAGTATATTATAAATAATATTATAAGGGTATTCATGCAAAATGGCAAACTTATATATTGGTCAATTAGATATTTTAATGAGGTTGGTTGAGGACGAATACCCTTAATATCATTGTTTGAATAATATAACACACAAAGGAATGTTGTGGTAAGGTAGATTGGCAAATGCCGTTCACTTTGTTTTTGTAAAGTTGTACCCAAGTACTCACTAATTACAAGTGATTCAGCGAGCATTGTACAAGGGGGCGTGGCAACTCGAATCTGCAATATCGAATAACTTTGGAATTATAGGTCGCACAACATTGGAATTAGGTGTTCGGCCTCGATTTACATGTGCAGTTCCACTGGTAAAATTTTATGGGCGTTGGTAAAAAGGCGTGGCACTTTTTCGGCTGCCCAAATTGTGGGTATAACTTTCGAACTATTAGTCACACATCAATGAAACTCGGTAAGAATGTACTATTTAGTCTTGTACTTTGACTGGAAAAATTGAGTGAGCATTGGACAAGGGGGCATGGCACCGCCCATATAAGTCAAACTTATGGTATCAAATAGCTTTGGAGTTAAATGCCACATAATAATGAAACTTGGTATGGAGCTGCCACTTGGTAATGTCCCTCTACTAGAAAACCTTCAGCCATTCTTATTTTTATGAAGAGAACTTCTGAAATGCACTGCCGAATCTGGCCTTGTTATTTGAATCACAAAAATGGTTTTTAATTTTCGCGTAAAATTTAAAAATTTTTTGCTGATAAGTGTTACAGTTTTTAAAAAGAGTTGAAAATTTGCAAATTTGAATTTAAATTAGTTTTACAATAAAAACAAATTTTGCTTCTAAAATTTCATTGTAATTAAAATTTTCGCAGTATTGAAGATATGTTAGTATTTGTGGTATCAAAATAGCGAAAATTTTTTTCAATTTACTAAATTTAAGAAAAATTATATATTTTCAGCCGTATCCATAAAAATATCTTCAAATAACTTTAAAACGTTCAATACTTAAAAAGCTTTTTAATGCTAAAAAGTCTTTTAAAATTTTGTTATTCATAAAAATGTTGTAGCTGCTTTGTAGTTAAAATAGGAACACTTTCGATTTGAAGTGGGTAGAGTGTTAATAATGGTTTGTGTATTTGATAAATTCAATGACTTTTAATTTATTTTTCACAATTTCGTCAACATTTTGATGTTTAAACATCGTTGTTTTTTCGAAGCTACTCTCTGCACTGAAAACATCGTCATTTTATTATCTTGTTTCGTAAATATTTTGAAATGTTTTGACCAATTTTCTTGTTTTTTTTTTTGTTTTGCTTTTGAATTTTTTTATAATTTTGAATTTTTTTGACATATTATTCAAATTTTTGAAGTATTTTTAATTATTTTTCACAATATTTGTCCTCAAATGAGAGCAAATAATTTTAAAAATGCTTTATGAGGGGTTTATTGGATTTATTGGATGTTCAGCCATTTTTAAAAATCCTCTCATTTATAAACAAACATTTTCAATAATTTTTTTTTTTACATTTTCTGTTTTTTTTTTTATATATTATGAAACAATTTGATGTATTTTTGACATAATTTGTGCTCAGATGAAAACAAAATAAAATTTAAAAATGCTTTATCGAGGGTTTATTGAAGGTTTCCTCCATTTTTAAAATTATGTCATTTATAAAGCATTTAAAAAAGATTTTTAACGCTATTGAACGCTATTATGACACTATCTTTAATTTTTTCATTGATTACAATTATAATTGCATGATTTCGGAAAAAGGGACGTTTTGTGGGATTTTTAGTATAGCTGCTTTTATTGGCATCACCAAAATGACAAACGCACGATCTGTCAACGCAACATTTAGTTTTGCAAAGTTTGAGGTCGTCCGTTTTGACAGCTTATATCGTAAAGTTTTTACAACGGAGACCAAAGTACGGTCAAAGGCCGACCGACCTAACGCAGTATTGTAATTCAGCTATAATTCTTTTGTTCATATTTTAATACAAAATGGAGGAAAAACTTGTTTACTCTATTATATTCACAATTGTATGTCACTGCTTATAGGCTTGTTTCATATTCGTTCACATTCCAAACAAGACATGACAGAAATCAATATCGTAAGCTCATATCGTAAGTCAGTTATGATGTAGATATTTTCTATCATTCTTGATTTGACTGCATATTTTGCTTTATATTTTCTTTTCTACTTTTTCGTTCAATATCATTGCACCAAATGTCAAAAATAGTATAAATTAGAGAACGAAAAAAGCAAACAAGAAAATAGAAAGTAAAATATACAGGCAAATGACATTTGATGGACACAGCTCGTGAAAAAATAGCCAGTTGTCAAGGCTACCTTGTAATAATTGTATCATGGTTGGTGCAATATGAAAAAACTATCAGTCTTTCCTTGTATAATTGTATCATGGGTGAACGGAACTCGGTTCACACAAAATCTCACCCATCGCACTCACGAAGCTTCTTGGCTAAACATCTAGGCTATATAAATTTCATTACAAAAACCAAACGAGAACTATAACAAACCATTAATAACATATTTAATTGAATTACGTTGTTTTTTAATTTCAATATATTTATATAAATTTTCTTTAAATGCTATAGTTTTATTTTCAAATAGCAAATATTTGAAAGATATTTAAAAAAATTCGTGTATAATTTAAATATATTTTTTATTAATTTTGTTTAAATATTTTAATATTTTATTTATATAAAAATGTATTTAAATAAATTTTAAATATTTACGTTGTGGCTTTATATTAAAAAATGACTCCGTTTTTGAATAAATTAAAAAAGTTTTTGGAAAAATTTAATATTTTTTCTCTTAGTGTAGGGCAAAGCATCCATCTTTCGGCTTGTAATCTTTCAGCTTGCTTAAATAAATTTTCGAAGTGATTTTCCGCATAGATATGAAAAATATAGATATATTTCTGAATTAATTTAAAAACAAAAAAAGCCTGGGTATTTGACTTGGGTAAAGTGAGGGTTATCGATAGTTAGGATAGGTCACAAATTTGTTCTTCGAGGCCGATCACGGGACAGATCCAAGGTGACGCAGCAGGTGGCAATTGACCCCTGTCAATGACAACGCCGTGTAAAAGTGACCGGTGTCGGTTTCATATGTTGGTGGCAGAATTGGGACTGATCCCTCTCCCTTGGGGACCTATCACGTGGTAGGTTCAGAACTGGTTCTTTTCTCCGTGGGGATGATATTTATTAGATAAATATTAATAATTATTTTATTTCAGAGATATATATGTAAAAAAAAAATTGCATATGATTCAACATGTTATAGTTTCTGGTGCATCTAACCTAATCTAAAAATATTATTGAGTTTTAAAATTGTGGCATTTTTTAATAAGTTCATTTCTTTTATAATTCTTAAAAAACATATTTTTTAAGAATTATATTGTGAGCTTAATGCCAAAAACGTCATGAAGCAACAGGTTGCTACAACAACAAAGTTCTTTGCAGAACTAAACCAAGCTGACTAGACCATGGTTTCGTCGGACGCTACTCCGACTCATCAGTAGTCTCAGTGGTTCTAGCAGTCCACTAAATTTGACAAGCTACACAGAAAAAAAAGAGTAGAACTTTTACCTAAAAATGTAGTCAATTCAGCTAAAGTAATCCGGTGATTTTCAGTCAACGAATTTGATTAGGTGCGCTACCAATTTCTAAATGTTAATTATATGCAATTATATTGGGTAGTTTAACTGCGAGAGTAGCTAAAAAAACCTAAATATTTAGGTGTACCTTCAACCATAAAATAGATAAGACACATAATTTATTAGAAGAATTAGCTAATTTTTTTTAAACTATGACCACTTCAGATTAGGCAAGCCACCTACTAAGTGTAGAAAAATCATCTAATTATTTAGATAGAATTCCCACTTAAGAGTGGGAATGCCGTGCAAAAAATATGCAAAAAATTTTTTTTTTGTTTTGCAATTTCTATTTTGAAGTGAAACTTTCCTTAGGTGACTTTACTTCATTTCGTCACATGATAGAGAAGAAAGATTTGTTTTATAGTAGATAGAATGAGAGAGATATATACATTGTATAAATGACTGAAAAATTTCTTTGCCACCGCTGAGATTCGAACCTGTGATCTCAAGATTTCAACAACCAACGCCTTATCAACTGAGCTAAATTTGCAATCCAGAAATTTACTCTACATACCAATTAATCAAATTGCTGTAGATGGCCAGTGGAAACATAATTTCAGAGTTGTGGACCTCATATTTTTATATACATTTTGTTCACAAATTATCAAACGGCGTAACAGCACAGCGGTAAAGCGTTTGACTTGAACGCAAGCGGCCCGAGTTCAATTCTCGCAATGAGGCTTTACTTTTTGTAAAATTTTCTCACTTTGTTTTTATTTATGTTTTTTATAGGAGAGCGCTGTGCTCTTTACTTTTGCGTTTTGCAAAATTTTAGTTGAATTAACTAATTTGAATTAGGTGAATTACCTAATGCATGATTGTTAAATTAACTGTGTAAGTAGAAAAGTTGTTGAAAAGATTAGGTGAAATAGAAACTTTCACATTAGCTAAACTAGTTTAGGTAATAAATCAATTCTTTTATTTTCTGTGTAATAGGCGCAAGAGCTATAGCAAGAGCTATGGCAAAAGAGTAGAAAAGCATTGCTTTGATAAAGTATAGCGCTTCTATAATTCCGCTTTGGTTTTATTGCTCTTGCGCCTATTAGCTTGTCAAAGTTAGTGGACTGCTAGAACCACTGAGACTACTGATGAGTCGGAGTAGCGTCCGACGAAACCATGGTCTAGTCAGCTTGGTTTAGTTCTGCAAAGAACTTTGTTGTTGTAGCAACCTGTTGCTTCATGACGTTTTTGGCATTAAGCTCACAATATAATTCTTAAAAAATATGTTTTTTAAGAATTATAAAAGAAATAAAAAAATATTATTATTTTCTTCCGTTAAATAATTGGACCCGACGCAGCCTTGGATAGTTCTTTGCCTACGATTCAGCAGATCTCGAGTTCAAATCTTATATGTCAGAGAACATTTTTCCAAAGAAAATAATATATCTCAGACCAGTCGTCACATCAGAAGATCCAGTTTTCGAAGACTTAAAATTTATATTGTTTTTTTTTTTAATTTATTTGAGGAACGAATAAATTTATTTTGATAATCTCATCCATTTTATTTTCTTAAGAATTCTTTTGTGGTATTTGCAACTTGTCCTAATGACTTGTAAGTATTTCCCATCGAATTTTGGATATAAATCAAAATAATGCTCCTATGATTCTCAAATTTTGTATGCTTAGTTAGTTTAAGCTACCTAAGAAAAATTTTAAAAATGGTCAGTGCCTATATTAATTTTTACATGATTTTGTATGGGTTGTAAATACAAAAGTTGACCGATCTTAACAAAATGACTGAGTTACGAAGGAAAGGCAAATAAAATAAAAAATAGAAGTGTACTAAAAATAAACGAAATCGGCGAGGCCCTAGTGTAGGGTAGGCTGGGTACGGTTGAAAGATTTAATCGTTTATTGTCCATTGCATCGGAATTAGTTAAGCGAGCGATGACGAAAATATATTAAATAAAAGACCATTATTGGTCTACTAATGGGCGATGTTACTTGAGATAACTGTATTGTATTTTATGTGAGAAATCAAATTTTTTTTAAAAAAAAGTTAAGTTAACTTAGTTAAACACAATTTCAAGCCCACTTTTTGCTCAACTTTTTTTCCATTATGAAGTTCTCAGGTCAGACTCGAGGTGAACTTCCTTATAAAGCAATAAGAAAGAAACTAAGTAACAGAGCGCGCTAAAAGTTAACGCTTAAGCCTATAACAGTGTTATCAGTCTAAAAAAAAAATCATCAGAGTTATGATAACTGTTATTGTTTCATTCGTACAGTCCAGTTAAATTATGAACAGAAGGTACATATATTTGTCACTTAAATGTATGGATGAACTCTCTCGTTTTCATTATGTGAAACTGCTCAATCATAAAATTGTAGATATAAGATAATTATACAGAATATATATATTTTCGATTCATTCATGCAAAGAACTATATCAATGTTGTTGGTAACTTTAGAGAATATTGGCTATACAGCTCGTAAAATCCAATATTACGAGTATACAATATCATATAGGTTACGCAAGAAAGCAAAAAAAAAAAAAAACAAAACAAAACAACAGAAACATTTGTGATATACACTTAAAGTAAGTAAGATACTCTAGACTCTCCTGCTAAAGTCGAAACTTTCCGATATTCCAAGCTTATGTTGCTAGTCTCGCGTGCCAACAGCTCGTTAATATTAAGTCAACAAATATGGACTGTCGTCAACAGCAAAGGCATAAACAAGCCAACTTTAAGGAAATAACCATTAAAAGCAAACAAAAAAATAAAAAGGAATAATAAAAAAACAAAAAATAGCAAAGAACTACCAACAAACTATGTAGAAACCTTCTATAAAAGCATTTTCTCACATTAGAAATTAAAATCACTCCACTACAGCGACTTGCTTCCATGCGGTTATGTAAGGACAGCGCTATTTGGATACTGCTAGACGCTATTGTCCTTCGCTTATACATAGCTTAACTTTCCACACGTACCCGCATTTAATTTAATATAATCAAAGTGTGTTTTTTTACGGTTTTTTCGCTCTAATGGTTTAATCTACGATTTAAACCATAATTTTCCGTGCTGTGTCGCATTTAAACTAACATTTTGCCTTGGGTGTGGGTGTATGGGTGTGTGGGTGAGTAGGTGTGTGTGTGCTATTTTGAAACTGTCAATATAGAAGGATCCTAAATTCGGTGAACATGACATTAAAAATAATTTCAGCTGGCTGATTTATTTTTGGATTATTTCTTCATTCAGATGGAAAAAGTTAGTTCATCGAGGTTCTAGTGGTTTGCAGTAAACAAGCGAAATATAGGAATTTATAAAATGATAACATAAAATGACCCACCGCAGGGTGACTCGCATATCTTGGTTGTGTTTTTTTTTTCTATTTTTATTTATATCATAAGAGTAACAAAATTTTGAAAAGCTGATATTGAACCATTTCCTGGCATAGACAATGCAACTGCTATCAATACCTAGAGCTAAACTTAATCAATATTGACAGCTGACAGCTGACAGGTGACAGTTTGACATCACAATATTCTGACGGAACATTTTTCTTAAACAAAAGTTTGACAGCTGAAATACTTGTTGCGGATCAACATCGGCAAAACTGTCAAATCTAAAATGACAGAATTGACTTAAATTCTCTTTGACAAGTAGCAGCAAGTTAACGATGATGTCAGGGAAAAGAGCGTATCAGGTTCTTCATTGTTCATAAACAAATAAGGTAAGAGCATCTGCAACCGTTGTTACCCAGCTAACGCTATCCTCAAATTTATTGCAAAAAAAAAAAAAAAAAAAATATATAAATAGAATTACTATGTCGTTGATAAGGGACAAAGCGAGGTTTAAAATTTAATGATTTTTTTACATTTTTGTGATTGAGGTGTAAACAATTAAATTACCGCCTCGGCAATCATCACAATCTAGCTAACGTTATTCTTAAATTTAAAGAAAAAAAATTTTTTTTATATATAATAAATCACTGTCGTTAATAGGGGAAAAAGTGACGTTTACAATTTTATGATTCTTTTAACTTTTTATAATTAACACCTAAACAAATAAGGTACCTGCAACCGTCACAACCCAGCTAACGCTATCCTCAAATTAATAGAAAAAAAAATATGAAATATAGAATTACTATGTCCTTTATAAGTGAATTTTATGAACATTTTAATGGTTTTATAAAAGTTATAGGAAAAACATTTATTTTACTTACTAAATGATAACGTATTTTGATTTCATGATTTTTTTAAAAGTTTTTATTAGCTTCACTTCATTTGTCTGTCCCGTACTAATCTTGGAAGCAATTTTTAACCAACTTCCCGATGAGCTAGAGTTTTGAAACTTAAAATGTAGCTCTAGATGACTATATTAGGGATGACAACACAATATTAACTTATTTTCTTGTCTGTACGTTTATTTGTTTGGATAAAATGTGAAATTATTTGACATACATACATATATATTAAAAATCGAACAAAAAACGGAAAAGCTCAATGACAGTTTTAAATTTGAAAAATTCACAACTGAAGTGAATTTAGTTTAGTTTAGTTTAGTTTAGTTTATTTACTAATGTCTTTGGAATACAGATTTCCTTCCTTACATTTCCTTAATTTATCACCTCATTTCGAAAATATTTTCGTCTGAGTTCTGTAGCTCAGAGCATTTATAATGGAGAATTTTTCATCTTTCATAACACCGTCACCTATAACTATTTTTTGATTTTGCTTAAGCTTTCAAATAGTGATCTTTTATCAAAGGCGCCGGAAGCTCGTTTCAACTGGGTGGGCAGTACAACTGGGGGGGCAGAACATTTTTTATTACATTAAAGACAAAAAAAACATATCAATGAAATACTAGGAAAAGATTGATGTAAAAAAGTGGTTCGATAAAAGCATGTAAAAACAAACAAAACATTTAAATTCAATATGAAACATATATGTAATACTTCTATATTGGCCTTGAGTGTACTAGGTACATTCGCCAACATTAGAGTACAGATATATTGTAATATGAGCGAGAAAATATATGAACTAATGTACCCGAAATTAAATTTGAAAATAAAAACACTCAGGAGCGGTGCTTCCATTGTCAAAAACAGTGTGGCCATTTTAGCCTTTTCGAGGCTAGATTTAGCTTTTTTTTTTTGCGGCTTAGCCTCAAAATTTACGATTTAGCTTCGTGCTTTTTTAGCCTTTTTTTACTTTGAAAACAGCCCTTTTTAGATTATTAAAAATTTGCAGACTAAATGCAACACTGTGAGGCGAAAATAAGTAGTCATGAAAATTTGCATCTGGCAGCAACGCCGGGCTCTTCAGAGCCAAAGAACTAAAATATAAGGAAGTGGGGTTGTCTACACATACAGTGTACGTGAACTGTGGCCAATTTCGTAAATTAAGCGAGCGAGACAGAGTGTGTTTTTTTGACATTTCTGAGCGATCATCAGCTGTCTACAAGTCTTCTCAGTAAAAAAAAATATATTCGCGCCAATTTGATGCGACCACAGTTGTCAAAACGCAATCATTGCTTCAGGGGCGCATTATTTTGTCACTCTTTAACACACTTTTGGGGCGCTCTTGTCTTCAGCAAAGTGTATGATATATAATTGTTATTTTTAATTTTTTTCAGATTTCCGCATATTTTGGATCTCAAATTATATTATATTATATTATTATTACACCATGAAATATCAAAAAAAAAAAAACAGAAAAAATAGGTGGTGTGGAAATATAATAAAAACAAAACTATATTATCATATATTTAAAAAGCCTTAATCTATAATAATTTAATTATTTTTATATGATATAATTAATTTAGCTCCAAATCAGTAAATTTAACTCAGAATCTATTGTATATGTGATTCCAATTAGAAACCATTTGGACCTTCTTTAACGATCTTACCGAATACGGCCCTGAGTAAAATAATTCTGTATTACAATACAATTGTCTTTTAATATATTAGGTCTTTAATTATCAAACGTTTTATTAATACCGTAAAAATCTAAAAAAATATTGTATGTTATTCTAATCAAAAACATTTTGAGCCTTCTTTTTCGATGCAACTGAACACGGCCCTTTGTGAATGTTTATGTATTTGTGTCAACCAACACGAGTAAGAAAAATACCACACTTTTGTGCAATAACATCACTTCCTTATATCTTAGTTCTTTGTTCAGAGCATTCTCGTTTCACATGTAAATTTATGTTATCTCGCTCATTCGACAAGCAATCAGTGGTGAAGTAGTATTGTTTTAGATCATATGTAATTGTTTTGTCTCACTTTCATTTCAAATTATGACGACTACTGGTGAAATGTTAATTTCAATTAACACAGCAAGCCGGCGAATGCTTTCGTGATTTTTTTTCTTTTGCTTATTTAAATGTTTACTGATGGATGGAAATGGAAAAGTTAGTGTATTTATATTACATTATATTATATTTTCGTGATTTAAAAGTCGTCTTTAATAGGTTTTTCAAAAAAATAACTAAAACGTGTTCGGAGCATGGGAGTGGAGTGCATTTCAAAGAAAAAAGCATCGAGAGTTCATCTTCTTGTGAAGATACAAACAGTGTCTTGGCGAGCGTCAGCAATAGAACCAGGTATTTAATATTATTGGAACTTACAATGTAGTATACAGTAATAATGGAAATTATAGAAATGATGAGCAAAAATTTGACCAAAATTCGTCAAAAGAGGTTGATAATAAAAGCTCCTGTTGTGCAGTTGAATGTGTGGATGAAATGGAAAGTGACTCCAGCTCTGTGAGTGATTTGGATGACACACTATCGCTGTCCGAAAATGAAACAACATGCGAAAAAAACAAAAAGATGTATGTATTTATAGTGTTCATTTGCACATTTTATTATTAAAAAATGTATATTTAAGTAAATACAAGCAAAAAATACGAAGCAATTGGCTTAAGGATATTAGGTTCCAGAAGTGGCTGGTAAATAATGAAGATCATCTGACATGCAAGTATTGTCACTGCAAACTGCAGCCAAAGCTCTCCGGGATAATTGCACACTCTAAGCGGAAAAAACATATTGAGGCAATAGCTCCTTTTAATGCTGGAATGCAGCCAGCAGTTCCATTCGTGCCGGTAAGAATATTAAAAGGTACAAAGCGTGCGAATTTGCAACATGCAATTTATGCGGCATGCCATACATCAATTCGCTCTGTCGATCATCTGTCCATGCTGCAGAAAAAAGCATTTACGGATAGTACAATCGCTAAAGATTTACAACTGGGAAGATCTAAATGTAGCGCACTAATAAAAAATATTCTGTCACCATATTTTAAAATGCAATTAATTTACGATATTGAAAATAGTTTTTACAGCCTTATTATAGATGAGTCTACTGACATTTCAGTAAAAAAACAGCTTGGAATTGTAATAAGGTATTATAGTAAAAGTCGCCAGTATATTGTAAACACTTTTTTGAAGTTAATAGAACTAGAAGATTGTACTGCAGAAGGCATTGTAAATGCTATTTTGAAAACACTACAAGAATTTAAATTAAGTATTGGTAATTTTAAAGGACTAGGGACAGATAACGCCAGTACTATGGTTGGCGTGAATAAAGGAGTCATAGCACTCTTAAAACAAAAAAACCGAAATATTATATTGGTTCCGTGCGTGTGTCATTCCGTCCAACTGGCTGTATCCAGTGCTTCTAAATGCATTCCGAGCGAAGTGGAATTTTTAATCTCTGAAAGCTACAATTGGTTTGCAAAGTCGCCATCCAGACAAAATAATTACAACAAAATTTTTTCTTTGATAAATGACGATCATGACCCACTTAAGTTAGTTAGGGCTTGTGAAACTCGGTGGTTGTCAATTGAAACCGCCGTCAAGCGAATAGCGGATCAGTGGATCGAGTTGAAAACTCATTTCAGTATTGTTTCTTTAAATGAGAGATGCCACAAAGCCAAACTCTTAAGTGACTTGTATACGGACTGCAATTTGGCGTACCTTTTATTTTTCAAGCCAGTTTTACATGAAGTTCAAAAAGTAAACAAGGCCTTTGAAAGCAACACGGCCGACCCGACAAAACTTTTTTCTGATTTAAAATCATTGCTTGATAATTTGTGTTATCAGATTGTGCTACGTTGCGAGACCTTTGACCCTTTATCGTCTCCAATCGAACCTTTCTTGATAAACGTACCGAATTTTTCTTACATTTTTGAAGAACACATTAAAGCGAGTAAAAATTATGGAAAAAAAATGAAGACGACGAGAAAACAATCCGCAAAAATTGTAAAAGTTTCCTAGTTAAGCTAATTCAACAGCTACGACAACGTTTGCCAAGCAATATTGATACGCTGCAAAAGATCGATTTTTTTTCTATTGAAAATTCTCTTAACGTTCTTAAGCCAAATATATTTTCTCATTTTGCAAATGAAAAATCCAAATATTCCGCAGACGAAATAACCATGATTGAGCTTCAATGGCGAAAACTATTAGCACGTAAATGGTCAAGCCTGTCCTCTACAATTGAGTTTTGGGTAGAAGTAAAGCACTTTAAAAACTCGTTGCATGAAAATCCTTTTTCTGAGCTCGTCAATTTGGTTTTCAGTTTCTTAGTTTTACCACTTAGCAACGCTGAAGTTGAAAGAATTTTTAGTGCAATGAAAATTGTAAAAACTAAGCAAAGAAATAGATTTAAAATTAAAATGCTTAACTCGTTGCTTAATATTCGATGTTCACTGAAAAGATTACAAAAATGTTGTCATGACTTTGAAGTAACTGATGATCTCATACGTCTGTTAGATTCACGTAGTGTTTATGCAAGCTGCAGTTCCTCCGATTCATGTGATGAAGAGGAAATAATTATATCTGAGATATAAACCATGTTGAAATAATATAAGTTCCTAGATTGACAGTGATGAAATTTTCAAACCTTCAATTTCATTTAAAATTTCTCCATGGAATTGGTAAAGGGAATTTTCCATTTTTAAGGCTCAAGAAATTTTGGAAAATTTTAAATACAAATTTGTTCATCAACCGTCAATATTCATGAGTGTTAAAACAAAACATGTTATGTCTGTATCCTGCGGTCTTAAAAAAGAAAATTGCTTTTTATAATTCGCATGAGCTAATTATTCTAAATAGTTTCTCATTTATATTCAATATTCAATTTAAATGATCAAAGAAAGTTAATGAAATAAAAAATTAGTTAAGTAAGTGAAAGTTAGTCATTTTGAAATAAAAAGGCTGATTTAATTATATGCTTTATGTTGCTTTTGTTTTGTTATGAATTAAAAATTTTATTTACTTTATAAATATATTTATGATTTTTTACTTTTTACAAATTTGTGCCTTTGATACTGATGTACCTATATAAAAAAAAATGTAATGTTAAAACGAAAATAAAACTTTAAGTTGTATGAAAAATCTAGATTTTTTTTAGCTTCTTTTTTCAAAACTTTTAGCTTTTGTTTTACTTCTTTTTTTGGCCGATTTAGCTTCTTTTTTTTTCAGCGCGTGGCCACACTGGTCAAAAATATCAGTTGAAAGTTTCGTTGTTCGAATTTTAATCGATAAAATCTTGCTAGCTTCAATATTTCTTATTGAAATTTAATCATGTTTCACGCGTTGTTGTTATAATTGTTTTCTAATGGTGCGTACCTGTGAGTTATGCAGAACAAATACGATTTCTTTTGTTTTAAATTTGGTGCAAACATTTTTTATACAACCCAGCAGGGAGCCGAGCGCTCCATGAGCGCATCTGAAGCGCTTCAAAAAAACAGTTGAGCGCTCCATTCTCCTTGCGTATAGCGCATTTTTTAACATAGGCATGTCATTAGATGCATGCGCTCGGCTTTCGCTGTAGCAAATATGAAATCGTAGCGCGAGCCGAGCGCTTTGTTCTCCTTTTATTTGATTTCAAAATGTGTCGAGAACCGTGCGCATTGTTCTCATTGTTGTTAATATAAAAATTTATAGATTTTTATGCATTTTATTTATATAAAGTAAGAAAAACAGAAGCTTTAGTCACATATTTTACAAAGCTTACATGTAACATGTATGTAACATACTTTTCATTTCAACTTAAAATATTAAATTTTCAAATGGAAAGCCTGACTTAAAGTATTCAATTAATTTACGTGAGACGTTTTGGTGATTTTTTCGGTTTTTGAAATTAATTTTTTTGACATTAAACTCTTTTTTCAAGTGCTACGTTGTCGTTACAGAAAGTTCTACAAATATAGCGCTATACACACAGAACTATTTACAAGGAGAATGAAGCGCTCTTTATGCGCATACAAGTAATGCGCATTGAAATTTTTTGCTGGGAACCGCCTCTGGGACGATTTGAAATTTTTTTGTGTGTAGTAATTTTCAAATATTCAAATATACTACTACAAACAAAAAAATCTCATGTAGGCTGTCTCTCTTTGATTTCGTAGTTGAAATTCATGGAAAATGTAGGTTGCTGCCAATATAGAAGCATTACATATGTATATGATATGAAACGAAAAAGTTATTAGTTTGCAGTTAAATTTATAACTTTTTAAACAACCAATTTATTTTTTCAAGAAATAAATTCTCGCATAATGTCTAATAAGCTTTATTCTCCCGTTTTTTTCCTTGTGGATATGAAGAAGTGCCGCATGCGTGAGGCGTTCCTACGTCATAGTTGATCGAAGATATGTTTTAAGGCGGCGAAGGGCACTACAAGAACGTTCAGAACTAGCTGCAGATGCTGGTACGTCATTATCAAAGCAATAAATTTAACAACTTCGTTTAACAATTCTTATATCGAATGAGATTTTCTTAAAATTGCGATTTTAGAGCTTAATGCTTCACCGCTGATTACAAAAATTCGATGTGAGGAGAAATTAAAAGTTGTATTGTAGTTAAAATTAAATTAAACTTAGAATTAAAAAAATTTTATCTGTTGTATAAAAACATTTGTATTTAAAAAAATTATTGTGAGAGCTTTTTACCGAGGGGGCGACTGCCCCCCTGTCCCCCCCGCTTCCGGCGTCCCTGGCTTTTATTTATTAAAAACAATAGAGGAAAAAAAATAGAAATGCGATTTTGCGTTTTTTGTCTCTAATTCAATTATGTATATGTGATGGCAGTTTTTCGCCAAAAATTAAAATTTTTAAATTTAGTCATTTATACATACTTTGTGAGTCTGCTGTGGGTTAAATTTTAAAAAGAAATGAATCATGTTTGATAGTTTTAGAAATTTCTGAATAATTATATTTTCAATATGATCTAAATTATTTAAACCCAATCTTTATTTCAAAAGTTATTCAGCATTAAACATTGCGTTTTCAGTGATGTTAAATTTACTGAATTGAAAAACAAGAAATTATTTTCCAACTTTGAGAGTGAATAGCTCCAAAAACCATTTTTTGTTTTTTTTTTAAATTTTTTATATGTTATTTATCAACTTATTTAAAAGATATATTGAAAAGACAGAGGTGCGATTTTGCGTTGTTTTATTTTTTGGGTAATTTTTGATAAAATTTACATAGAAAATCACGTTATTTCATTTTGGGAAATTATTTTAAAGCTTAATGAAGTAATGTTTATATAGAAATAAGTATTTTTTAAATTTTTAATTGCTTTGGTATTAACGCAACAAAAAAAAATATTTTCGTAGAACCTACTCCCGAACATGTCACCTGAAAATGTGGTCCGTAAGCGTAGAATTATCGGAAGAAGTTGAGATAATTACATGAAACTTGGTACCTAAACATGTTCATATGTACCCAAATTCCTGGACAAATGATAATTCTTTTAAAACAGATCACAAACACAACCCATAACCCACATACAACCCACAGCAGTGTAAATACTATAAAATGGCTTATAATTAAGGTATATATATAAGATTTGGTATGTGTGAAAGAAGCATCGAAACTGCGAAATATGCAAAAAATAGGTAGTCTGCCCACAAATACGACCACTTCCAATACAACCCTCAACGTTTAAAGCTATTAAAAGTGTTATATATTATATATATTATATGAGTTAGAGAGAGAAAATTTTAAATGAGAGTGTATATGATCGAATCAAATTTTGTACCAAAAAATCCGCTCACTTAAAACATGCGTAAAATTCTGTACAGCTATTTCCAAGTTGGTCTTACCCGTACGTATTCATCCAAAACTAGAGGACCCGGCAAACTTCGTCCCGCCCTAAATTAATTTTTTTATTGAAATAATTTCGAGCAATCACAACGTTCGCGATCGATAACAAATGGTGCCAATCGAATTTCAATTATTGATAAATGAAACACTCGAATATCCCTTATTTACACGGAATGTATGCAGGTTGAGGGAATCACACGTCAGATCAATTCAATGCTTTTTGATAGACAACGTTAGCAAAAGTAACCAAAGATGAAGGCTTTCAAACATTTATATTATTTCCATATAATTTTGTGAGCGGAACTTCCGTCTGCATATCTATATCTAAAATACTGATTGCACCTCCATGCTACAGGTGTAAGATGTATACGCTGCATTTGCATATTCTACTTGCTCTCTCTCTTTATATGATCGTACTGCTTTGCGCTCCATTATCTTTATATACATTATATATTATGTTATTACTCGTGTGTTCTCTTTATTCTTAAGGTAGAAAATAAGTTTAGATTTGATTTAATCCAGCACACAGTCCCAAAATTAATTACAAAGGATGGCCTTGTGATTCATTGATTGTCATGGCGATGTAAGTCGAACTGAATTTGAATTGAAAGTTTTTGAACTCGAAAGGTAAATCGGTTAGAATCAATGAAATTCTTGGAATTCTTCTTCGCCCTTGAATTTGCCTACTCAGAAGCGTTCATCGTTGCTTGAATGACATTATTCTTGAGTTGCTTCACGACCAATTTGTTCACTTGCACAATTTCGGTTGTTTGAGTCTCCGAAGCATGATGATAACAGATCCAACCTTCAGAGGCAAATTATTTGTAATCTTTACAAATCAATGAATTCAGGAACACTGTTTGATAATTGGTTGCTTCGTCTGAATACAATCAACTGATCTGAACGAATGTAATTATCCAGGAATTGCATTTTGAATTATGAAATTCAAATCGATTTTATTTTTATTTTTATTTTTCCATACAAAATGTATGGAACACCGATTTTTCCGAGAAAATTACAATTTTTTTTGCTGTTAACAGCTACCCTGTGCGAAGACGAACACATAAAAATAAAACAACAGCTCGATTCGGGCAATCCGTTCTCGGGTTATGGGCGTTATTATGTATGCCACTCTGTTTTGTTTATAAATGACACTTATTCGGACATGACAATCTGACTGTTTTCATTATCCGTCGCTCGCTAATCAGTGTGGCTTACGCGTGTATTACCTCGCCGCGCATTTGACTGACTTCGTAGACCTATGTCAAGCTCGTCCTCTCCTTGGAATTGTAATGAACACTGTACGACACAAAAAATTAGGCAAACAAAAAAAAATTATTAAAATCGGGCAAGCCATTTCCGAGTTTTAGCAAGACTAACGCACGACAATTGATATTTATATATTCAGAAGATAGACAGATAGAAGATAAGAATAAGATGAAAAACACGATTAAGAATTGAAGTTTTATCAGGGCTACCCCAAAAAAGTGCCTGACCCAGCCCATTTTTAGTAAAGACCATTGCTATAATACTGAAGATTTTTGCGTGTGATTATAATAAAATAAAGTATTTATTTTTAAAGATACGAGATATTTTAAATTCGGGTTATATCGAGGGTCTGATTATAGCCATTTTTGGTACAAATATTTTTTGAAGTGATTTTAGACCAAATATGGAATTTTTTTTTTAAAATATTGAAGGACTATACATCGATTTTTAACTTTTTCTTATATGGGAGGTAGGCATGGTTATTCTCCGATTTGTAGGCATGGTTATTCTGCAATGTTTGGAAAATTTCTTAATCTGTGTAAAAAAGTCGTCCACACCAAATTTCGTTGCTCTGCGGCAACTACAAATAGTTTTGGCCACAGCATATAAAAATTTTTTGTATTGGTGAATTTTTCACCAAAGCAAACATTAAAAAATTAAAATAACCATTGGATTTTCATAAAATAATGTTTCTGTAACTTACATTCTCCAAAATATAATTCCTATCTTTGCTGGCTTTTATGAGTTTTACATAAACTAATCTTGTAGAATTTTTTTCTTTTTTAATAAAACTTTTGTGGACCTCATCTTTTGCGTGGTCCCTTGTGGTGAATAGAGACATATACCTGGATAATATATAAGATCCACTGAAGTCAATTCATATGTTTTTATCTGCTTCTAGCTATCCTCTTGGAGTACAAATTACTTTTAAGCACCTAACCTCAATTTCAATCACATTTGCCATTCAACATAAGTAATAGATATAATATATAGAACGTTATATAAAATTAAAAATTCGGTTGCGCGCTTTTCTTAACAATGGCTTCTATTGTGATTAAACACAGTGATGTGTTCGAACTTGTTTTATTAAAAAATAAAAATGAGATCCGAAGTATGAAAAGTTTTAAACTAAAATATCAGGAATTGTCTGCAAAATTAATTGAAAAAATTCGACGTAAACTAAACAAAACGTTATTACCTACATTTGTTCGTAAGTGGTAAAAAATCAGACGATGTAGAGAAAAGGCTAGCATTAAAAATAAAGAGTGGTTACAATCGGACTTTTTTGTGCATTCATATCCAAAAAATAATTTTCTGAGCAAACGTTAGCATTGTTATTGGATGCAAACTTATCGAAGCATCTGTACGAAATTCTTAAAGCAGCACCAAAAAATATTGGTTGCGACATATTTCCATCGTATCTTTAAATCACCAACGCAAAGAAGGATTGCTATCCAACAGATGTAGACGTAACTGAGAGCTTAACCAATTGGTTACGACATATTTCCACCATATCTTAAGGTCATCAACGCAAAGAAGGATTGGTATCTAACAGATGTAGACGTAACTGAGAGCCAATGCTTAACTAGCTCTGCTAGATCACACTTGTGCTCGAATTTTAAAATGCAAACATGAAAAAGAGCTATAAAATGGGGATGCGATGGGTCATCAGGCCATAACGAATTTAAGCAGAAATTTGGTGATGAACATGTTACAGACGCAAGATTTTTTTTTCGTCACTCGTGCCAGTTCGTCTTTACGAAACCGCAAACAATAGCAATGAGAACTGGAGTAATCCAAGACCAACTTCAACGCGATACTGCCGACCCATCAGATTTTGTTTTACTAAAGAAACTTCAGATACAACAAGATCAGAAGTTGAACGCGTCCATGGTGAAATAAATAATCTTACAACTACTTCTATTAAAGTATGGGACAAAACATTTCAAATAAAGCACGAACTTGTTCCTACTATGATTGACGGCAATGTTGCTCAGACAATCATCATCATCTGCAGTCTGTCCTATTCGTAAAGCGAAGCCTTCAGAAATGAACAATTTGGAGCTTGTAGCCGCATAATCAGAGCCTACACAAGCATCGAAATTAGGTATGTCCCCGCTCCATGAAAGAATCAAATTCATGGAACGTGTTTTGCACATTGCTTCTAAAAGGTCATTCCAAAAGTGGAGACTAACTTCAAACACAAAAAGCTTATAGAAGTCGAAAAAATGAAAATACAAAACGAATTTTTCAAAATAACTGGATTAAAAGTTGATTTTGTAAAGCAGGGACTTAGAACAAGCAATGACGTAAATACCTCGAGGCGCTTTTTCAAAGATCCCGAATTGACCTCTTATATGACAGGCGTAGGCAAACAATTAATAACACGATTTCACTGACTTGGCCTCGAGCTCAACAATTAGTCTCAATATAATTGAATGGTCATATTAAATTTAACTAAAGAATTTTATTTATTCTTTTTAAGAAATCAAGATAATTATCTCCTTGACACAGTACAAAATAACTGTAAGTTCAAAGACAATATAACTATTCGAAAACATTGGTGAAAGTTTCACTTTTCAGCAAACTTTCTCTTGTGGTTCAGTGGGACGGTAAAACAGAATATTTCGTAATAAGTTTCGGATTTGAAAACATACCCTCTTGCAGCCAAAGTTCAAGAAATAAAATGTATTGTGTTTTAATTAATATCTGCTTTTAATTTGGATTTTAACATACTTCCAACATGTTTCCAACCGTTGTGACCCTCGACATCTCTCAATCCTAACCGAACAGATTTAAGCAGATGTTCCCAAACAAGACTATCATCCAGTTTATAATTTATTGACTTTTTTTTTTATAAACACCACAAATTGTAATTAAAATTGATGATGGTGTCGTGGTTTAAAGTAAGGTGTCCAAGATTTTGACTTTGCGTGTGACAATCCCTTTTTTTCCTTATTAGCCCACTCCTCTAGGCCTTCATCACACTTCTTTGCTTGGCTAATGTCTTGAGGTCCACTTTATGCAAATTTAATTCTTGAGTCAAATAAATGGAGCCTGTCAAGTAAACAACACGGAAAAGAACAAGAACAAGAATAAGCACCAACACCACTAACTTGTGTCAATTTTGCCCCGAAAAGCTTTCACAATTTTGCGCCCTTTCGCTATGTCCTACTGTTCTTTTCTTGCTTATTTTGTTTTTGCTGTTGTTATAGTTGCTGTTTCTGTTGTTGTTGTTTTTACTGTTATTTTTGTCTTGCGTGTGCTGCCAAAGTGTCCAAATGCCACTTGGAGCTGCATTGTGGGCCACTAGGTTAATACGATAATTACATTTAAATTATGTGAACTTACGGCGTTTCCAGAGTTTGGTAGATGGGTGTTGGGTTCGCATTGGGTTTGGTCTTAACCACTAGCTTCTCTGTGTTTATAGTATGTATTTGGCTGACGGACACTTTCGAGTCAGTGACTGTGGTGCGTGCGAAATGAAACGATGGGGTTTGTTTGGAGTAAGTGCTGTCGTCCGCTGGAATGAATGTCCACAATCCTCTAACTGGGGGTTTTATTGAAATTGTAATAAATTTTAATGTTTATCGCCTGGCAATGAACAAAATATCTTAAGACCATGCGACTTAAGTCTTTGATTCCAAATTATATTAAATGTTGAGTCATTTTGGGGCAGTCTTTGCATAAATTACAGCGAGGTTTGCTAAAAGTTCAGGCATATTAAGTTAATGAAAAAATTGATTGAAAATTTAGAAAAATTTAATTAGAGAATTTGTAGGGTCAATTTGAAACAAGTGTTGGTAATATTTTTTGCATAAATAAAATAACTTAAGGCGATGTGGACTTCATTCAGTTCAGTTTTATGAGGGCTTAATTATATTCTGTCGGCATATTTTCGATCGTTTAAGATATTTTAATTATGTATTGAATTAGTTAATTAATTTTGTATGGAAACCGTTTATCTGACAAATTTTAAAGCCCTAAAGATGTCTTAAGATATTTAATGAAGGATTCAAAACTATTAATAGGTGTAACATTTAGTATCGTTTAGTATAATTGCAAAGGGAAATCTGAAATCTTTCCAGAGCAAATATTTAGTTAATTGCCATAAAGGCAACTTCATATTTTCAAAAATATGTGGCGTCTCATCGCTATAAGTAAGAAAATAACATAACTGTAATTTAATGGCTTCAGAAGGATTATGCTGAGCAAGAAATTTTTTGTAGTTCTGAAGATATTATTGCAAGTGGTTCATATCAAAAACAAAAGCTAAGCTTTGTTTGGAATAGTCACGAATTATGTTGAACGGCTTATAAATTATTTGGATGCAAAGCTCGAGCAATAGAAAAAAAATAAGGTTTTTAGTTTTCGTAGCAGAGCTAATTTTTACAAATATTCAATCTTGAAATTTATAAAAAAAAAATAATTATATACTATAGGGTAGAAAAGGGTATTATCGTGATACAAGTAATATCGTGATAGTTTTTAAAATTGCTATTTCTTCAAAACTTTTTGTCTCAGTGTTACTATAGTTGAAATGTTGGTAGAGGGAAACGAGAAAGAGAACTAAAATTATCTCTCTTCACTGTACGTTAACGTTTATTGTAGAAAAAAAACTTTTAACAGCGCCACGTGCAAAATTCCAAAATTATTATAGTGAAAAGCAATGCTCTCTAATTGTCGCAATTCGAAATATTTTCAATGTAAGTACAAACATTTTTTTGTGTGTAAACTATAGGTAAAGCATTAAAAATCATATAAACATAATTTTAAATTTGAAATTAAAATTGAACTTGGTAGAGCTTAAGTTTCATGCGCAAAATCTTAAATTTTCTAACAATTTTCAGTGCTTCTATTTGTTGCTCAATTGTAAGGATTTTTCGCAATAAAGTCGATTTTTGAATAAAAAACAAATTTATATCTAGAAAGAAGATTCTAATTACGATTTTAAAAGAATGTACATTTGCCAAAATTATGAAAATTAAAATTTATCACGATATTAAAAAATAAATAACTGGCCATTTCAGCCCTTAAAAGGACTTTGACCTAGCTTCTTATGATCAATTGTGTTGTGCGTGTTATAAAGTTTGTACACAATTGACCGAGATCCGGACCTACATGCTTAACGCCGACTCCGAACGGCGATGAACGGAATGTTCTCGTTCTCAAGAAGCTTTACATGGCGTTTTGATTACTCTCTGAGGTTTGCCATTGTCTGCAGAGAGGTGGCGGCCGTACAGAAAAATTATTTTAATTCAAATAATTTTCTGTCGATGCTGGGGTTCGAACCTGGGTCTCCAAAGTTCTTTGACATAGCGGCCACGCACTTTAACCAACTACGCCACGGACGCCACGATATTACCTAACCTCATTTCAGTATAAGCAATGGCCGAAAGAAATAGTAGACAAAAACGAAGACAGTACACTGAGAGAGACTTGCAACTGGGTTTGAGCTTAGTAAAAAAAGACAAAAAGTCCATATATGCGGCAAGCAAAGCTTGTGGAGTACCCTGGGCAACATTAAAAGATTATCTTAGCCGAGAACAAGATAGCATATTAAAATTGGGTAGACCATTTGCTCCGTCCTCAGATATAGAAATAAAATTGTTCAATTATATTATATCAATGCAAGAGCAAGGATTTGGTCTCACAGTGTTTCAAGTATAGGGTAGCCAGATTTGTATAGTGAAAAAACAGAACGTTCAGCACAAAAAAAAACAGTACAAGGGTCAATTGCATACAAAATGCTCTTTTTTTGTCCCCGCTCTTTTAACTCTGTTTTTAGGTAAAGACGAAAAGAAAAAAACAAATAAAACATGAGAAAGTGATCACTGAAGAATATTAATTGACAAAATATATTTTTCAGAATTCTCACAGTGTTTGCATATTTGCTTTGTAGAATGTTATATTGCTCTCTCGTACTCGCTTAATACAAAAACATGTGTCCCCAGTTACACTTTTTGATGAAAAATGTGAAAAAAAAGTTGAAAACAATGCAAAAATATAACAAATAATAACTGTTTTGTAATGATAGCATTTATTTCTTATGTTTTATTTTGTTGTTATTCTCAAAACATTGTCATCGCGAATCTGGCTTTCGATTTACATTTGCGTGGGGCATTGTATTGAACGTTACTTTTTTTATGCTTCGTTAGTTTTAATTTAGGTGTGGTATAGATGACAAGAAAGTTATATTAAGAAAGTGCAGAGCTTAGTACTCACGAAATTCTAAAAATTTAGACGATTAAATAATATTAAAGTAATTTTTTTTGTGTTTTCTCGGTTCATCATGATAAGTACGTGAAAAAATGAAAATCGAACGTCACGCGGAGATTTACTAAAGCAAAAATAATAAATCAAAAAAATCCAAGCTTTAAATCATTGTTTCATAGGTTTCGATTAATTTCTTTGTTTTCGTATATTTGCAAAATAAAATTCCCAAGAAAAAAAACTAAAAAGTGGCAAATGTATTGAACGTCACTTTTAAGATATGTCACACCACCGGCTGAAGTATTCATTTTGTATTTCGTTTTTGTATATTTAAGAGTAAAATAGCAAAGTTAACGCATGCTGAAAGAGCACGGAGATATCCGGAAAAAATAAGTTAGATAAGGAAATGAAATGAAGAATATTAACGAAAGCAAAAAGAATGGTACCTATGTATGACTTTGACCTGATTTTTGCTTTTTGTTTTTACTAGCTGATATCGCCCAATTCACATTGAAGTGATTAGTTGTAATGACCATTTCCGATTTCTCTCAAATATTTTTCTTCCATTGGTTTATTGATTTGAAAACTAAATTCGAAGTAATAAATTTTTAGAATAATTATTCGCGGCCAAAATAGGGTATATTTGGAGACAACGTAGCTCAATCAACTTAAGACCGATTACCGGTAATATAGTATCATTGGAAAAGTTATTTCATCTATTTTGAGGAAAAGTACAAAATTTTTGAAAATATTGCAATAAGTTGACTCATTCTTAATTTGTTAAAGTTTAATACCATGCCAGCAACACGTGCTATAATTTTTTTCTTTTTTATAATTTTCATTTTTTACGTTTTTACGTTAGGTTATACCTTTCAATGATATAAAATGAATATGTGGTTTTCAAGGGTTCAGAAGTTATATTGTAAAACGTGAAGTCTTAATAAAGTTTCAATACAAATTCAGCTAGCTATCGACTTTTAATTTTTTGTTAAAAAAATATAGAAAAAAAAAATTGGATGAAAATTTTATGCATAGCTGAATTATATACTTTATATTTACTTTTTTTTTTGTGAAAGAATAAACCTGTTTTTTGTTAAACTCCCAATTTTATTTAAATTATTTGGTTAAGCGCAACAAAATGTATTGAACGTCACAAAATGTATTGAACGTCACTCTGTTGTTTTTCTCTGAAATTGCTTATTATTTAACAGTTTTTTATTATTTATTGTTGCAAGTCTACTACTTTGAAAATAGCCTCTATGTTGATGTTTTTTTGGAGAAAAATTTTAATTTTTTCCAGTTAAAATTGTAAAATATGTAGGTATTTTTGGTAAAAAATTATTATTTCTGTAACTGAAATGGAGATATCTGCAAAAGCTGATTTAACTGATTAAATAACTTAACAAACATCACAGTAAGCTTTCATTTACAATATTTTTCAAATTTTTTGTAATTTTTCCCGTATATCTGCTGTGTGACGTTCAATACAAAAATCGGAAAAAACCATAGAAAAAATGATTTTTTGCAGGGCCTAAAAACAACTTCGAATTCTCCATTAATTTTCACTTAATTTGACTACTCTACCGGGAAAATTTAAAAAACTTTAAAAACAAAACATGAAAACCTCTTTGTGTACGTTTTTTTTGCAATTGACCCACAAATCAGTACATTTTTAAAATAATTTTATTGATTATATTACAAAAGTAATACAAAATAAATTATTTTGTATTTATATAATTATAAACACTTATTATAAATAATATAGTACACCAAGCAAAGCACCAAGCAGCTTTTGTATGACTTTACACTGTGATCCACTCAAGCTACTTAGGTTCTACTTATACTGCCAATATGCCGAGAAAGTTACCCGGAATTTATTTTTGGCTGAGAACGCTTGAATTTTGCAACTGAGTTTTTATCTACTTTTTGATACAAACTGTACCAAGGTTAACCTAGATCGTATCATACTTATAGGCATAACCTTACTTCATGTGCATCTTCGAAATTCGATCACAGCGGTTTACCGCTATCAGAGCATATTGAAGTTGTTGTTATTTTTGCTGTTTTTCCACACTTCCATTTCCACTTCCACACTCCCTTTTTTCCACACTTCCATTTTTAGGGTTCAGTTAGTTTAACTGATGGTACACCTAAGATGGTGTGGAGACCATTTTTGTTATGAAAGACATTGTTGTTTATGTGATTAACACACAACTAATTATTTTCTTAACATTTTTACGGGCGTGCTCTCCCAGAAATTTTTAATCTTAATATTTGGATACGGCCTTTCATTATTTATATTGAAAACAAATTTTTTTTTAGCTCTAGGCCAATCATGTTGACAACATGAAGAACAAAGAAGGCAACAACCAAGAATAACAACAATGGCTCTGTATAGAGCAAATCACACAGCTTGACTATACAGACTGTTTCATTGGCCGCTACACCAACTCATCAGTAGCTTTTGTGTGACTTTACACTGTGATCCACTCAAGCTACTTAGGTTCTACTTATACTGCCAATATGCCGAGAAAGTTACCCGGAACTTGGTTAAATTTGCATCAAAAAGTAGATAAGAACTCAGTTACAAAATTCAAGCGTTCTCTGCCAAAAATAAATTCCGGGTAATCACAGTTTCTTTCTTTGTTTAGTAACCTCATATTAGTATATTGTCTTTTGCTAAAATCGTTTTCAAGTAAAAATGCTAAGGCTTCTTCAGAAGTAAGCGGGACTGGCTTACTTTGAACTGAACTAAGTACTTTTCTTTCTGTATTTGGACGTGTTGGAGAAGACGTAGTTTCTTTTAAAATAAAAGCAAAATCTTTTTTGTCAGATTTTTTGGCTGCAATTGTCGTGGCATTTTGTTGCGAGGAGAGATCAGTTGCTTATTTTCTTTTAAGGCGGTCTTTTGCCTCTGAATAGCTTAGTTTGGGTCTTCCGATTTTACTTGTACATGTCTTTTCATTATCGGTTTGATTGATTATTATTACATAGTTTGCTGCAACCCACTCAGGGTATTTCTCTTTGAATCTGGAGATAATTCTATTACATTTCGCTAATTTTTCGATGTCATAGCCACACAAAAGTCTTATTTTTTTTTCTTAATTTCTTCTTCCTTTTCAATACTTTCATAATTTTTATTTATTTTTTGAAGAATCCAATTGAATACAGTATTCAAATTACGATTGCTTTCTGCCCAAACTTTAAGAAATTGTTCATGTTGAAATACGAATGTTTCTGGAAATGTGGAATATTTTAAATTCGGTCAAAAATGAGCAAAAGTTTCACATACCACCTAAAAGTACACTTTATCACCTTTTACCTAGTATACAAATTATGAACGGTACGGAACGCTACACATAATTTTAACTCCACGAAACACAGACAAAATTTCTAATTTCCTGCAAAAAAGGGACTTACACACATCACGTTATTATAAAAACAATAAACAATAATAGGCAGAGTTTTTTACATTTTACTAATATAAGTACCTTGATTTATATTATCCATTACTAACTTTATAAATTTTAAGAAATTTGTTGATGCACTCACGATTTTTGTTTAGCATCTGTTGACACAGCTGTTTACAATAATATTGGTTATTTTTAGGAGCCAACTTTGACAGCTCATATAAAAAACAGCCACCTATATAAAAATTACCACCTGAGAATGATTTTTTTTTATTTATAATCTCTGAAGCCTTTTAAATACGTGTGTGTACATAATTTGCCAAAACCGTTATAGTAAATATTATATTCTACGGCAAAGATTTCTAAATTGATATAGCTCCAAAGAACTCTAGTCTTTTGTTTCGAAGATGCAGCACTTGCTTTGTTAAGGGGGGAAATATAGTCAGAGGCCGAAAAAAGGTCATGTTTGTGAATTTTTTGAAGGAAACCTATGGGATATTTTTAAATGAGGGTTTTTATACCTAAAAATATACACATTCAAGAGTATTTTTAGTTTATTTTTTTTATTAAAAAAAAATTAATATTAATGTCGATACAGCAGTTTTTGTAGAGCGCTCTGAAAAAAAAGTGAAATGCGGTGACCAAGATTGCTCCTCCTAAATTCACCAGAAACAAAAAAATGAAATATATTATTGAACTAGATACTTAAAACTCGTACTTATCATAGCCGTTTTTGAAAATATTGATTTTTCACAAAATGGCGGACTTGCGAACATAAATTAACGATTTTCGACCAAAAATTCGTCATTATTTTGCCTAAAAATATGAACGAAACTACTAAAAAAAAAAAAATCCTATGACAAGTACAAGATTATTATGAATAAAATAAGCCTGCAAAAAAATCAAAACGATCGGTCTCGGTAGTCGAGTTGGTAGCGTGCTCGACTGCCACCCCAGAGGTCCCGGGTTCGATTCCCGGCCAGGCCATGGTCCTTCGCTTTAAACCTTTCTAAATTTTCTATCCTCATTTCTAATCAACTGAAATTAAAAATTCATCAATATTTACAACATAAAGTTGTAGTTGATGGTAGAGAAGTTTGTGGATGAGATTACCTTATAACTTGAAATGGCTTAGGTAAAGGCATAACACTTGCCTCTGATTCAAATTCACATGTTTCTTTGGCTTTCCACCACCTTTAGAACATCCTACACGTGTTTCACTTGATTGCCCTTTCCTTCCCACTAATCTATCACCCTATTTCGAACCAAGGCAGACTTGACTGAATAGGTATTCCACCTGAAATCCTTGGTTCAAAGCTAAAAAAAAAAAAAAAAAAAAAAAAGGGCCAGCACTGCGCGCTCTAGAAGGCGGTTCACTCACTAGGCTATAACTTTGTTATTTTTTGAGATATCGACTTGAAATTTTCACCAAGAATAATTCCTTAGATATTTTGGTTACAATGTTACAAGAACTGTTTTTCTTTGATTTTAAGGTGTTAAATTTTCTCAGTGTACGAATGTCGTTAGGTTCATTTAAAAGAGAGTTAGACACTTTTAAAATGTCATCACCACTGCGAGAAATGGAGCATATTCTCTATAAATGCCAAAATCTGTTAAAGTTAAAAATGAATTTATTGTTTTGAAAAAAAATTGACCCGCTATGTTCTACAAATTAATAGTCACTTTAGGCATTGTACACATTATAAGAGTTTTTTAAATAATCTGGAATAGTTTGCTTCTCTCTCGACGCTTAATATATCTCTTTTCTAGCCGAGATTATCGTGGAGATACTTTTCAAACTTATGGTAATTTTGTGCCCTTTACAATTTATCTACTTTTAAAAATTATGATAGATGAGGATTGAATCAATTAAGGTTGCCGGAATTCTTTAGTGATACTCTTCACAGATACTTTAACTTATATCTGGCACTCTAGTACTTGACTCAACATAATAAAACCCTTTTCATTTTTATTGATTGTGAAATTTTTATATCAAAAAATATAAGAAACAAGACGTTAAAACTCACCGACCTCGAAAGTTGAGAACAAATGATCTGTAATGAAAAAAAAGAGAAAATAGATTGTAGTACTTTAAAATTGTTTGAAATTGTTTTTAAAATTAAATTGATATTCAATCGCAGCAATTAATTTTATGCAGCCTTTTTCCATAACTTACCACTCGGTAATTGTCAAAGTTTTTCAACTCCTTTAAGGAAACGCAAAAAAATGGAGCAATTCAGTTGGAAAACAATTTGACAAAATAGAGTCAATATATTTCCATAAAATCTTTTAAATGTTTTAAATTTGTTAAATTTTTGGAAGCAGAAATATCAGTCAACAAAAAGGACATGAGCTGCAAATAGCTAACGCTTGTTATGGCCAGCAAGTTTTGGGTTTTTCGAAAACATTTAAGACCGCGCTGATTTAATTAATAACTGTTTTGTTTGAACTGTGTAAATTTTGGTTTTTTTTTTATTGTATTTTGTTTATTTTTTTTTTTCATGTTTTCAACTAATCGCCCATCAGGACTGTCAACTGGAACAACAAGTTCATGCGAAAAAAGTGTGTGTGTGTGTGCGCTGTTTACCAACTGACAGGCAACTTCATTGGATAAGTACGCAACTAAGTATTTTTTTTTACTGCAACCACCCTTTTGTTGTTGTTGCAAGGGGCTTAAAATGCAAATTATGTGGGCGACATGTTTTACCATGCGTGCCGTCAACAAACAAAAACAGCTAAGTTGGCAACCAGCGTTGCCATAAATTCAGCGTTGCTTTTGTTTAGGCGACAAACAAACTTAAAGTCGTATTAACAATAATTAACATTTTAAGGCCCAAATTAATTGGGTCGCCTGGAAGTGTGCGACTTTTTTTTTTAAATTGATGTCATTTATTTTAAGCTGTTGTTTTTCCGAGATGTTATTGGTTTGGTAACGGTTCGCTGCCAGCTGTTGCTATCAATAACAAAATTAGAGCTGTGCTCTCCATTTGAACTCACCATTCCCATCACCATCTCGTTGTTGTTATTGTTATTGTTTTTGTTATTGTTTTTATAACTTGGCCAAATAAAAATATTCTTCATAAATTACAGGATGCTATTAAATTTTGATTGGTTGGATGTTATGGGTTGGTTGTTGGTTTAAATTAATCCAAACGCAAACAAGTTGATCTTGTTATGAAAATACGTCAATTTTTTATGATTTTTTGAAATTGAATTTAGTCTTGGGATACTATCTATCTTAATTTAAGACTCAGTTTTAATGGGATAGAACTGTGTCTATCTGTCTGTGAATTGATTGTAAATGTTGATAATGTTTCTTGAGTGTCAAATTTTGTAACGTTTTAATTCTCTTTACATAGGTTTAGTTGAAATTTGATGAAATAAGTCCGTGCTTTTATGTAGAATTTGTTAAAATATTAATATTCCTTTACGTTTTTTTTTTTTTTTTTTTTTTTTTTTTTTTTTTTTTTTAAGCAAAGAAAAGACCATCAACATGGAGGGAAATATTATTCTTATATTAAGTAAATATTTTGCTTGATCTAAGAAAATTTTAAATTTTATATAACCAATTTGCTTATTTAGTAATAATTAATCCAAAAAGTAACTCTAAACTACAAGCGTTGTGTTTATGCAACGAAGGGAAAAACAAACGAAGTTTTCAGTTGGGACAAACTAATTTTTCAATTGATACAATTTAAAAATCACTCGCGTTTATGACAAACGAAATTAATTTCCTGCTACTAAATGAAGCGTTTCTCACAACTGACTATTGTTAAGGGGAACTGTTGAAACGTGTGCAAATAATGGTTTAAAGCACGATAAACGAAGTTCGTTTGCGGCAAACTGGCGATAAACGTTTTTTTTTTTCTTTGCGTGCACAAGATAAAAAAATAATCTTATTTACATATCAAGCAAAACACTCTAATTTTTAGACAATTAATTACTGGGATCGGGCAAATTTTTCGCTTTATAAGAAAAAAAAAAATCAAAGCGTTCTAATATTGAGAAAATTGTTTATTTGGATGAAGCCCATTGTTGTCAAATTAAGGGGGGAAACGCAGTCAGACCTTTTTGTTTCCAAAAGTTTTTTGCATTGCCTTAAAGCCTTAAGTCTTAAGAATATGTAGTGAAAATTTCAAGTTGATATCTCAAAAAATAACAAAGTAATAGCCTAGTGAGTGAACCGCCTTCTAGAGCGCGCAGTGCTGGCTCTTATTTTCAAAAGCATTTTTCTCGAAACCATGTTTTCAAAGTCCGGTGACCAAGATTTCTCGAAGCTCAGTGAACCGATCGTTTTGATTTTTTCGCAGGCTTGTTTTATTCATAATAATCTCGTACTTGTCATAGGATTTTTTTTTTGCTTCGTTCATTTTTTATAGGCAAAACTATGACGTATTTTTGGTCGAAAATCTTTTTTTTACGTTCGAAAGTCCGCCATTTTGTGAAAAATCAATATTTTCAAAAACGGCTTTGACAAGTACGAGTTTTAAGCATCTACTTTAATAATATATTTAATCTTTTTGTTTCAGATGAATTTAGGTGGAGCAATCTTGGTCACCGCATTTCACTTTTTTTTCAGAGCGCTCTACAAAAACTGCTGTATCGACCTTAATATGAATTGTTTTTTAATAAAAAAAATAAACTAAAAATACTCTTGAATGTGTATATTTTTAGGTATAAAAACCCTCATTTAAAAATATCACATAGGTTTCCTTAAAAAAAATTCACAAACATGAATTTTTTTCGGCCTCTGGCTGCGTTTCCCCCCTTAAAGTAAATTATTCTACACTAAGGGAAAAAATATTCAATTTATCTAAAAGCTTTTTTATTTTATCCAAAAAGCGAGTCATTTTTGTACCAATAACGCATTATTTTAAATCGACCACGTAAATATTTAAAATTTATTTAAATACTTTTTTAATTAAATAAAATATTAAAATATTTAAACAGAATTTAATAAAAAATATATTAAAATTATGCACGAATATATTTAAATATTTTTCAAATATTTACTATTTGAAAATAAAACTATCGCATTTAAGGAAAATTTATATAAAAATATTGAAATTGAAAAACAATTTATTTGAATATTTCCCACGAGCTGTGTCCATCGACTGCCATTTGGTGGTATATTTTATTTTCCTTTTTACTTTTTTCGTTCTCTAATTTTTACTATTTTTGACAGTTGGTGCAATAATATGGCATCAAATGTCAAAAATAGTATAAACTATAAACAAAAAAAGTAAGCTAGAGAATAAGAAGGAAATTATGCAGGTAAATGACAACCGGCTCAAGAACTTCTTGAGAAAATACCAAGTTGTCACTCAACCCTACATGATTTCATCATGCATCGCACTCGCAAATCATATTTGCCAAACTTACAGGTTATATTACTCTTGCAACATTAACTAAATGAGAACTATAAGACCTCCAACTGCAAGAAATATACTGCAGGAACAGAGTGCGATGCTGTTGCTGCTTATCGGAATATGTGTGTACGTGTGCGATGCTGTTGCTGCTTGCTTGTATGGTATATGTGTGTACGTGTGTGGTATAAATAAAATTCAAATACGGGAAAAAAACGAGTTGTAAGGAAAACATTTGATTTATCCACGTAAATATTTAAATAAAATTTATACTCAGGCGTGGATTATGCTAATATGCGTTATTTCCCTTAGTGTAGTTTTCAGCAATTTGATAACTTGGATGAAGAAAATGTTTTTAACTTCAAGATAAGATAAAGCTTGAATCTAAAAAAAATATTTCTCAGTTTTAAGCAAATTTTTCTTGAATTAAACATTTTTTTCTTAATACCATATGTTAGGAATGTACCAATTCTAGCAAAATAATGCTTGAATTGAGAAATTTACGATTTACTGTAAAATGATAGCCAATTTGCTTGATTCAAGTATATAATGCATTTCGGCTTGATTCGGCCAAATGAGTTGTCTAAGGTAGGCTTGCCAGGAGTACTGATTTTAGAAGTACATGCACAACATGCTTTTTAACAAAGCACTCAAATGTAGGGTAGAAGGGGGAGGATTCGCCACTGAGGCACATTTGCCACCCCACCTTATCTCAGAACTGAAAGAAGCTTTCTAATTGAAACAATCGATAATTTGTGTATTTATCGACGATCTTTTATCCACTCAACTTTGACAGTTGTACTTTGCGTGTATTCACGAGCAGACGTGTTTTTGTGTTTTTTGCTTGAATGAAAAAATATTAATGGGTCAATTGCAAAAAAAAACTTACAAAGTTTTAAAAGTTTTTTAAATTTTCCCGTTAGAGTAGTCAAATTAAGTGAAAATTAATGGAGAATTCGAAGTTGTTTTTAGGCCCTGCAAAAAATAATTTTTTTCCATGGTTTTTATACGATTTTTGTATTGAACGTCACACAGCAGATATACGGGGAAAATCACTAAAAATTTGAAAAATGTTGAAAATTAAAGCTTACTATGATGTTTGTTAAGTTATTTAATCAGTTAAATCAGCTTTTGCAAAACTCGCCATTTCAGTTACAGAAATAATAATTTTTTGCCAATAATACCTACATATTTTACAATTTTAACGGGAAAAAATCAAAATTTTTCTCCAAAAAGACATCAACATAGAGGTTATTTTAAAAGTAATAGACTTGCAGCAATAAATATTAAAAACTGTTAAATAATAAGCAATTGCAGAAAAAACAACAGAGTGACGTTCAATACATTTTGCTCCGTTTAACCAAATAATGTAAATAAAATTGGTAGTTTTACAGAAAACAGGTTTATTCTTTTACAAAAAAAAAAAAACGAAAAGTAAATATAAAGTATATATTTCAGCTATACATAAAATTTTCACCCAATGTTTTTTTTCTATATTTTTTTACAAAAAATTAAAAAGTCAAGAGCTAGCTGAATTTGTAGTGAAACTTTATTAAGACGTTTTACAATATAACTTCTGAACCCTTTAAAACCACATTTACATTTTATATCATTGGAAAGGTATAACCTAACGTAAAAACGTAAAAAAATGAAAATTATAAAAAAGAAAAAAATTATAGTACGTGTTGCTGTCATGGTATTAAACTTAAACAAATAAAGAATGAGTCAACTTATTGCAATATTTTCAAAAATTTTGTACTTTTCCTCAAAATAGATTAAATAACTTTTCCAATGATACTATATTACCGGTAATCGGTCATAAGTTGTCTCAAAATAGACCATATTTTGGCCGCGAACAATTATTCTAAAAATTTATAACTTCGAATTTGGTTTTCATATCAATAAACCAATACAAGAAAAATATTTGAGCTAAATCGGAGATGATCAGCGCAACTGATCACTTCAATGTGAAATGGGCGATATCATTTAGTAAAAAACAAAATCAAAAATCAGGTCAAAGTTGTTCCTTATCTAGTCGTTCCTTGTCTAGCTTTATTTTTTCCCCGATATCTTCGTGCTCTTTCAGCAGGCGTTAACTTTGCTATTTTGCTCTTAAATATACAAAAACGAAATACAAAATGAATACTTTAGCCGGTGGTGTGACATATCTTAAAAGTGACGTTCAATACATTTGCCACTTTTTAGTTTTTTTTTCTTAGGAATTTTATTTTGCAAATATACTAAAAAAATGAAATTAATTAAAACTCATGAAACAATGATTTTAAACTTTAATTTTTCGATTTACTATTTTTGCTTTAATAAAACACCGCGTGACGTTCAATACATTTTTACACATAGTTAACATGATGAACTGAGAAAACACAAAAAAATTTACTTTAATATTATTTAATCGTCTTAATTTTTAAAATTTCGGAGAACTAATCTCTGCACTTTCTTATTATAACTTTCTTATCATCTATACCACACCTAAATAAAAACTAACGAAGCGTAAAAAAAATAAAGGTGATGTTCAATACAATGCGCGGGGACCTAATGTAAATCGAAAGCCAGATTCGCGATGACAATTTTTTGAGAATAACAACAAAATAAAACATAAGAAATAAATGCTATTATTAGAAAACAGTTATTATTTGTTATTTTTTTGCATTGTTTTCAACTTTTTTTTTTACGTTTTTCATCAAAAAGTGTAACTGGGGACATATGTTTCTGTATTCAGCGAGTTCAAGAGAGCAATATAATATTCTTCAAAACAAACATGCAGACAATTTTAGGATTCTGAAAAATATGTTTTGTCACTAAATATTCTTCAGTGATCACTTTCACATTTTTTATTTGTTTTTTTCTTTTTATATTTACCTTAAAACAGAGTTAAAAGAGCGGGGACAAAAAAAGAGCGTTTTGTATGCAATTGACCCTTATATGTAAGAATATTATGTTATAACTTTCTTAGGTATCAAGTGTAATCAAAGTTGTCTTTTTATGTAATTCCGGAATTATTTAACTAATGAGTTGGCAATAGCTTTCATGTTGAATTGGTCAAAAGTTTGCAAAAAAAAAGCAATTTTGTCATAGTGGCTGCTCCTGGGGTATATTCGCATCAGTGCAGTTGGGCCATTTTGCCGGCGTATGTACCCCGTGAAGTGGATAAATTACCGGAAGAATAGCTAAAAATGTGGCGTCCGTGGCGTAGTTGGTTAAAGTGCGTGGCCGCTATGTCAACGAACCTGGAGACCCAGGTTCGAACCCCAGCAACGACAGAAAATTATTTGAATTAAAATAATTTTTCTGTACGGCCGCCACCTCTCTGCAGACAATGGCAAGCCTCAGAGAGTAATCAAAATGCCATGTAAAGCTTCTTGAGAGTAAGAACATTCCGTTCATCGCCGTTCGGAGTCGGCGTTAAGCCTGTAGGTCCTTTTCTCGGTCAATTGTGTACAAACTTAATAACACGCACAGCACAATTGATCAAAAGAAGCTAGGTCAAAGTCCTTTCAAGGGCTGAAATGGCCAGTTATTTATTTATTTTATTTTATGTAGCTAAAAAATTTCGTTTTTTTGTTTCATTTACACACTTACCTGGCTTAAACAAGCATGGTTCGCAAATATCAATGAAGAACTTTTACAAAACATGTCTTTGTTTTAAAGTCGTTTAAAAGTGTTTTTTTTTTAGAAATTAACTAATTATAATTTATATTTGTTTTTTTTCAGTGATATTAAATAAAAATACGATAATAAAACTTTTAAAAAATATTCATTCCTCCATAACAGTGAATTTTCTTTCTTAGCGGTTCAGCGCCACCCCATTGGTGGGGTACTTTCACCACTTCAGAGAACTTTTGAAAACATCAAAAAATAATATAAATTATTAAGATAGTTAAGATATAAGAACGAGAAATTAAAAATAATAAATACAACTTTCTATAGTTGAGGGAATTTTTAAATAAATGGTTTGTTTTGAAGAGCATTTTAAAAAAACGTGGCGAATGGTCCCCCTTCTACCTTACTGCTTTTCAAGAATTCTGAAATCAGTACGCAAATGTTCTGATCTTGTCAAATATTGTACTGATTTCTTAAAAATTTTATTGGATACGGATATTTTGAAAAAGTTTTATAAAAACGTGTTTTTTTCAATTTTGTATTTATGCAATTTAAAATTCTTTTCGTTTTCAGTTTAAAAAATAAATAAAAATATTGTTTTTGTATTAAAAAATGTGTACTGATTTTATTGAAAAAGTACTGAAAGTTGCCACAAAATTGGAAATGTACTCATTTTACATCATTAAAATCTGGCAACACTAGTCTATGGAGAAATTGAAGAAACTCTTAGGCCTACGGTGCCTGTGGTACTCAAGTGCAAGCTGGATAGACACTTGCAAACCGATGGAGCTACCAGCATCCCTATGGTGTGCGAAATTAATATTAATACATATATGTGAAAAATTAAATAGTGAAGCTTATTTAATGTTCATTTTTTATTTTTCATGATTTTTTTCCAAAAATTGAAATTAAAAATTAAAATTAAAAAATTGAAATCAAAACAAAGTTTTTGGTAAAATGTTTTTGTTTGTTTCTCGATATGAAAATATTTAATAAAAACGGAGCAAAAAAAAAATATGTCTATGCTTTGTCAAAATTCCGGCTAGGTTTTAAGAAAATTCGGTTATTTTGCAACTGTACCACTTGAGCAATAGAGAATTGTTAATGCTTAATGACACACAACATTGCAGAGAATTGAGAAAAGATGTTTATCTTCTCCGTTGATGATTAATATCTCTCTGATCCACGCTAAAAGATCTCTTATAATCTTACTGTAATAATTAAAATTTTAAGCATTTATAAAAAAAAAACAAAAAAAAATGAAATGAAAACCAACCACCGAAGGAATATAATCCCCCATCACGACAATGTTAGTTCCCACACATAAGCTCAAAAATAAAAGTTTTTGACCACTCAAAACGTGAAATCAAGGGGTTATCGGCCTTACCGACTTGGCATCCAATGACTTTTTGTTTTCTCATATTCAGAAAAAATTCCATGCCGAGCGTTTTTCTACGCCCAAACAGGCCGTTGAGGTCTTTACCAATGTTTTTTCATTGTTATTCGCAAGACTTAAAAGGCAACCCTCGTAATGAATGAACTCACAACTTGAAACAATTTTTTCAATCAAGATTTTTCGAAAGTTTCTTCCTGGCTATGCAGATATATAATAAGCTACTTGAAAATAAACTCTTATTGGTGGCTTTTAAACTCGATTTTCTGGACTATAATTTTTCTCAGCAAAAACGGTTAGTATAACATCCTCTTTCAAAATTAACTTTTATCGGTGCTGCATATACCCAATACTTTTAAAAAATATTGGCATTAGCTGCAAATAAGCAAATTTTTTATGAATTTCTTCAGCATTTCTTTAGCTATTTTCTTTTCTATATATTTTAAAGCCTTCACTTCTACCATTAGCCAACATCCACCAATACGCTTACCATTCACTCACATCTTGAGTAACCAAAAGTTGAAGTCAGTTAGTCATAAGCAACAATTTTCAGAGAAAACTGTATAAAAAAGTGAATCCAAAGAGTGCTGAAAATCAAAAGTTTTCTTTTGGAAAATTTTCAAAAGTTTTTGGCAACAGAAATAAAAGGGAACATTACCGTTTTAAAACAAATGCAACTGCAGGCATTTTAAATACCATTTAAGCTCAACATGGATATGAAAAAAAAGATGCACAAAAATAAAATAAAAATAAATTTGTACGTTTTCCAAAAGTGTGAAAATCCTTGTAGAGGAAACTCACAACGAAATCCCCTAACAACTTAAAGTTTCAAACTTGTAGCTGAAAATTATGATGTCGAAAAGAACCAAAAGAGAAAAAAAAAACAAAAAAAAGTAGAAAGATGGAAGGGGAGTTAGAAAAACAGGGATGGCGATCAAAAGGGATGCTGTACGAAATAAGCAGTATACGAAAAATGTTCATGGACTAGAGAACAGGAAGTTTTGTAGCGAGTTAAAACTTTGCTGGTTTTTTTCATGATATTTTATGTTTTGTTGACGTTGTTGTTCCTGTTGCGACTGCATAGACGGATGTATCGTATAACAATCTAGTGCTTCCGGTCAGAAGAAAAGTCACTATTGTTGTCTTCACCATGGCATCTGAAGGCATCTGACATTTATTCAGACCCTCAAAATGTTGCTATTGTTGCCAAGTTTAGTGCTTTGTCCTTTTTTCTTTTTTTTTAATAAACCACAAACTCTGGCACGTCGCTAAGCAACGGAAGGATCGCTTCCAGCTTAAGTACTGCAACCATTTTTTAATAATCATTACTGCCACACTTACAAGGTAGCCAGATGAAAATTTCTCAAATATAGAAAAATGAAAAATGTGCACAATTCTTATCGCACGCTTAAGCTCAACTGTGCCAACCTCAAACCCTTCGAGATCACTTAAGAAGACAGGCAGCAAACAGGAACATATTCATTACATCAAGCAGTTGGGATGAATTTCAAAGCAGCTGCTGGCAGTGGGTTGAGGGAGAAAAAAAAAATGTCATCAATTTTGAAATGCAAAACTTTTCATGCATAATATATGAGTGCAACCGGCATTCAGAGGGGAAAAAAGGCGCGCAACACTTTGTCGGTCTGATGCACAATGCTCATACGTATGTATATGACAACAACAATGACATCAGCATGGAGATAAATGTGCGTTTATCTTGCTGTTGGTGTTGCACAAGAATACAAAAGAGTTTCGTACAAAAAGAGGTCAAGGATTAAAGGATAAGAGCATGGCTTAAATTAATGTTGTTTTTCTGCTGGATGAGCTTGTATGTGTTAATTTCAACAGCATTAACAGCACAAGAAGAAACATTTTCTTGGTTTTAATTCAATTTGTAGTTTGATTGTAGTGTACAGAACATATTGCCACAGTGCACACTGAGCCACGAAATGCATTCTTTGGCCAAAAGTCAAAATTTTAAAACTCAGATTGAAGAAAATATAATAATGCCCATTTTCTAAGATATATTTAAGCCATGTGTGTGAGAAATTATATTACATTGAAAGCGTTTTCCATTTATAGCTTCGTAAATAACAAAAAAAAATGTTATAATTTTCCTGGTATAAATTTTAGAATCAATAATTTCGTTTGTCATAAACGCGAGTGATTTTTAAATTGAATAAATTAAAAATTTTGTTTTCTCAACTGAAGACTTCGTTTGCTTTTCCCTTCATTGTATAAACACAACGCTTATAGTTCAGAGTTGCTTTTTGGACAAATTGTTACTAAATAAGCAAATTGGTACGCAGACGAAGATAGCAACAGAGGTGCGATTAGTGCGACGGACATAGGGAGAAAGATAATTAATATAATAAATAATAATGACCGAAATAGCTTGCGGTATATAGTATACTAGCGATACCCGGCGAGCGTTGCTGCACCCGGTAGTTATATCGGCAATAATTAGTAAATTCAAAACTTTTATTAGTCCCTTAGTCTGACACCACGCTCATGTTCCACTGCCCGTTACAGTTTCCCAGTAGCAGAACATCACTCCCAGGTGGCAATTCCATTATAAGTTTCAATGTCCTGTGATTTTTACTTCCATAGATATTCTGTGTAGAAAATCGGGCCAACCCCCTTTTCCAATGCACGTACCAGTTTTCCAGTAGAAAGACTTTGGCAATTAGTTACTCCATACTGAGTTTCATTGTCATGCGAAGTTTAGTTCCAAAGCTATTCAATATCAAAAATTTGACTTGTATGGTCGAAGCCATGACCTCTTTTCCCATGCCCGTCCCAATTCTCTTGTAGAAATACATTCTCCGCTTCAAGTTTCAATATTATGTGACTTCTACTTCCAAAGCTATTCGATACCTAAATTTTAATTGTATCGGCAGTGCCACGCCCACTTGTCAAATGGTCACATAATTTTGCCAGTCAAAGCACACACCTAAATAGTACGTTTTTACCGAGTTAAATTGATATGTGACTTATAGTTCGAGAGTTATACCTTTAATTTGGGCTGCTGAAAAAGTGCCACACGTCTCGTCCAACGCCCATAAATTTTCATCAGTGGAACGGCACGTGACAATTTCATTCGAATATCAAATTTCGATGCTGTGTGACCTATAATTCCAAAAATATTCAATATCACATATTCGCAGAAGGAAGTATCCAATTTGGTCTAGTCGTTTTCAAGTTTTAAACAACCGAACAAACCAAGATAGATAAGAATATAGATCAGAGATGGGCACACCACACACCGACATAATGTCAATGTATATGTGTCGCATTCAGCTTGCCACACTGAAAGCTAAAAAATCATATAAAAAAGCGAAACAGACGAACGCGATGTTACTTGCTTGAAGTTTCGTAGCATACTGATCTCTGCTGATCAACGCTGACTGCTGTATGTGTATACAGAAATGTTACGTCATTCCTCAAATTTGAGGTTCGTGCCCTTCTCTGATATAGATAGATATCTATATCTATATCTATATCTATCTATCTATACTATTATATAAAATGAAAGTGAAAATTTTTTGTGTCCGCAAAACTCCAAAAGTACTGGTCCGATTTTTTTGAAATAAGTTTTAAAATATCACATTTGTGCTACAAAAGGTTCATTGGTTATTTCCTTTCAAAAATTTGAATAATAAGTATCTCTAATTAAAGTGTTAAGTTTTTTAAAAAATCATCCAGAATGCATGCGTTGCTTGATCGTTAGCTTTTCATGCGTTTGTGCTGCGAGAGCTTCAATAAACTGCATGTTGCTCTCTACTATACTCTTTTTGTTCTCAGCAAGCACAAAACAACAAAACCAACAAACAAATACATGTTATACATACATACTTTGCTGCGCTTAGAGCTAATTGGATCGAAGTACATTCTAATATGTTCAAAGTACTTTTGATGTGGAGAATTAATCTAACACAGTTTTGTTAAAAGGGGATTCACTAACCACTTTTAGCATGTTGAGGATTTTTTTGATGAGAATGAGATTCAATCCGACTTGATGTATGTATGTATGTATGTATGTACGTATGTTTATTTGTTTCGCTGCATGCAACTTTTCTACACATGTTTTGACGGTGGTTTTCCTGTAATTTATAAATGAACAAAAGGAACAAACGGCTGACTTTTTACTTTATAAAATTGACATTGTGTGATTCAATAAGTTTTTTTATAAATAAACAAGAGAACTGGGACGGGCATAGGAAAAGGGGTTATGGCTTGGACCACACAAGTAAAATTTTCTAAATTGAATAGCTAAAACTGGTATGTGCATTGGAAAAGGGTGTGGCCTGATTCTCTATACAGAATAGCTATGGAAGCTAAGATCACAGGACATTGAAACTCATAATGTAATTGTCACCTGGGAGTGATGTTCTGCTATTGGGAAACTGTACCAGGCAGTGGAACAAGAGCGTGGTGTCAGACTAAGGGACTAATAAAAGTTTTGAATTTACTTATTACTTCCAATATACTTGCCGGGTGCAGCAACGCGCGCCGGGTATCGCTAGTACATATGTATATAAGAGAGGGGGAAACCCCAGCATATTTATAAAGCTATCCCCCCCATTAGTAGTACTGTTGCCAACAGTGACCATATACACTAAAGTACTAAATTTTAGTCTGATAAGACCCAAGGCGTCTGAAATATAAAATTTTCATTAATTTGTGGGCGGTAAAAGGAGGTGTGGCAAAAATGTTCACATATGAACCATGGTACGGCCAATAAGAATACAACAAAGAAAACCTCAAGCAAATCGGAGGCTCCATTCTTGAGTTATGGAATTACAAACACAAATCACGATTTTTTTTATATATATATAGATATGGGAAAATCTTTAAAATGCCATATCTCCGGAACCAATGGGCCAATCTCTCGCAAACTTTCCTAACGAACACTGAAATGTTGGTTGAAATCGGTTGACCCGTTTCCGCAGTAAGTGGTGACATAAAAATGTACACTACTTTTTATATAAATAGATTTCATATCACTATAAATTAATGCGCACATACTTTTCCATCTATAAACAATATAAGGTATTCTGCTATTCTTGGTAAGCTATTTTGGATTAATTACTTTCATCAAATTAGCATAACCATTATTTTGTCGTGGCCGTGGTACCATCACACATAAAAAAGAGGCACAAAAATAGATCTTGATAAGTGTTTTATCAAAACTTCAACCTATGTAATGTGAGCTTAGCAACACTACTAATAAAAGCTTTTTATCAGCTACTTGATAAGAGATGGCAGCACCGCTGCTACTGTTTGGCAGCACTGAGTCTGAGTCGAAAACAGCAACAGCATTTGTCTCATTTCCTCGTTCGTGTTTTCGTATAAAGACGAAGTATAGCTTATTTCGCGAGAGTACTACGTCATAGTCACTGAATTATATTTAATTACATATGCTTATGTTTACATATTCAATTATTTTTAGCATTTTACTCTAGGGAATTTCATTAAAAAAGAAATAGATTCTGTTAATATTACAATTAACATTGTTTTTGCTTCATTAGCTCAGTTTTTCGATCACGCAAGGCGTAATCAATAAGCAAGGCGTAATCAAAAAGAGCTTTTAAACACACAATGGAAAAGAAAGAAAAAGCTTTGTACTGCTTAATGTAGCGTTTATGAATAATTTTCTATGAAGTTTTTTAGATGGTATTTAATCTCAAATTTTAATAACTTTATAAGGTAGGTTTTTAAAAATAAAGTATGCAATAGCTTAAGTTAAGAATGACGCTTTGAATAAGTAAAAGAATTATTAAAATCGGTTTAGTAGTTCTTTAGTTTAGCGTACACGAAGATACGTGATAAGCCTTTTATATAATAGTATAGATATATCTAAGATTTTTAAGTTGATGACAACTGGTATTCGTTTGCGGTAAATACAGCTCGCGAACGAAGTGTAGTTGGCGAATTTTTCAGATGTCGTAAACAAAAAATGTTTCTGCATGTATGGTTAAAAATATTCCTGTCGTTACCATACAACATTCAAAGTAATTTTCAGGGTCTACCACGTGGAGATAACAGATTTTAACTGACCCTATTTTTGTTTTCTTTATGTTTTCTAAATTTTATATTTTATTTTTTGCATTTTTTATTGATGTTTTTTTATTTTTTTTTTTTCGGAGTTGTGAATTTCTCTTTTTTCACTTTTCTTTTATAATAACCCACCAGGTATTTTGGAGTCGATTGAAAAAGTGTACTAGTCATTTCTAGCGCAGTTAGAAGTAGCTCTACAAAAATACAAAAGGCGTTCAGTGTAGAACAGTTAATTTTGCTTTTGTTTTCAAAAGTATTGCTGACAAAAACAAACGCGTTCTGAATATTTTTTAAAATTAATAAATAATAATATAAACAAAATTTCTTCTTTAATAAATCTTGTGGATGGAAAAAAACGTACAAATCAGACCTTTAGGACATTTGCTTCAGTACACTAAATTTTTACACTTATAAAATTTTCACATTGAAACTAGTTAAAAAAGAACCACTTTCAGGCTAATGCGAAAGCAACCAGTTTAAAAATGTTCCTAATGCAACTAATTCAAATATGGGGAAAAAGGAGTTTTTATGGGGACAATTGTCTTTTCCTATGACATCAACCCGCAAAAACCGTCAGTTCATTCTATGTTAAAGGGTATTGTAGTGGAACTAGTACTGGTCTTTTTAGGAACAAATTTAGAACTATTTCAAATTTGGTCAACTTTTCTGCTGGGAAATAAATACATAAACTGGCTATTTCAGCCCTTGAAAGGACTTTGACCGAACTTCTTATGATCAAATTGTGTTGTGGGTGTTATTAAATGTTCGAAAACTGGATCTACTAGTATTATGCCCACTCCGAACGGCTATAATGTGCATGTTCTTAAGAAGCTTTACATGGGATTATGTACTCTCTGAGGTTTGCCATTGTCTGCAGAGAGGTAACGGCCGAACGGAAAAATTGATTCAATTTAAAAAACTTTCTGTGTCAGGTGGAATTGCACCAGGGTTCTCTGGTGTATGGGTCACTCTACCCACTGCGCCACTTTCTTTCTTCTTTTATAATACTTAATTATTATCCTCAAATTCATTTTCTGATATTTCAATATCATGTAAGACTTCAAAAACTTGAGATATTCCTGGTAATTGCTCAATATCGTCTTCATGGCTTTTTGTGGGAGAGTGAGGCTCTCTCTGTTCATTTTCGTCAGGCATTGCAAACAATTGGCGCACATTTTCGTCAAAATTGGTAATTTGCTTCTTCTTGTATAGGTTTTTTAGGCTTATTAAAGCAATAATCGCATCAGAACTATACATTGACGAATATTAGACGAAATACAGTATTTTATTAAGAGTGTCACACTCCTTTATTGAATCCCAGCCACTTATTCCATCTTGCTTGCAAAAGATCTTGTTCCAAGTATTCTGCTCTAAGTTTTATTAATTTCTGTCTATGCAACGACAAGAAATGATTTTTCGCCACTTTTTCAAATTTCTGGCCCACTCTGCAGTATATGTATATTAGACCGTACCACCTCCTATGCAAAAAAAAAAAAGTGCGCCGTTTAGCAGCGAATATGACGTATTTTTGCAAGACAATTACAAAAAAAAAAATTTTTTTTTGCGAACTTTTTTTTTGAGGTACGGTCTAATGTACATATATATATGTATATATGAATGTGGCTTACAAATTGAATCAATCATCCCTGTATTTGTATTCAAAAATTACAATTTTATTCAATATTTTTTTTTTATGAAAATAACTTCATTTCTATTTATAAAAATTCTATCTGTGGTCCACTAATTGGATCCTTAGCTGGCTTCCGTGCTTCAAAAACCAATAAAAAAAATTATATAAGCTCGAACTGCAGTTGAATTTTGCTACATTTGAAAATATGCTCCATGCAACAAAAGCTGTGGCTATTCCCAGGAGAATTTACCATTTTGTTGATGATTTTTTTTTTCTCCCTCTCATGCACTATAAGCTTTTCGGTATAAAATTGAGTTGTTACATGTTTTCCATCAAGCAAATATTTTCTGTTTACTGAGGTATTTTCAGTTTATCATAAAGTGAAAATGGATGAAATTTTCCTTCATTTCTTAGAACAAATTTAACAAAAAATATGAAAAAAGTCACATGTTTAATTAAAAAATTCATGCAAAGTGTTGCAATGGTTATAGATTCTGATAAAAAAATTTGCTTTGCACTTTATGAATATCATTCCGATTGAGTATATTGGCGCTTTAAATTGTTTATTATTATTTTAAATCCTTATCGATAGAGCAGAGTAATTGAACGCTATATCTTGAAAGGTATGCAATATTTTATATACTAAACCCCCTAGTAAATTGCTTAGTTTTTATGTAGTAGTTGCAGTTCATTATCAATTCAATGAGATATCAGATGGTTAAACTGAGTAAAATTGACTGCAATTGACTGATTGACTAACATAAGAAAGAGTATTAATGGATTTAAATCAAAGAAGAACTTAAACTTACATCTATCCACTCATACTCGTTCACACATAGCAATTGAGTGAACAACGAATAAGTTATCTTCTGATATGAACCGGTGCACGACATGATACAATTATAAAAGGTAGGAGTGATAGTTTTTTCGTCTTGTACCAACTGTCAAAAATTATGTAAATTAGAAAACGAAAAAAGTATAAAAGAAAATAGAAAGTAAAATATACAGGCAAATGACAGTCGGTGCAAGACACTCGTGGGAAAATAGCCAGTTGTCACTCCTACCTTGCATAATTGTATCATGCTGCAGTACTCAGGTCTCTCATTGAGTCAATGTATTTTTTGTGCTATTGTGCCGTTATAATTCACAACACCAATCAAAAGAACATGAGTTCAGGGGAATGACTTGAGTACTTAGAATCACTTTTTGTTCAGCTTTCTTATTATTTGAATTTATTTGAAACAAACAATAACTGTTTTGCAAAAAGCATCAATAATCCTCAAACAAAATAATGCTCAACTCATAAATTTTCTCACGCATAAAAGTGAACAAATCAGCAAAAAGAATAAAAGCCCGAACAGAATAAAAAAAAACACAGGTGCGTTACTGGACACACGAGAGAAGCGAAGCATTTTCGCAAATTCATAGATTTGATAATTTAATAGCGTTTTTTCCATTAAAAAATTTTTTAATTTAAAACTTTAAAATAACAAAGTATATATATCATATATATTAACCCTCTTCGGCCCTCCCTTAAAGCCCCCTGTTCAGTTGTAGGGAATAAATATACAAAAATCATTGTATATTTATTCATCATTGTATCATTGTATCATTGTATCTAACCGTAATGGTTAGAGGACAGAACCAACAAACGATAGAACTGTGTGTTTGTGGGTTCAATTCCTGCAGCGGGCAAGAAATTATTTTTAATTTAACATTTTCTGGTTCAATTGATGCAAGCAAAAAATAATATCAATTCTCAGAAAAAAGGTGTCGAAAAAAAGTGTCGTTTTTTCTGATTTCACTCTAGCAAATCGCAGAACGAGGCGTAAAAAGCTTCGCTTCAAAAATCGTTGCAATCGACGATCTTCTCTGGTCGCCAATCGCAAAGAACACGTCCAGAAAGAAACGATTGTTACTGACGATTCAGGGTTGCTTTTAATTTTTTTTTTTTATGTAGAATACGTCATTCTCGGAGGTAAATATGGTGGTTGATGATGATCGGGTGTCGGTATTTATATCACAATTTGAGCCTTTGGTGTGCCTAAAGTATTGATCGTACAATGTTGACAAGTGCTAACTTGTTGGTCTGCTTGATCCTCACTGGGAGAAAAATTCATGTTTGAACTCTCTAACTTATATAAACTTTACACAATTACATGAAATATAAAGCCAACATTTGATGTTTTTGTTTGCTTAAGTTTGCTACCTACTTATCGACAGTTTCCGGTTTTATCGACAAAACCATAAAATTTGTATGGGAGACCCCCTAAGGAGTGGTCGAAGGGAATAGGTGTCAAAGGTAAAAATGTTTCTTTTACAAAAGTAATGGGGGTCGGTGAGATATATTAACCCTCTCCAGCACTCTCTTAAAGGTCATATGCTCAGGTGTATGGAACAAATAAACAAAAACCATAAAATTTGTATGGTAGCCGCCCTAAGGAGTGGTCGGAGGGAATAGGAGTCAAAGGCAAAAATGTTCCTTTTGCAAAAATAATGGAGGTCGGTCATACATATTAACCCTTTCCGGCACTCCTTTAAAGGTCATATGCTCAGTTCTATGGAATAAATATACAAAAACCATAAAATTTGTATGGGAACACGCCTAAGGAGAGGTCGGAGGGAATAGATGTCAAAGGCAAAACTGTTCCCTTTACAAAAGTAATGGGGGTCGGTGATACATATTTACCCTTTCCGGCACTCTTTTAAAGGTCATATGCTCAGGTGTATGGAATAAATATACAAAAACCATAAAATTTGTATGGGAACACGCCTAAGGAGAGGTCGGAGGGAATAGATGTCAACGGCAAAACTGTTTCTTTTGAAAAAATAATGGGTGTCGGTCATACATATTAACCCTCTCCGGTACTCTTTTAAAGGTGATATGCTCAGGTGTATGGAATAAATATTTTGATAAATATTTTTTAAAAAAGATGTCATCAAAAGCATTGAATAATTCTACGTCTTGTATTACGACATAGTCGAAACTACTGTATCTTTTTTTATTTTTCCATTTCATTTCAATGGCCTTTTCAATTGTGTGAATAAAAGAAGCAAGAATGATAGAAACCAGACTACGCGTTCCGCGGTCCCGTTGTTAATGCTCTCTTTCTCTATTCAGTGCATGACGTCACACAGTACGTTTGCTTGACAAAAACGTATGCAAATGTGCGATCGCTTAGGCAAATTGACGAATTTGGAAATAAATGTTTCGGAAGAGTAAAGTAAAAATATCAACTCTTCTGTATAAAAATAGGAATATTTTCCTGTACGAAAAATATGAATTTTTTGAACTTTCAAGATTTTTATCTCCTAAACCATTCGAAATTATTGCACCAATAGGTTTAGGAGGTCCATATACATATTTTAAAAATAAGATAAAAAATATAAAGGCGTTGGCCCCAAAGTAAAATTATTCCAAAATCTGACAATATCGCTTGTGACGTCATGCTCTCTCTCTCTCTCTCAGTTGCGGAACGAGTATTCTTGTTTCTATCATTCTTGACACAGAAGAAACGTCAAAACACAATAAAAAGGAAATGGCTTTGAACATATTCTATTTCTAGCAAAAATATGGCAACATTAGTAGCACTCTGAGAGAAAATTTTCTAGCAAGAGAAAAAATAGAATAGATTCTAATTGTGCTATATATCGTTGCGGCTGATGACCTGAGATTTCACTCTGGACGCATCTAAATATAAATACATATATGTGGTATCTAAAATATAAAGATCAATTTCGAAAATAAGCCAAACCGGAAGAAAACCACGCCGACCTCCCATACAAAGGGACTTTATCAAAACGGTAACATCTCTTAGAATTGCACAAAAATTAATTTATGGACTTGAAATTGTTTGCTATGAGCTTTGATATTTAGTATACACTCTGAATATAAAATTAAACCAAATCGAATGAAAACCACGCCTACCTCTCATACCAAGTGACTTGATCAAAAAGGTAACATCTCTTTAAATTTCACAAAAATTCAGATATGGAGTTAAAATTTTGCAAATGAATTTTTGATATGTAATATGCACTCTGATTATGCTATACAATGAAACCACATACAAAATATGATATTTTATCAAAAAATATTTTCGGTTAAAACTATGACTAAAATGTTTTGCAGATACTCAAAGAATTTAGTAATAAAATCAAATGAAGTAACAAAAATACATAAAATATTTTTATTCATAGGGCAGACATAAATTTATTTAATAGTCAGTATTAAAAAATAACAAAAAATTATATTGAAAGAATAATAAATGTACCTATATATATATACTTTATACTATATACTTCAATAAATTCGATTTTTTGTTACAATAATTTTTTCTAGTACTCGAAAAAAGTGACAGTAGTAAAATATGTAATAAATTGCGACTGTTTGAAAAAAAAAATAATTTTTCGACCTTGTTTTAAGTTTTGAATTTTTTAAAAATATTAAAAAAACCAAATATTTACATAATTCTAGTCCGGATCATAGAAAGATATTTAAAAAAGGGCCACACAAAATTTAAGTTAATCGCTCCGTTCGAAATTGAGATATCATGTCAAACGTGTTGGGAGTGTTTAAAAATTTGAACAAAATTATAGGAAGTCAAAGTCATATATAAACGGCCACTGTACTTACATTTCGCTAATTGGCAATATAAAATATATTACAATGACCTCATGGAGTTTTCAGAATTCATGGTGCATAAAATATAAAAGAGTTTCTGGGGATTATTCATCCCCAGGTAGTCAGAGAACCTCAGCCACCTATTGTTCGATGCGCTACGGTAGAACGGTTTACTTGCTGCGTCACTAAAATAGCTAAAAAAAATAACAAATAAATAACTGGCCATTTCAGCCCTTGAAAGGACTTTGACCTAGCTTCTTATGATCAATTGTGTTGTGCGTGTTATTAAGTTTGTACACAATTGGCCGAGAAATGGACCTACAGGCTTAACGCCGACTCCGAACGGCGATGAACAGAATGTTTTTGTTCTCAAGAAGCTTTACATGGCGTTTTGATTACTCTCTGAGATTTGCCATTGTCTGCAAAGAGGTGGCGGCCGTACAGAAAAATTATTTAATTTAAATAATTTTCTGTCGCTGCTGGGGTTCGAACCTGGGTCTCCAGGTTCTTTGACATAGCGGCCACGCACTTCAACCAACTACGCCACGGACGCCAACTAAACAAATAGCTATAAATCCGTAAATAGTTTAAATTTTAAAAATTCCTTTCGAGGATATATTCTTAAAGGTTTATTCTTCGAAAATATGGAAAATAATCGATTGTTTCAAAATTCTGCACTAGAATACCCCCTTAATAGGCCAGACTGGCAAAAGAGAGTGGCATGATGCAACTCTTTAGCGATTTACTCAAAAAGGGGGGAAATCGGGGAAAACCGGAGAACACCAATAAAAAACTAAGACATTAATCTTTCTTTAAAAAAAAAAATCAGCTCTGTGCAAAGGGGGGAACTTCACTATAACTTCATGTGAAATTAAACAAAACACGGAAAACCTCCCACGTTTACTACACAAAAAATTGTACAAAAATTGCTTATTGACACATTTTTAACACATTACACAAAGAATGTGTAATATGTTTTTATATTTTCATTCTTTTAAAATTGTCTTTTAGTTTTAGTTTTTTCGCACATTTTCACCAAACCACCTTATGACTTTGCATTAATAATGCCTATAAGAACGCTCACTTCCAGTGCTTCTACACCCAAAGAAAAAACGTTTATTGCCAGTTTGCCGCAAACGAACTTCGTTTGTCGTGCTTGGGGTCATTATTTGCAAACGTTTCAACAATTGTCATAATAATAGCTCAGTTGCGAGAAACGCGTCACTGATACTGAAGAATATCAAAGACAAAATAAATTTTAAAGACTGCAAAACACTCGAAAATTGCTTGTCTATTAAAAAAATTAATTTTGAAACTTAAAACAATTTAAAACAATTAGTAAATTATTTATTTCTTAACATTTTCCATTTGACTTGTAGAAAAACAAACATAAGCAGCTAAGCCGCATATACTTCTTAAATAGTTTATATTTTGCCTTTAGCATTTAATTTTCAATTCGTAAATATCATTTTATTTAACATATATGGGTGCTTTCTAGATTCAGACATTTGTTTCTAGTGTATAGTATGTATATTTCTGTTGTTATAGCCAACATTTTTGTAGATTTTGTTTTTATTGTTTGTTGCAACACTGTGTAGGTGAAGTTCATAACACAAAAAATTCTTAAGAATCTAGAAATTGACATTTTTTCTTACGTTGTGCAATTTGTCAATAGTACTCGTAAGGGGCTCAAAACACTCTACAATAACTTTGCAGGTAAAACAATAGGAAAAACAAACACAAAACAACACAACCTGAACACATGAATGGACAAAATATCTCAAAGTGTAACATCTTACAACAGCTAGTGTTTGGGTTGTAGTTATAAACAATGCCAGCAGCGAATTTAATTAGAGTTGCCAACATACCTGAGGCTTTAATTGACACCATTGCAATAAGGTGCAAACTGCACCTTGTGCGCTTGTGTCATTGTAATGTAAAGATGCAGTTGTTGTTGTTGTTGCTTGCACAGTAACCTCGTGTCGCCGATATTCAAAATTTAATTATGCTTTTAAGTAAACGGGATATGTCTCGCAACTGTGTTCTTTCTTAAGTGGATGATAGCCGCGTAAAATTTTCTTTGGTAATGAATTGAGTTACATAGTTTTGCCAGGTAGAATTTTAAGGTTAAGAAATAGGAATGAAATCTGTCTGTATTTACGTAATGTAGGAAGAAAACAAGGATTAATAAACTGAACACTTTAAAAAGACTTGTGAGCAACCTTCTTACAAAGTTAGTTGGAGAGATGACCTCTTTTTCTTGTGAGCCTTCATAAACTCAACCTTTTTATTAAGTTTCACTTTCCTTAAATTAAGTTTCACTTTTAGATGACAATGAAGATACTGTCACAAGAAGACACTGTAACGACTGTAATGTTGATAACATTATATTTTGTTTTATTTTATTTCATTTTACTCGAGTGCCTTTATATTTCACGGCACTTGGCTTTTTCAATAAAGTCTAATTTAAACGAGTTATAAAAAAATTGCAACAATGTCTAATGTACTGCTTATGTGCTGCTCCACTCCACAATACGAGTGTATTTTTCACGCTGCTTAATTCCACTTATAAGCGATCCTCTTCAGAATTTCTCTTTGATAGATGCTGACATTTTTTTGTTGGTGTCAAAATCTAATGAGTTTTTGTGGCCATGAGCAACGACGGGTTCTGACAGATTAAATTTGTCTCTAGTAACTGACAGTTTTTGTGTTTTTATATATTTTTATGGAATTGTTATAAAACACTGTGGCGTGGGTTCAAAACTTTTCAAGTTAGACATCTTTTAAGCATCTCAAACAATGCGGAAACTGCGGCACCGACACTGACCTCCAAAATAAATTTTTGCATAAACTTGGAAATCTCAAGAAATAAGTTCCTAATATATAAATGTTTGGCAATATAATAAAAAAATTATACTTTAATTACGAAAACTTCGATGCTCTGCAAAATTTGGGTAAATTTTATAAAAATTTCATTCTTTGAAGTGTTTTCAATTAACTTAAATACAAATGCTCCTCAGCAGCTGACGTCTTTTTCCAAAGATTCCCAACAACTCCTTCTCTTCGACTCTGATTATGCACAATGGGGCAATCATCTAAATTTCAGAATAAACGAGAGTTCTCAGAATTCGTTACAATGAAAGTTGGACCCAAAAAATTCGTAATTTCAAGACTTTTTTTAACAATCTTGTATTTTTGAACTTATGACAACATCCCCAAATAACATTTTGGAACATTTTATTTATGCATATATCAATATTTTACAAATATTGAAAACAAATATGAGCTTTAGGCCAAGTATGTTGACAACAAAACAGCATGAAGACAATGGAGGCAACAACCAACAACAACGGCTCTGTATAGAGCAAATGACACAACAGACTAGACAGACTGTTTCGTTGGCCGCTACACCAACTCATCAGTAGTCTTGCTTGACTTTTCACTGTGATGCAGTCTAGCTACTTAGGTCCTACTTCTACTGCCAATATGCCGACAAAATTACCCGGAAGTTTATTTGACAGAGAGAACGCTCCGAAAAGAGCACTCTCGTTCGTGAAAGAAACGAGCAACAATGTTTTTTAATATGAAAAATGTATTGCTTATTGTGTCCCACACGAACGATAGTGCTCTTTTCGGAATACATAAAGATGCGGTAATTCTACACAGAATAAAGAACAGAAATCTACATAAAGATGCTGCTGCAGAATACATACACTTCTCTATAGCTACCACGCCTCCTTATGGGCTTAACAAACGGAGTGATAATATTATTCACAGCTTTAATAGGACTTTCCACCTCTAAAAGAAAACGATACAGTAGTGTCGACTGTGTCGTAACCAGGGTTCGTATTTGCTCACTCATGAAGCCTCATGAATATGAGGGAATTTTTTTTTAAAAAATAAATCTGCTCATTTTGATTTGCGTAAAGAGCTGAGCAGATTTTTTTTTGTGCATGAAGTGAAGAAGAGCAAAACAGTTTGTGAAGAAGAATATCTTTTCTTCAATTGAATAAACTGTTGTTACTCACCTCTTCATCATTGCTTCATTTGTCGCTCATTGAGTCCTCATTTATTCAGGAATTTCTCACGAAATGGTGAGACAACAGATGATACTCTCGTTCATTTCGTATTATTTTGTTGTTTTCTCTGTTGTATCTACCAGTGTTGCCAGATTGAGGTGAATTTCCCTAATTGAGGTAGTTTTTAACTCATTTTTTGGACAGAGGTAAAAAGGTAATTTTTGGCCAAAAGTGGTAAATTTTGCGAAAATAATAATTTTTTTAAACTTGTTAATTTTTTGAGTTATTGGCAGCATTTTTACCTCTGAACATACTCACAAGCAGTTTAATATTCTATCCATCTCTAGTTGCTGAACAAAGCAATAAGTGAATTAAATTAAAAAATAGCAAAACAAAATAGCCGGTAAGTCCCGGTGTATACACGTCAAAAATTGCAAGGTGAACTCTTGCATTTGTTGATGAGTAATAAATATATGTATACTAACAAAAAAATTATAACGGTTGTTAATCATTTAAAAATTTTTTCTCAAATAGTGGTAAATTTCAGTTCGTCTCTCTGGCAACACTGGTATCTACACGACATTTGCATGTTGAATATTTGTGTGTATGTATGTTGAGCAGCATGACAATAAAAATAAAAAAACTAAAGTGATCTGCGATTTTGTTTTGTATTCTATGGAAGGCAGCCACAGCTTTGTTTTTGCTACGCATGTACTTATACAGTGCCTCATATGAGGGTTGTTAGCAAATTCACCACTCACCACTTCGTGAGCAATTCATGAATAAATAAGGACTCAATGAGCGACAAGTGCAGCAATGATGAAGAGCTGAGTAACAACAGTTTCTTCAAATGAAAAAAAAATATTCTTCTTCACCAACTGTTTTGCTCTTCACTTCATGAACAAAACAAAATCTGCTCAGTTCTTCACGAAAATGAAAATGAGAACTTTATTATTTACTCATATTCTAAAATGAATGAAAAAGAGCAGAAACATCAAATGCTGGTTTTATATATTTTTTTAATTGGCAGTGCCCTCTTGCTTTAATCATCAACACTCAGTACATACATATACTCTATTATATACACACAAATAGGTAGCAACCTTAAACAATAACCATGCGCAAAACAAACAGAAACATCAAATGTTGGCTTTATATTTCATGTCATTGTATAAAATGTATATCAGTTAGAGAGTGAATGAATTTTTCTCCCAGTGAAGATCAAGCAGACCAACAAGTGCTTACATCAACATTGTACGATCAGTACTTTAGGCACACCAAAGGCTCAAAGTGTGACCTAAATACGCTATCAACCGCAGCTTACTCACTATCAACCGCCCTACTAAAATCCGAGAATGACGTAATTCTACGTCAAGAAAATTATCAAAAGCATAGATGCACATTATAATGGTGAGTTGACAGAAATTAACAAATCTAAACTGTCCTTTAGAATTGGATTTAAATCAGAGAAGGGCACGAACCTCAAATTTGAGGAATGACGTCACATTTCTGTATACACATATAGCAGTCAGCGTTGATCAGCAGAGCTCAGTATGCTACGAAACTTCAAGCAGGCAACTTCGCGTTCGTCTGTTTCGCTTTTTTATATGATTTTTTATGCTCTTCTCTGCTTTAGGTACACTGTAAAACAATCGACATGGAATTTGAAATGGAATGCTTTTTTTCGTTAAATGCTAAAAATGAGTTGGAATGCTTGCTGTGTGACAAAATAACTGCTGGTAATCGAATAGACAATGCAAGAAGGCATTATAAAACATTTCATTCAAAATTTGGAAAAATTAGCAATGATGATCGCAGGCAGTTATTTATCATATTGAAGCAAAGTTTCGCTGATTCTGTGGTTGATAATAATGTACAACCTGACCTTAATTTGATAAATTTTGAAACTTATAAACTTAAAGCGTCATACATATGTTGTGGCTTCAGTTTTAGCAACACAATGCAAACCCCTTGATGATGGGCTATATATAAAAAAAGCTATGAAGTCTGTACTTCATTAAATTAAATTATTTGAAAGTCCCTTAACTTGCACTATTGAACACTTTTCAAAGGATATACAAGCGGAGTTAATGGGTTTGCGAAATAATATTTTTTTACCAACTGTGTCTGGCATTGACTTTTGGAGACATATTGATGAGTCGATTTATCCGAATGTTATGGAAAGTATATACAAGCTTTGCTCAATGTCTGGAAATACGTACATTTGTGAAAGTTCGTTTTCTTATTTAAAAATTATCAAGAGCAAGATTCGTAACAAATTATCAGACGAACATCTCTTAAACTTGATGTTAATCAAATGCTGCGAAGAAGAATTAAATTTAGACGAGCTGATCTAATGGGATCATAAACACAACAATGTGTAAAGTTTGCATGACTAATGTTAATTTTAGTTTTATTTATTTGTTGCCTTTTCTACACAACCGCAGCTTTCAGTGTAGCAAGCTGAGTGCGACACATATACATTGACATAATGTCGGTGTGTGGTGTGCCCATCTCTGATTTAAATAATCTTCCAGCTTGCATGCATTTTTTTATATCAAAAATTATTTGTTGCAGCTACAGAGAACATGTCTTGAATTAAACTGATGCATCAAGATTTGACAAGAATTTAATAAAGAACGTATAAAGTTTTTATTTGCATTTTAAATCGTTTCAATGTATCTGAACCAACACACAGCCAATCCAATCCAAACCCACCCACATTTAAGTCCACTAACATGTATGACACAGAGTTGACCACACTTTGTGAAACAACAAAAAGTAAGGAACCTTAAAAAACATGACTTCTAAAATGCGGATATTTTTTGTGGTATTTGCAGTAAAATAAAATAGCATTCGATGCAAATCTATTTTTGATTTATGACAATTGAATTTATTGGAATTTATTGCTTTGAATCTGTATCTTTTTGTGGGATTATTTCAACATATAGTTTATGAGTGAAACTGAGCGGGTTTGAGTGCATAAAATTGATCTGAATCGCAGTAAAAGGCAATAAAAAGGCTTGATGTTTTTTTCCCCCCCTCTATAAGACACAAACGTTGAGATAAGCACGAAGTTTAAAAAAATTACTTTCTGGGAATTTTGAGAACACTTTTATTTTATTCTTTCAATGAAGAAATCTTTATTGCTTTATTTTTTTTCTAAACTGATTTCTTAAATTGTTGTTTCAAATAAAAATTTTTTGTGAGAATAATTTTAGTAACTAAAATATATTTGTATGATTTTTCTCAATAAAAAATTATGCTCATTTCACAAAGGATTGTATTGCCTTTAATTGAAATATGATGTTTACGAGGACACGTAACACTATGGCCATAGTACACTTCCCAATCTCTTCTTGCCGTTGTGACAAACAGAACGCTACAGTTATTAACCCCTCTGTTACCTTAAGAAAATTCGAAATTCGATGTTTCCAGTTATGAGCCATGGGGGCTTACAATTGGAATATTGCAGAAAAATAAAATATCCAAATGGGAGCCCGTGGAGCTCAAAGTAGGAAAACAGAAATTTTTATAAACATTCTTATTTACCGGTTAAGCCTGATTCTCTTATTAGATATTCAAAACCATTCACAATAAGAAAATTTAAACTCTTGATATTTGTTTGCAATTAATGCCAGATTCTGCACTTGAACTTGCATACATTACATCCCGATTCCATGCATTAGCCCTCATTTTTTGGCGGATGTTGGTCAGATTGACTCCACTCACTATTAAATTAACAATTTATTTTATACAAATTAATGACATTAAGTCCGGCGTGTCAATTCACGAAGTTTCAAGGAAACATGAAATTCTGCGCCCAACACTCCAAAACCGGATTCATTCATAACCGTTCCAATAAGGATCTGCCTGGTCCTTTGCCGGGTTTAACATGCATCGAAGAGGGAAAAATAGTGAAATATATATCTGATAACTATGAAAGAGGTTTCCCAAGAGGAAAACATAAAGCTCAAAGAATTGTTAAAGAATTTTTGAAAAAAACACGTGAAAAAATTTTTAAAAATAATTTTCCTGGCGACAAATGGTATAGCGGCATCCAAGCACATACTTCGATGAAAAGTCCTATGCCCAAAAGGAGAACCAGTTTTATCTCCTAGAGGTACAAGTAACATTTATGAAACAGATAAAGGAGCAGCTAAAGAGAGCATGACAGTTATGTTTTCATTTTCTGCTGATGCCTCGATAATTCCACCATGTTTGTTTTTGCTTATAAAAGAATACCCAAGGATATATTAGAATCAATACCTGAAGGAATAGTGTGAAAACTGATTCAGGCTGGATGACTTCGGATATATACAATATAAAAGAAGTCTTATCCAACACTGGTTTCAAATCAAATATTGTTTCCTGTAATTCTTTACGTATATGGTCATACAACGCATTTAACTTACAGTTTATCCAAGTTCTGAGAAGAATTGCTAATTGTTCTGATTTGCTTATACCCAAATGCAACAAGAATTTTACAGCCAGCCGATGTGGCTACTTTCAGACCTCTTAAAATGGGGTGGTTAAAGGAACTGCAATGTTGGAGAATGCATAACATGGACCAACAGTTTACAAAGCATAACTTTGCAAAATGGTTTTCGTACCTGCGACCTGTATCCTTTCAATCTCAATGCAATCGATTACAGTAAATGCCTTGAAAAGTCAGGTTTGGATCGAACTGAAGTTCAGCACAAAGACACAAAAACGAATTTGTGGTTTATGATTTATATATAATATTATTTTTTTATTTATATTTTGTTAACGTTTTGAATATTATTTTTTCATAAAATAATTAAAATAATAAAGTTCTGATTGTAAAAACCAGATGGCTCAAGATTAGAAATCTGGAAAATTTATTATTCTTGAATGAACGCGTATTTTAACACTAAATCGCTGCCAAACATGTTAAAAATATCAAAGTTATCATTCTTCTAAGTAAAAAAATTCTCTTAAGGGGGCTCAGGACTGGATGTTTTACCCTATTAACAATATTTTATATGTTTTCAGCACAAAGCAAACTACAAGCGAGCAATTTTGGGTTCTTGTACAGGAAATGCACTGCTCATCACTATCACTTTCACTTTCACATTCGTTGTTAAAATTATAAAATGCTATCACAGAAAACATTTAGGCAATTCACAAGGTGTTGTATCGTGGCGTATCGTTCTATTGTTGTATGTTTTTACAACTGTCGTATCAACACTGTTGTCGTTTCCCATGCAAAATTGCGATAAGACACATACAACATTGCGATGTATGTTTAAATAGTGTGCTATTCTATCAGCTGATTTTGTTTATACTTTTATTCCTCCTTTTTATATATTGGTGCGGATAAAATCAAGCATTACATTTAAAAATGCAGGAAGGTGGCAAAAAAATGGTAGATATTGAATAATTATAAATAATATGACATACAACTCCAAGCTTGTGTTCACAAGGGTTGAATTTTTATACAACTTTTGCTTACAACATACAACTTTAGAACATCTTGTGAATTGCCTAATTATAAAATAATATTTTAGTCAAATTTAGCAAAATATATGAAATCAAATTGCAGATTGCTGCAAAAAGTCAGCAATTATTTCCAAGCAAAAATAAATGAAACAGCTGATGGAAAAAAGCATTGCCAACGTAAAAAGATGTGATGATTTAACATTTAAATGTTTAAGGATTTTAGAAAATTTACGAAGAATATTGAAATTTTATTATCTGGTAATGCTTCTTTTGACAAATACTCACGTCGAGAGTGTTTGAGTAACGTAAGCGACGTAATAGTGCAGGATGACGCAAAGAATAAATACAGCAAGCCAATTATATCCGACATCGTTTGCAAACGAACGAGGCTTTAGCCGAAGTCTTCGTTTTACAGCAAGACATGATACAACAAGAAGGTAGGGTAAGGAGCTTTGACAAGACCTACTGCTTAAGTCAAAAAGCATTTTAGCGATGCCACTTTTCTGTATATTTCATAAATTTGGGATAAACACATAGAAAAGGAATTTTATATAGGGTAAATAAGAACAATTTCAATCAATGTGTCTATAATTGAAACAACGAATTTTTTAGTAATTTTATAGCTTTATTTTCACTAATTTAATATTGCCCATAATTTTTTGTTTATCTTTTTGTTTTCTTAATTTCTTGTTTAAAAATTGAATTCTAATGTGCATACGATATCTTATAAAAACATTTTTAAGTCTTTTTAATGCAGTAAAACTGTTGAAGATAAATCAACATTTTTTAAAAGTTCCGTATTTATCAATATTTTCAGCAATGCATTTTATATAAAACGCTTACCTACTGAAACCATGAAACATGGATTTGTCATGGGATTTTTTCTTAAGATATGGTAGCACAGTATTTAATGGTTTTGACATTAGCAGTAGGTCTTGTCAAAGCTCCTTACCCTACCTTCTTATTGTATCATGCAGCAAGATGCCTTCACGGTTGCCACTCGCCTATTTTTTTTTCGTACCAAATTGTCCGTAAAAATGTACCAAACGAAAATAAATGCACCAATTTTGGTAAAATTGTACCAAAGTGGCAACCGTGGATGCCTTAAGTTGTTGAGATTGTAATTGTCGTGCGATGTTGCGGGGATACCGGTTTTTTGCAAACGGTGCAGTCTTCGTATGTTTTGCGACAAATTGATGATGGACAGACGGCACATGTGGCTCGTTGACGGGCTTTCCTTATTTTTTTGTACAGCACCTGTAGAGGTAGTAGGTTGTTCAGCTTCTGTCCAAACTAATTCAACAATAGCTACAAATGCTTGAGTTCTTGGCAATCGTTCTCTACGTCGAATTAATTCGTGAATAAGATCACTTCCAAGCTACTCAAGGTAAATTCTGCGTTTGAATGTCTTTGAAACATTCCAATTTGGTGCTGTTGCCGTCCACAGCACCTAGTCGTTGAGTACAGAAATGTCAATAATATTTGAAAATAGCGCTACTGGCAAACGATTGGTCTGCCTCTTGCATGTGTACGTTTCCACTAGCTGATATACTGTGTCGACTTCCGCTTTTGTAGAATTATAATAGTTGATAATCTCTGGCAACTTTTTTTGAGGATTTTCAAGAACATTATTATCTTGATGCAGCGAGCTTAAAACTGTTACTTTCTTGCATTTTTTTGGAACATACTGAACAATGGTAATTTTTTCGTTGAAAAATCTCACGGTTCCAACCAAAGTCATAATTTTCCTCAATAAATCTAATGCAAGATCTTTTGTAGTAAAAAAATTATCCGTTGCAATATTCCGTCCACTATACTCGCCTACAAGATCCAGCAGGACTCTTTGGCCTTGATTACGCTCTGGCGGAGCAGATGCGCATTCTTTCCCCAAATAAATTTGAAAATTGAGACAAAATTTTGTTCTCATATTTGCAGCTACCCATGCCTTCATTCCGTATTTGCTTGGTTTGCTTGGCCTGTACACTAAAAATAGAATTCTACCTCTAAATGGAATCAGCCTTTTATCAACTGTAATATTTTTATAGGGATTAAATAACAGTTGAAGGTTCGCAACCCATTTGTCGTACAAATCGCGAATTGGCACAAGTTTATCGTTGCTTCTACTAATTTTGCGATTTTCTCTGTTATCAAATTTTAAAACACGTCTTATTTCCAAAAATATTCGCAGCGACATTACAGCACGACCAATAGGTCGACCATGAGCTTCATCCCACAGAGTGCGGACACTTTCTCCATGGAAACGATATACTCCTGCAATCGATGTAATTTATACATATGGATATTATTACAAAATATTTCCGAGATAACCATCCAATACAATTTCATCTCAGTGTTTACAGCTATCAGCGATTTTTTTTACTCCCTCTATGTTAGTGAACTGCATGATTATTTTTTATTTTATTTGCGTTGTAAAATACATATTGAATGAATCCTTGATGTTGGAAATACGATGAACAGCATAAGTTGTTATTCCAGACCGATTGCGTATCAAATTTTCTGTCCTTTCTCTTAAATTAGAGGTGCTTGTTGGTTCCGTTGACCACACAATATCTCTATCTTTATCCCAATAAGTTGGCATTGGGACTTCATTCATATCAAGCGCTCCATCAATACTGCTCTCGATATTAGTATCGCTATCAATACACCCTTCAGAGCTTTTATAGTCCCAAAGCTCCTCTGCCACATATTCATCATCTCCATCGTCAGAAAAATCAACATTTTCTTCATCTTCCTCAATGATTTCTTGAATTTGGCTTTCGGTGAGCCGCTGCGACCGCTTCCAAAAAGGTGATTTCTTAGCGAAATTCAACAGAAATATCAAATACTTAACGAATGACGTTCGTTTTGCATTTTGCAATTGTTTTTAATTGATGTGTTTACACAAAATAAGGCGGGAAATATACTATGGTCATCAGCTGACCTTAAGGTGTATACACGTAAGTGTTGGGGTTGCCACCTAGTTGAAAATGTTAAACAAGTTTTTTTGCTGTTTTCAGATGTGCATTAATATCTTGAAGGATATCATGAAAGGAAATTAGAAAGAAAAAAATTTTTGGAAGATATCAGTGTTTTAATGACAAAAAGGTCACGAAATGACCTTAAGGTCAGAAGGCTCGCCGCTGCACGATTCACTCTCTTGGAGATCAAAGGTCTAGGAAGCGAATCGATCTTTGCAAAGGACGGATATCTTCTAAAAAGTTTTCAACCCACCCAAAAGGACAACATTGTAAAACAATAGAAGAAAAAAGGTATAAAAACCCGAACATATAAAGACTCATCAAAACCTCCAATAGGTATAGAATCAATTTCCCTCTTTTGTTATAAACTTCAAAGATACCTCTGCAGATACCAATATATATCTAAATAAAGATATTAAAGCGCAATCGTTAATTTAATTTCTTCCATTCTAATTTTAGCCTAAAAGCAAAACAAAACGAATTCAATTAACTTTAGATCCAACTGTTAATTTATCTGATCTGCTAATTTGCACAAATTTCGGAACTAATCGAAATTGTTAGCTTTACTTTTGCCAACTTTAAATTACAAGCTGATTACCAACAGACAGAAAATCCTGCCAAGACCGCTAATTGCGATATACGCCCCTTTGACAAAACGGAACTTTACCTATCTACGCTTACAGCTTATTTTGCTGGCATTAAGCAGCGCGTTAATAATTTTTTATTATCTCACGCACTCGTAGCTTAATTCGTTCGAACGACAAAAATGACAGAACAACAGCTCAATAGGACCGACGACACACAAGGGCCAATTTAAGGACACTAATTAGAAGCTGTCTGAGGTTGGATTACTTCCGGCCGCCATAACTTTTCATTTTGGTTCATTGAACCGCAGAGCAGAGATTTATAAACAAGGAATAGTAGCAAAAACAAATAAAAAAAACAAACCTAAAAATCCACTAACAAGCTTTATTTCCTGCTCGAATAGAAGCAGTCCTTCTTACAGTCAGTCATAAAGTCTTCTCTTCTCCCATGCAAAGGTGGCTCTTGTTGTTGGTGGAGGTATGATGAACTGCGCTGGCAGATGCCCGACTCAGGAGCCAGTTCTTGAAAATAAAGACTTATTTATTTTGCCTGTAAGTATTTTTGTGACAGTTGTTGGTCTTTAAATATCGTATAATAAATAAGATGAAACTGTGAAACTGTTTCCTTTGGTTTCTTCAAGAGCACAGTGAAACATGAAGGACAACAGAAGGACGGTCGACACATTAAAAAAAAGTCTGTAAGTTTGTAAGCGTCAAAAACAACTTGAATTCATAAATAATAAAACAACAAAAACAGCTGCAGCAGCACCAGCAACCATTGCCCTGACGAATTGTCATAGTATTTGTTTTGATCCTTTACTATGCCAGGTTTTGCGTTGGAGGGACAACGGCATACTGGTCTCTATATAAGTTAATTAATACATTTTTTTGCTTGTTAATGGTTTCAATTTATTACATTATAGAGCATAGCCCTTAGCCTTCGCATCCAGTCATGCACAAGCACTCGCACAACTACTCTAACACTCTATTAATTGGTACCTTTTTGTTGCCGTGGGTGTATTTCTTTATTTTATTAGCACTTTGCTTTCCTTCTTGAAATTAGCTATTTAGTTTTGCTGCAGCTTAAACTCAGTTATGTCTGGCATTTTGGCATCTGCGTCAAATAGTCTCTGGTGTTAGATTTCTACCAGCCGCAGATGGTGTTGTTGTTCTTATTTTGCCGTTGGTTATGTTTGTGGGTGGATTGTTCTTCATTGACCATCGAATTTTCAATATTTTCTATGTGTTAAATTGAGTCAAATTCTAATTGGGTCATTAAAGTTCCAGTTGGACAGTGGTTGCATTTCATGTCATTTAGCTCATATTCTACTTTATTAATATTTGAGAAACAACAAGACCTAATTAAACCAGAATTAAATGATTTTCTTGCTGCAATTTGAACCTTTGCACTATAGCATATCAATGTTTGAGTTAAGGTACTAGTACACTTAAGAAAGGAAAAAGAAAATTGTTGTGTTTTTTTAGATAATTAGGTACACTGAACAACAAAATGAATTTTTTTCCAAAATAATAAGGTTTCGACAATGGATTCTGGTAGAGGGAACAAAAAAACAATACACGTGTATCGGCGTTTTGAAAGTTTACGTATGAGTCTTATTTTAGGGCCGAATTAAGTTTTCCCCTTTTTGAACATTCTTATAGTCTTAGGAAATCATGTTATCCTTACATTTTGGGTATAAGATTAATTCTGAGGATTTATGTAAAATACTACGAGGAATATTTTTTTGGAACATTTTAACCCCGTAACTTCTCAATTTATGGGTCTTTTAGACCTTTTTGTGATAAAAGGCAAAAAAGACCAATAAAACAAGGATATAGTGCGTTAAAATTTTCCACAAAAAAATGTACCATAAATTCTACTATAAGTCTCTGAATACACCAAATCTGAAAATTCAACTTAAATGTTTATATAGAACAGTTAGTCCAGAAAGTAACTCTGAATTATAAGTGACATCTGTATACAACGAAGGGAAAAACAAAGGAAGTATTCAGTTGGGAAAAACAAAACACAATGACGCGTTTCTTGCAACTGACTATTATTATGAAAAGTGTTGAAACGTTTGCAAATAACGATCCCAAGCATGACAAACGAAGTTCGTTTTCGGCAAACAGTGAAAAATACTGTGGATATAAGTAATTTTTCAGCTGTGTGAGTTGTTGTACATGTGTTGTCTAGTGGTGGAGGACTTATTTTTTTTTTAACATTATTTTTTCCGATTTTTAAGGAACATTTAAAGATTAATCAGTCTCCTGGTCTCAGTCGCCTGGCCAGAGTTTGGCCAAATTTGCAATTTTGAATTTTTTGACTGGCCACTTTCCAATATTGTGAAAAATGTCATCAACTTGAAATAAAACTACTTGCCAAGACTTATCTAAGGCATGGTCCAGAAATAATTTGTACAAATTCAAAGTATAATATATTTTTTATTTTAAGTTAGAAAGTACATATCCACATGTACATATGTACTTGCGCCGCACATTGGTTCGAAATCGAAAAAAGACGGCCAAAACCTCATTTTTAAAGAAGTTTGAAAAGCATTTTTTATTTCAGATATCTATTTACGATAGACAAAGGAAAAAACTGTTTTTAAGGATTTTAGGCGCCTTTAAAGTCGAATGTTGTGGTAGACTTTTTTAATATTTATAATAAAAAAACGGAATGAAACTTAAATCATTCGAAAGGGACTGTGCCAAATAATAAAAATAACACAAAAAATTAAATATATTATGTGATTATTACATTTTAAAATAAATGTATACATTCTCATACTCATGGCTGTAGTTTGAATCTCTCTGCCTTTCTTAAGCGAGAGAAATTAAAAAAAAAAGATTTACAAACAAATACTATTGCTGCTCTCTTTCTCTCTTTGCAGGCAAAATTATACGGACAAGTAGAATGCTAGCAGTGTTGCCAGATGGTCCGATATATCGGATTTGTTACGATTTTTGGCATTGGATACGATGATCCGATATTTGGCCAAAATTCCTCAAAATGTTACGATTTTAGGAAAAATAGATCCGACGTCCGATTTCACTGTATGTATTTCTTTATGCATATGAAATGAAAAAAATTTTAAATTAAAAACATGGTGCCAACTTTGAAGCATTATTTTTAATTAAAAATCATTGGTAGCACTTCTGATCACGAATGTCAACATAAAGAATAACAATTACATTCGCTGCATTGCTTTCAAAACTTTTCTTTGTGTTTGAATTATTTACTGTTATGTTTGTGCTAAACTGTGTCGTGGATGAAAGCAAAAGTTACGATGCAAAATTTTTTTTCCTGGCAACACTGAATGCTAGATTGAATCAGAGGCTTTAACAGAGCTATGTAACATTGTTGATGTTGTTGCTTTTTATTAATTTTTCTCTCTGCGATAGTCCAATGACAAAAATAGACAAAATATTCATACCATTCCGATACTGCGGAGAAAGCCGCTGCAAGAACCAAAATTCATCAATCATTCAACGGCATTGAGTAGAATTATTACTTGGAGTGTATATGACAAATATGATAAAACAAAACTTATACTGTTAGGAAAAATTTAATTTTGCAACAATAAAAAATGAATTGCATCATAGTGTCTCTCAGGGAGACCCCCTTGATTAAAGTAAACAGAATGCACTAAATGCTAAAGCAAACAAAAAAAAAAAAATATAATTAAAATGAAAATAAGGACAAGTATTAGAACAAGGAATATAATAAGGTTTAGAAAAAGGATAAGAACAAAGATTTGGACAAAGATTAGGACCAGAAATAAGATAAGGAGTAGGACAAAGATTAGAGTATAGAATTGGACAAGTATTAGGACAAGAGTTCTGCCAAGAATTGGGCAGATGACTTCGACAAGGACAAGAAAGATTGAGCCATACCTAAAACAATATTTGGGGCAAGATTGGGAAAACTATAATGACATGAAATAGAATAAAGATAAGTACAATAAGTACAAAGATTTAGAAAGGAAGTGGGGTAAGGATTAGGAAAGGATTTGAACAAGAATAAGGTCAGAGCTTTGGACATGGATTTAAACAAGAATTGGGACCAGAAGTAGATCAATTATTAGAACACATATAAGAATAAGAATATGAATAAAGACAAGTTTGGGAAAGAATGCAAGGATAGGGACAGGAATAAAGATACACTGTCACGTCAAAATCTACTGATGCGTCCACGATAAAGCCATCTTCTTTTTAACTTTGCCAAGCGTTTTTCAATAAAAAAAAACAAGAGAAAAATCGATATTGGTATGGTCGAATTTCGACCACAGGCGATACTAGTTTTTTAAGTATTTGACTCAGTTAAAATGGAAAAAACAAAAGCGTTTTCCCCTTTTTTCCTCTTTAGAAAGGTGTTGGTTCCTTTGTGGGATATCTTATTACACACGCAAAGAAATTTTTCGTTTACCACAACTGAAAACTTCACCAACTATACTTCGTTTGCGAGCTGTATTTGCCGCAAATGAATATTCAGTTGTCACAACTTAAAAATATATCTTATATATATAAACCGCAAGCAATTTCGGTCATTATTATTTATTATATTAATAATCTTTCTCATTATGTCCGTCCGTCTTCTTATGGATTCCACCTCTGTTGCTATCTTCGTCCGCGTATTAAGCAAACTACCTATTTCCTTATATACATAGTAACAATTTGTCCAAAAAGTAACTCTAAACTATAAGCGTTATGTTTATACAACGAAGGGAAAAATAAACAAAATTTTCAGTTGGGAAAAACGAAGTTTTCAATTGCTGCAATTTAAAAATCACTCGCGTTTATGACAAACGAAATTCATTTCCTGCAACTAAATGACTCGTTTCTCACAACTGAAAATTTTGTTTATTTTTCGTTCAACGTTTATGACAACTGTTAAAACGTTTGCAATAAACGATTTCAAGCACGACAAACGAAGTTCGTTTGCGGCAATCTGGCGATAAACGTTTTTTTTCTTTGCGTGCAGTAATAAAAAAATGTTTGCCACAAAGTGCCACTGTAGGAAAACTTTAAGAAAAACTAAAATGGTATCGGAAACTAAAAAAATTTTTTCTTTCTCAAATTTTCTATATGGATAGTACCAGTGGCGGATCTAGGATTCGCCAAAGGGGGCTGACTTTGTATGCCTAGGGGTGCTGAAACGTTTTTTTTTTGCTTTTTTCATTTTTTTTTCCATACAAAAAATTCTCCAAGGGGGGCTAAAGCCCTTTCAGCCCGTATGTAGATCTGCCACTGGATGTAGATCTGCCACTGGCATGTGGTACACTGGAGTACACTGGAGTACGACATGCCACGCAGCATTAACAAAGTTCTTATGCACGGTCCTTCTGTGGCAAAGTACAGCATGCTTCCATTGGATCAACGATCTGAAGAGGTTCTGGAAATAATAATGGTTCATCACATAAAAAAATTTAGAAATAATAATGCCAGCAGGATGTCACGGCTGTCTACAAATGAAGATATTTTTAATAAGTGCCTCTTATAATCAGACCCGAAAATCTCTTCGTCGGGAGACATACCAAAAAAAAAAAAATATTATAGATTCACCTCCAGATGTTGTACTTCCATTTTAAGAATAGTTTTATACTATTAATATTAAAAATAAATAAAAAAAACTAATGTTTCCATAATTTAGTTATTGTGTGGGCCTCAGATTCATTATGAAGAATATTAAAAAAGTTTTTGTCATTGAAAAATTTAGCTCAAAAATTAGTTCATGGCCGCCAATTTGAACTTCGAAGTTATTAAAAAAGTTAGCATAAATTTTAAGCCGCCAAATTTGAAATGCATAACATAGTAATAATAAAAATTAGCATATATGAATATCGCCATTTTGAGAAGCCATTTTGAATTTCGAATTTTTGACTTCAGATTCGTGATCAGCGACCCCAAGAACCTACATTTTATAATTTTCATGCAAATTAGACAACGCCTTGAGGTTTTGGCCGTCTTTTTTTCGGGTTTGAACCATTGTGCGCCGCTTCACAATGTACGAAAATGAGAGTAGAAAGTGTTTTTTTTTAAAGTATGCAATCTAAAACCATATTATTCAGAAATATAAAATTGAAAAGATTGTATAAATGTCTTTAAAAATAAATAAATGTGAGGCCTTTTCATTTGAAAAAAAATGAATTAATTTAAAATTAAGTTAATGTTTTAAAAAATATGGCATTTTTTTTTTTTTAAAAATTGTGAACAAGATTATTTTGAATTGTATTTTGCTCATGTAACCACGGTTGCCACTTTGGTCATTTGTGTCCAAATATGGTAATTTTTGTTTCATTTGGTCGCTTGGTCATTTTTGTCTGCATCTGGTCAGTTTTTATAAAGAAATGAAATTTATAAAGAAATGAAAAAAGAATTTGATGTTCTGAAAAATTAATTGCATGAACTCAGCTTTTTGCAATGGGAGGGGATGAAATTTTTTTTGGTGAGAAACATACATAAAAAAAATTTTTAAAAATCGAAAAAAAGTTGAACTTTTATTTTTATATTTTTTGTTAATGTTTTTAAAGCGGCTTGAATTGTTTGCTTATTCAAGGATTTCTTCAGCCGATATAACTATTTCTCGATGAATCGCCAGTGCGTCGAACTTAATCCTGACAAGTGCTTGCAATGGTTAACAACGCCAAGCAGTGCACTTTTTTGCCACTTTTTTTGATATTAAATCTATAACTTTTGAACCACTTGAGATTTTTCATCCCAGTTTTTTTTTATATTTAAGAAAATTGATTGCGCTATATAGTAATCACAAAAAATTTTCCAAAAATGTTTTGGTTTTTTAACAGGGTGGTTCAAGACATGATTTTTTTTATTTTTTTTTTATATGGTTTTAAAGGTATATATTTAAACTAAAATTCAGTTAATAACGCTTAATTTATTTTTCTTGTCAAATTTACACAATTTTATGAAAAATAAGAGACAATTTTTTAATTGTGCTTAATAAAAATATCAGTATTGCCTGAAAAAATACCTTACCAAAAGTGTAACTCTTAACACGTTTTGAAATTCATAAATAAAGAAATTTTTACCAGTTTTTTCATTGGTTTATTAAAAGATCTCTGATTTCATCAAAAGAATCTTCAGAAAAACTTTTATTTTGTACATTTTTGTGTCGCAGTGATGTTATTAATGGGTCCGACGGTATCATTCGCATTGTAATTAAGTCAGTATTTTGGTTATCCCTATTTTTTTTTGTGTTAGCTCACCACATTAACAAAATAGTTAATATTAACAAATTGTTAAGGTTTCGTATTCTGGTGATAATTTGAAAGCTCCTTTCTTTACTATTTTGTTAATGACAGAAAACAACTTAACAACGAAAGATAGTTCAGTATTAAGCCCAACGAACGCTGTGTAAATAAAATAAAATAAAAAAAAAATGGATGAATTCTTACTTTTTACTTCTTTTTAGCATTGATACTGAAGAAGATCAAAGAATAAATAAATTTTAAAGACTGCAAAACACTCGAAAATTGTTTGGCTATTAAAAAAATTCATTTTGAAACTTAAAACAATTGAAAACAATTAGTAAATTATTTATTATTTAACATTTTCCATCTTACTTGTAGAAAAACAAACATAAGCAATCAAAATAAGCAAGAAAAGAGCAATATAAAAACAGCTGACGCTTTATATCTAAGGCATTTACATTTTCACCATGCGTGGTGAACTTTAATAGCTTTTGAGAGCTTTCAAATTGTAAATGATTTGCCGGAATACGAACATTTACATTACATAACAAGAACATTAACGAGAGGTCCTTAACAATTCCTTGTTAAGTTAACAAGCAGAATAGGGCTTTTAGTCTGAAATTCTTGTAGTCCTTATTGGGAAAAAATGATATTTTATTATATCTTTTCCATGGCACAAAATTTTATGAAGAGTTTGAGTTATGTCCTTCCAACTTCCATATAAATTTTTGTGCAAGTTCTGTGTTTTTGCACAAATTTTTCAAACTTTTCTGCGTCAATGTGTTGACGAGAATTGATGGCAATCAAAATTTTTGTAAAATTTCTTAAAAGCTCCACATTGATTTTTGTTATTAACGCTGTCACTGCAACATCTTCAAAAAACGCCTCGCAATGTTACCATAGTTACTATTTCCAAAGCCTTGCTTCAATCAATCAATGCGTAGCCCGGTTTCTTCTCGAAACTCATCTTGAACTCTTTTCTTTTCTTCAGCTATAAAGTTGTTTCTAGTTTCTTGTTTTTCTTTTGCACTTAGGCTTTAAAATTGTTTGTTATTTTGCCTGAACTCTTGAAATTTTGACTCATACGCTATCTTTAAGCAATATTTTATAACACGGATTCTTGCATGAAATAATTAATAAAAAGTGATAGTTGGCCTATCCTACACCATATTTTAAAATTGTTTGGAATTTGGATGAACTACGTCAATTTCTGGTTTTTATCAATATCACGATAATTTTAGTACTATAGAATTGATAAAAAACATACCAAGTTTTGTCACTCTAGCTCAATTTTAAGCTTAGTTTTTGAGTTTTTTCTATTGTGGGTAGTATTGGAGGTGGGCGGATTTCTGGGCGTCTCGCGTCCATTTTCGATGCTCATCTTTCAAATTGGTAAAACATATACTCGTATCAAATTTTGTCTGTCTAGTTCAATTATTAGACAATATTTTGAGTTTTTCTATACTGGGTGGTATGGGAGGTGGGCGTAATTGTAGGCGTATCCAGAAATTTTTTCATACGTCAGATCCCTGGGCTTATTGGAATATAAGTGAAAAATTTCATTCAATTATCTAAGCTCGTTCTCCTTATTCTTAAAGTCAAACAGATTTATTCTTAAAGTCCGGAATTATCTAAAAATTCAATGGGTTTTTTTACAAAATTGAACACTTTGTTCTACGTTGCAAACTTCCGGGAAAAAAACCTATTTGGCATAAAAGCCAATACATCAGCGCAAACTGTGATGTATGTCATTCTGGATTCCTATGGATTCTTTTAATTAAAAGTTTACCGAAAGTTGAAAAATAGTTTCAAAAAATGGTTTTAGGTTATTTAATATCAAATTTAATGCTCAAAAAGTGCACTGTGCGCCTTAGATAGGTATTTCATAAGGGGGAGGGGGGGGGGGGGAGATTACTGAAGAAAAATAAAATTATATATTAAGTATATTATATTTTACTTAATATCTGCTAACAAAAATAAGCAGTTAATAATACACAATTTACAATTTTTCTTCACACATAATATGACAAAATTAAATATTTTGGAATATTTACGTTTTTATTTAATATAGAAAAATATTCTGGATTGCTAAGAGGGGTAGGGGGGGGGCTTGAACCTACAGAATCCACCCCGATATCGGCGTTGGTTGAGACCCTTGTCCACCACCTTTAGCAAACAATACACATAGAAGGCAAATATGCAAGCAATAAAGCCAGAAATATGCAACTATCCATTTGTATTGTATGGAAATATTAAACAACGAGTTTTCAAATTTTGCCAGAAGTTGAAATTTATAATTTTAAGGTGTAGCCCACACAATACATATCTTCTACCATCTTCACTTTAGACTATTTTGTGAACCAGTGCAAAAAATTCTATCGAAGGGGGCTCTGCCCCTAAATTTGCCCTATCTACGCCACTGCATGAGCTGCACCTTATTTGCAGCATTATGCAAATTTCACAAACATTTCAAATTTATAATGTTTTGGCCACTTTTTCCTGCATTTGGTCACTTGAAATTTTCAATTTTGGTCACATATTTAATATTCAAGTGGCAACCGTGCATGTAACTGATTCTCTTGGGTAAATATTTTTTTATAAAAACACAATTTCTTTACCTTAAAAAAAAACAACACATAAAAACTCAAAAACAGCGGTTTTGAGATAGCTTACTTCCCGGCAACTGTTCAATAGGGCGTATCGAAAAATTTAGATCGTAATCTAAGAGGTCTCAAAAGTTGCATGAGATTGTCAAGATCACCCAAAAAATATTTTAAGGAAAAAAAGGATGTCTTCCTGTTCCGCAAGGACAAAGTTGTTTTTTGGGGAAAACAGTAAAAAATAACGATCTTAAAATGCTTTGACTTTTATAAAAGAACTACGTATGTCTTAAAGCAAAAGTAAGTATAGGCTTAAACTAACAATACATTGGTAAATACGATGCCACTCACGATTTTAATCCACAGTGTCCTGTGAGAAGGATATTCGAAGCTAAAGTTGCGAGATAGCACAGAACTTTTGATTGTTACCCAATATCTTAATTTTGGTGGTATTAATTATAGTGTTAACGTATTCCTTAAATTTGGCGAATTAAAAAATATCATAATTTTTGCATATGCATTTTCCTATTTTTGAGAAATGTGCACTTGAATGCAATTTTTTAACTTTTTAAAAAAAATGAATATAGGATTCTATACCTCGGGTATCAGAAATGGTACCGAAAAAACTTTTTCAATTTGGATTCTTCAAACATTTCTGAACAACACTCTGTCTAAAAGTCTTAGTTTAAAATACCAGCTTAAGGCTACGATTTAATTTTCTACTTTGATATTTTTTGATGAAATTGTTAAATTTTATGTTAGGATTTGAAATTTTTTTTTAAGTATCAAAATAGAAAATAAAATCGTGGCCTTAAGCTGGTATTTTAAATTAAAACTTTTAGACAGGGAGTTGTTCAGAAATATTTGAAGAATCCAAATTGAGAAAATTACCGTCGGTACCATTTCTGATACCCGAGATAGAAAATCTTATATTCATTTTTTTGAAAAAGTTGAAAAATTGCATTCAAGTATACATTTCTCAAAAATAGGAAAATGCATATGCAAAAATTGTGATATTTACTAATTCGCCAAATTAAAGGAAAACGTTAACACTATAATTAATACCACCAAAATTTAGACTATTGGGTAACAATCAAAAGTACTGTGCTATCTCTATTACAACTTTTGCTTCGAATATCCTTCACACAGGACACTGTGGATAAAAATCGTGAGTGGCATCGTGTTAACCAATACATTGTTAGTTTAAGCCTATACTTACTTTTGCTTTAAGACATACGTAGTTTTTTTTATAAAAGTCAAAGCATTTTAAGATCGTTATTTTTTACTGTTTTCCCCAAAAAACAACTTTGTCCTTGCGGGACAGGAAGACATCCTTTTTTTACCTTAATATTTTTTTTGGGTGATCTTGACAACCTCATGCAACTTTTGAGACCTCTTAGAATGTGAAATTAAAAAAAAAAAATGTAATTCGATACGCCCTATTGTTCAACCCAAAATTTTTTATTTACCTGTTTCATTGATAAAAAAAAAATATCAAAACAGTACTTTTGAAATAAACCAAGTGTTCATAATAACGAAAACCGGCACGCACACACTTAAAAATTTAAATGAATAAACTTATGCAATAAATGAGCAAAAGAATAAAAGCTGATGTGCAGCAAAAACATTTTTTATGCGCTCATGAGTTGATGGTGATGCGGTGATGTTGATGTTGGCTGTAAAAAAAAACACACACAAACCAGCAACAATAACAAATGTCATTCTGACAGGAATTCCAGCAACACACACATGCACGCAATCGCACACTTGCAAATCAAGAGGCAATAAAAAAGCACCATAAAAATGTCGAGGCGTGTCAGTGGGCGTTAAAGTTAAATTATGCAAAACGCAACAAATTAAATGAATTTCTATATACATACATACATACCTATATATATAGTATATAGAATGTATTTTACATATACATAAATTAGATATTTATTTGGCGCTTAAAGTCTGCCCGCAGCCACGCACCTACACACCCACGCACGCACGCACACAGTCGTAAAATGATGGTTGTAATTTGGTGGCGTTGCATGTGGTTGTAAATTTAGACGGTTTAATTGTATCTTATACTGAGAGGAAGATTTGGAAAGTTAAAAAAAAAAACACATTTTAATAAAAGCTCTATGAAGCTTTGCCATTAGACTAGCTGGAAATTGTGATATAAAAGATACATAGAAGTCTTAATATTGGAATTTTTATCTAGCATATGCGCGAAGCATTAACTTTTAATTGATGTAATGTTTTGTAATTTATAAATGTTTTCTACTATGCAGAACAGCTTGCCCAAGATAGATCCAAATAACAATTTGTTGACTGAGTAAGAGGTAAATAACATTAATTTTTAATGAATGTTTCCAAGCATTTCGTTGCTTTATGTTTATTGCAATTCATATACATAACGATGAATTGTAAAACATAACCTAAATTGATACAATTTATCAAAACATTTTAGGCTACACTAGAACTAGAACAAGTGCTCTTCAAAATTCAATCGATATTTTTGTGGTGTAATAAAATATTTTTTTGCACGCAACCCTCCAGCTATGCATTAAGTGCTTTACATTTTACATTAACTCATGTAAAAATGTGTTTGTCGTTAAATTCGTATATTATGTATGTATACTTATATTCCTATTTACCACCAGAACAACGAGTATGATATAAAATATTCAAAATCCCATAAAATTATCATTAAAAAGAAAATATTTTAAATGAATAGCTTGGGGAAAGAGTTTTTTTTTGCGTTAAATAGAAACATTCATATAATTCTACATTTATTTTTTTTCTTTAATCATTGCTGAAGATGTTTTTGTGCAGCTTATCTTTTTTTTTTTAGTCGTTACAGTATTCTACAGTCGTTACAGTTAGTTCTGTTATTATCGAACCCGATGATTGGAGAGAGATGATTATAGACAGTGTTAACAGCTTTGCCCCACAAATACATTCTCATTTCGCTTTAACACTAGCGAGCTTTTAAGCTTTCACTGAAAGAAAATTGCGTGTTATTTTGCAAAAAGACCCAAAAAAAAAAACTAAATAGATTATCTCTTTTCTATCAAAATGTAAGGGGACTACGTTCTAAAACACGCGACATATTTTTGGCGTCTTAGAATTTCTCTGAGGTTATTATCGCGTTAACAGAAACATGGCTGAACGGAAGCATTATTGACTTGGAATTGTTTGACAATAGTTTCCAAGTTTTTAGAAGGGATAGACACACTGACAATATTTCTGCTGTTGGTGGTGGTGTCCTATTAGTTGTAAGGAATTCCTTTGTCAGTTGCTTAATTGATATTCCCTGCTCTTCTAATATCGAACTTTTATGCGTTAAGGTGTTACATTGTAATTCCAATGTATATGTTATTAATGTATATGTTCCCCCAAGGAGCAGTGCAGAAATCTATGCAAGCCTTGCGGATTACATAGAATTTAAAATAAATCTACTCGACGTTAATGACGATATTGTACTGTTGGGCGATTTCAATCTGCCTGACTTAAAATGGCATTCTTCCGACGATGATACATATTTTTGTGCATCAAATTCGAAAACTCGCCAAGAGCATATATTTGTTGAAAATATATGTTCTGACTTACAACAAGTTAGTTGTATTTATAATACAGGGTGGCGCACGAATCGTGCTACAAAAACAAAACGTAATAACTTTTTTTTTTGTGTGAGTAATCGGGTTATTTTTTTTTTATTTTGCAGATTAGTATTTAGATTTACTAAAATGGATGCTTGGGATACCGAAAAGAGGATTTGGGTAGTGCAGCGGTACCATACTTTACAGTCCATCATTTCCGTCCAAAGGGAATTTTGGAGGGAGTTTGGCGGCACTCCCCCGAGTAGATGGACCATTATGAGGTTGGTAAACATATTTGCCGAATCTGGAAGCATCGCACGCAGACCGTACCATCGAGATCCCTATGTTCGGGTGCAAGACACAATCGCGGCTGTAGCATCGGCAATTCAGGCAAATCCACGCGTTTCGACACGAAACTTATCGGCGCAAATTGGAGTTAGCAGACGGTCATTACAACGGATAATTCAAGATGACTTAAACTTGTTTCCATACAAACTCCAAATTACAAGCAAATTAAACCCTCTGGATTTGCCTATTCGTCTGGAATTTTGCCAAAAAATGATTCAAATGGCCGAAGAAGACAATAACTTAATAAATTGCTTGTTTATGTCTGATGAAGCCCATTTTGATCTAAACGGCAATGTAAACAAGCAAAATTGCCGTATATGGAGTGAATCTAATCCAGAAATACTCCATGAGACGGAACTGCACCCAGAACGGGTCACTGTGTGGTGCGCAGTTTCATCAAGGTGCATTGTCGGGCCATACTTCTTCGAGGAAAACGGTGTAACAGTAACCGTAAATGGGGACCGTTATTTAAACATGTTGAAGGAGTTTTTTTACCCAGAACTGCGGCGAAGACGTATCCCTTTTAACAGCATTTGGTTCCAGCAAGATGGAGCAAGTTCACATATAGCCAGACCGGTTATGGCGGAGCTCCAACGAAAATTTCCAAATAAATTAATATCCAGAAACACCACTTTCCGCTGGCCCCCAAGGTCACTTGACCTCACCGCGCCAGACTTTTATTTATGGGGTTATGTCAAGCAAGAGGTGTATAAAACGAAACCAAGGAATTTGACTGAATTGAAGCAGTCCATTACAACAATAATTGAGGCGATCCCGACAGCTACCCTCCAGGCCACAATGAATAATTTTCTGATCAGGTGTCGCATATGCGTGAATGAGCATGGAGGTCATTTAAGGTCTATCATTTTCAAAACCAATTAGTTAAATAAAATAAAATTGAATTATCTATACAAAAACAGAAAAAAAAAATTAAAAATTAAAAAATTAAAAAGTTATAACGTTTTGTTCTTGTAGCACGATTCGTGCGCCACCCAGTAGTCTTGAAAGACTTCTTGACCTGGTCTTAACTACAGACAGTAACAATGTGATTGTTAAGAGGGCCTTCCATGCTCTGACTATTGTAGATGAGTATACCATCCACCATTAAGCATTTGGTATAAGTCGGACAGAGAGAGCATAGTAAATTCGAGTTCAATCGATAAGGTTTATGAATTCACTTTTAAAAAGCTGACTTTTTGAAGTTGAATCACTTACTTCATAACAAATTAAATGTTATTTCAGAGTACTTAAATGGAAATAATCTTGATGATTCCATAATTTTTTTTTTATACGGAGCTCTTTACTCTGTTCTCTAAGTCCACCATATAGCCTCAAATTTGCGAAAAACTGTGCGTACCCTTGGTACACAAAGGATTTAAAAACTCTTCGCAACAACAGAAATAGGGCATGGAAGAAATATGCCTGTAGTTTGGACTCAAATGACCTGGAAACCTACAAACGTTTGTTTCTGGAATTTGAAAATAGCTCAGCTGCATTATATAATAAATATTTAGGCAATATAAAACTGAGAATACTGTCTGATCCAAAGAAGTTTTGGGGATTCATAAATACAAAGAAGAAATCCGATGGATTCCCTTCATCATTCAAAACTGTTGATGGAATTACTGATGATCCCGTCATTATTTGTGGTTTATTTGTGGTTTATTTGCAAATCTTTTTAAAGAGTCATTTTGTTCGGATTCTTTTGATCCTGATGAGGGGTATTTTGAATATATGAATTCTACACCCAGAGTTTCTTTGGACTTTTTATCCTTTACCTCAGAGGATATTTTTAAATATATTGGTTCGATCGATGAAAATTTTGGCGCTGGACCTGATGGAATTCCTGCCGCAGTGTTAACTCAATGCGGTTCAATTTTGTGTCAACCACTCTCTTCGTTATTTAATAAATCCATAAACGAAAGTTATTTTCCACTGTTTTGGAAAAAATCATTTATTAGTCCTATTTAAAAAAAAGGTTACCGGAATGATGTTATTAACTACACTAAGGGAAAAAATATTAAATTTATCCAAAAACTTTTTTAATTTATCCAAAAAGCGAGTCATTTTTGCACCAATAACGCATTTGCTTAAATCGACTACGTAAATTTTTAAAATTTATTTAAATACTTTTTCAATTAAATAAAATATTAAAATATTTAAACAGAATTAATAAAAAAATATATTAAAATTATGCACGATTTTTTTTAAATATCCTTTCAAGTATTTACTATTTGAAAATAAAACTATCGCATTTAAAGAAAATTTATATAAAAATATTGGAATTAAAAAACAACATATTTGAATATTTCCCTTGAGCTGCGTCCATCAAATGCCATTTGGTAGCATATTTTATTTTCTTTTTTCGTTCTTAAATTTATACTACTTTTGACAGTTGTTGCAATATTATTGCACCAAATGTTAAAAAACAGTGGACGTCCAATAATACGAATTATATAATGTCAGGCTTTTTCGTAATGTTGGAAAATTCGTATTATTGGACGACAGGTTTTTCCATTTTTAATTTAAATAAAACACATGCAGATATTTTAATTAAAATTAGTTTTTATTTAAAGCAAAAAATACAGATATAATAATAATTTTCAACTTATTTTCTAAAGAAATTTGCTTCTTTTTCACTTCTTTTACTTTGAACATTTTGTATGTAGCAAATATAGAACACACGACACGTGGCACTTGTTATCACTATAAAATCTGATACCAACTTAATATTTCGCAATTGATAGCAGAAAAAAAAAACAAGTAAAAAACTTCGAAGTTAAACTTTTTTCTTACAAAAAATACAGTTATTCGTATTATCGAATAGCAAATATTTTTTATATTCGTATTACAGAGCTGCCAATGCGAAAAGTTTACCATTCGTACAATTAGAAATTCGTGGAAACGAAAGTACGTACACTAAGGGAAAAAAATATTAAATTTATCCAAAAACTTTTTTAATTTATCCAAAAAGCGAGTCATTTTTGCACCAATAACGCATTTATTTAAATCGACCACGTAAATATTTAAAATTTATTTAAATACTTTTTTAATTAAATAAAATATTAAAATATTTAAACAGAATTAATAAAAAATATATTAAAATTATGCAAGAATATATTTAAATATCTTTCAAATATTTACTATTTGAAAATAAAACTATCGCATTTAAGGAAAATTTATATAAAAATATTGAAATTGAAAAACAATTTATTTGAATATTTCCCACGAGCTGCGTCCATATCAAACGCCATTTAGTGGTATATTTTATTTTCTTTTTGTGAAAATATTATTTTTGAGTACGGTGGTGAGTGCGATGCATGATGAAATCATGTAGAGTGGAGTGACATTCTTCAGAAAATACCGAGTTGTCACTCCACCTTACATGAATTCATCATGCTTCGCACTCACCACCGCACTCACAAATCATATTTGCCAAATATTCACGATATATTACCCTTGAAATATTAACTAAATGAGAACTATAAGACCTTCAACTGCTGGTACGAAGAAACTCAACGCACAGGAACAGAGTGCGATGCTGCTGCTGCTTGGCGGCTGCTTGGCAGCTGTATGGAATATGTGTGTCAGTGTGTGGCATAAATAAAATTTAAATACGGGAAAAAAACGAGGTGTAAGGAAAATATTTGATTTATCCACGTAAATATTTAAATAAAATTGATACTCAGGCGTGGATAATGTTAATATGCATTATTTCCCTTAGTGTACTATTGGACGTCCACTGTAGTATAAATTAAAGAAAAAAAAATTAAAAATAAAATAAACATAAAAATATGCAGGCAACCGCTGCAAGACATTCGTGAGAAAATGTCCGGTTGTCACTCTAATCTTACAAAAATTTATTTTGCGATCATCAATCGCACTCACAAAGAATCCTGGCCAAACATGCGGCTATATTACTCTTGCAACAATAACTAAATGAGAATTATAAGAACTAAGGTTGCAACTGCAAGAAATAAACTGCAGGAACAGAGTGCGATGCTGTTGCTGCTTGTAGGAATATGTGTGTACGTGTGCGATACTGTTGCTGCTTGCTTGTATGGAATATGTGTGTACGTGTGTGGTATAAATAAAATTCAAATACGGGAAAAAAAAGAGTTGTAAGGAAAACATTTGAATTATCCACGTAAATATTTAAATAAAATTTATACTCAGGCGTGGATAATGCTAATATGCGTTATTTCCCTCAGTGTACAGACCCACTGCTAAACTGTCATCGATTCCAAAACTTTTTGAGCGAATCGTGTATGATCGGATAAAAATTCACGGCCGTGAAGTCATAACAACTCGTCAGCATGGTTTTGTTAATGACAGATCTACGATATCTAATCAACTCGATTTTACAACCTGTTGCTTAAACACCATTGAATCTGGTTACCAGGTCGACTGAATCTGCACTGACTTTAGCAAAGTATTTAATAAGTTACCACACAAATAAATTCTATTTAAACTTAAGTCCATTGGATTTCCACAATGTTTTGTAAACTGGATTAAGTCGTATTTCACAGAACGATCTTATCAAATACGATTCCGAGGGGTTTTGTCTACTGAGTTTATTGCGTTATCAGGTGTTCCTCAAGGAAGTCACCTTGGTCCACTTCTGTTTATTTTAGCCATTAAAGATGTGACCCATATCATTAAAAACTCTCATCTGGTTATTTATGCGGATGATATGAAAATATATGTTACAGAAAAATAAATTTTCAAAACAGTTCAGCCCTACTCCAGTCCGATCTGAAAAAAATAATATGTTTCTTAATCTAGTTAAATGCCAAACTATGACCTTTTCGCGAAAAAGGAATAATATAGTTTTTGATTATAAGATAAAAGATACTGCTTTATGTCGTGTGGATGTCGTTAAAGATCTGGGAAAATGTATGGATTCTAAGCTTTCCTTTAACATTCATATTGATAACATTTGTAAAAAAGCATCTTCTATGCTTGGATTTATTAAACGCTGGGCCAAAGAATTCAATAGCATGATAACGACCACAATGTTGTAAAAGTTAGAAAAAGTCTATGAAAAAAAGATACGGGCTAAGAAAAAATAAATGAAGAGAATGGAAACAACTAGGTAAAGACCAGAGCTGTAAAAGGATTGAATCATTTCGGAGTGCACACACTCTTAATGCATTCAAAAGCTGCATCAACCAGATTGCAATCTTATGCTTCTATTGAGTTAATGAATTAGAGATGCACAATTCATCATTCTTTAAAGATAAAAGAATACACACCCAATGTTCTGTATAGAATGGGACTTATGGAAATATCAATCCATAATTGGCTTAAAAAATCTGATGAATGCATTTAGTTTTATTATTCTTTTCAACTCTGAAACACTGGTCATTTTATTTACTACCATGAAATACTGCTAGCTATAAAGCAGCATTTTGCATTTATGTGTCATTTGTTTTCGACGGCCGATCTTAGTGACATGCTTTTGTCTTGCCTTTGACATTTTCTGGAATAAGAAAGTACTTATTAACAACAAATATTATTAACAAAATGTATAAAAATTAACTTCTACAATTTTTTGTTTATAATACTTTTTCTATACATGATGGCAACCCATCCCAGTAACAAACACAAATACACACAAAACAACTTCAGACGCAAAAACAAATCTTTGCGGCTGAAGCCATTGCCTGCTGCATTCACTAAAATTTCAATTCGGCTGCAACCATCGATGGTTGCATTCGTTAAAATTGCAATTCAATGTGAATTCTTTACGTTTTGCAATTCATGTCTTGAAAACAATTTTAATCAGCCTAAAGGCTTAAGCCTAAAGATTTCACACTTTGAATTCTACAAAAAAGGATTTCAGCTTTTGAACATTTATACAGGAGAATGAAAAGTGAAAATGAATTAAAACTTTTACAGCTCTGGTAAAGACAAGTATAACTTTAATGAGATATATGCAGTCTTTTGATTTCTTTTAATTACTTATTTCAATTAAAAATGATGGATGAATAAATAAAAGGAAATTATTACAATGACATACATATGTGTTTAAATAAAGTAAAGTATTGAGAAAATAAATTACTTGATTTAAAAATTATGAGTTAATTATTGAAAATTAAATTTTACATACTTTTAAATTTTACAAATAAATTTTATAAATTTATTCAGTGTAAAAGGACGATCTGATAAAATTGAGCGCATAAGCAGACGACCAGCATAGATGCATATTATTTGCTCGACGGAGAATTTCAAACTGAAACTTTCGTCGTGCTGTATGTGAGACAGTGGCGTTCCTAGGGGGGGGGCGGGGGGTGGCGGTCCGCCCCGGGTAAAAATGTGTGTCCCATTTTGTCGCATTGAAATTATTTCAACAATTTGTGTATCAGTAGCTTCATGCGAAAGGAGTTTTTCAAAGCTAAAATTAATTAAGACTTATTTAAGGTCTTCCGTGGGACAGGCAAGGCTTTCCGATCTTGCTATTTTATCCATTGAAAACGAGCTTGCAAGTAATAGGGTCAATTGCATACAAAATCCTCCTCTGAGAGTAAAATAGCAAAGTTAACGCCTGCTAAAACAGCACGAAGATATCGGGAAAAAATAAAGCTAGATAAGGAACGAAATCAAGAATATAAACCTATGTATGACTTTGACCTCATTTGTGCTTTCTGTGTTTACTAACTGATATCGCCCATTTCACATTGAAATTATCAGTTGCACTGACCATCTCCGATTTCTCTCAAATATTTTTTTTTTGCATTGGTTTATTGATTTGAAAACCAAATTTGAAGTTATAAATTTTTAGAATAATTGTTCGCGGCCAAAATAGGGTCTATTTTGAGACAACATAGCTCAATCAACTTAAGACCGCTATAACCGGTAATATAGTATCATTGGAAAAGTTTTTTCATCTATTTTGAGGAAAAGTAAAAATTTTTTGAAAATATTGCAATAAGTTGACTCATTCCTGCCAGTTTATAATTTTAATTTTTTTACGTTTTTACGTTAGGTTATACCTTTCCAACGATATAAAATGAAGATGTGGTTTTAACGGGTTTAGAAGTTATATTGTAAAATGTGAAGTCTTAATAAAGTTTCAATACAAGTTCAGCTAGCTATTGACTTTTTTAATTTTTTTGTAAAAAAATAAGGAAATTTAAATTGGATGAAAATTTAATGTATAGCTGAAATATATACTTTATATTTACTTTTTGTTTTTTTTTTTTTTCTTGTAAAAGAATAAACCTTTTTTTTTTTTGTTAAGCTCCCAATTTTATTAGCATTATTTGGTTAAGCGGAACAAAATTGTATTGAACGTCACAAAATGTATTGAGCGTCACTGTCACATTATTTATCAGTTTTTTAATATTTATTGCTGCAAGTCTACTACTTTGAAAATAACCTCTATGTTGATGTCTTTTTGGAGAAAAATATTAATTTTTTCCCGTTAAAATTGTAAAATATGTAGGTATTATTGGTAAAAAATTATTATTTCTGTAACTGAAATGGTGATTTTTGCAAAAGCTGTTTTAAATTATTAAATAACTTAACAAGCAATACAGTAAACTTTAATTTACAACATTTTTCAAATTTTTAGTGATTCTTCCCGTATATCTGCTGTGTGACGTTCAATACAAAATTCGTATAAAAACCATAAAAAAAACAATTTTTTGCAGGGCCTAAAAACAACTTCGAATTCTCCATTAACTTTCACTTAATTTGACTACTCAACGGGAAAATTTCAAAATCATTAAAAACAAATATGAAAACCTCTTTGTGTACGTTTTTTTTTTTGCGATTGACCCAATATTGATTTCGATTCAAATTTTGGAGCTCTTAAAGTAAGAAAATTTAGTTTTTAAGACAACGCCATTAATAAGATTTCTTTATTTAACCTTATACCTACATATATGTACAAATATGTACCTGCAAATTTAATGTTTTTGTTCCGTCAGTTTTGAAGACTGCGAAGTTAATAAGTTTTCTTTTTTACCTTATGCCTACATATTTAAATATGTAGACTCCTGAAAATGTAATATTATTGTTCTGTTTTTTACAAATTCTTATTGTTTGTCATATGGTGTTTGTTTTTTTTTTCGTAAAACATAAAGATAATAATAATTGGTAATTGGTAATTGGATAATTAATTAATTGGTTTCTTTTTGCATTTAGAAATTTTTTATAGGGGTGACACCATGAGTATCCGCCCCGGGTGTCACCAAGCCTAGGAACGCCACTGATGTGAGATATATTCGTGCTTTTGCTGTTGTGAATGTATTTATGGGCAAAATAACACTGTTATAGAACATACACTGAATATTGATAGGAATTTGGAAAATAATTCCACTCCATCTTCTAAATAGCAAAGAGTGCTTTTTTAGAGGCCGAGAACTTTTAATTAAAATAAAACTGAGGAAAATGTTTTTTTTCAAATTCAAACTTTATTTTAAAGATAATTTTTTGTCATTAGTTTTTGACATTTTTTTTTAATATGATTCCGGGCATGTGGCCACAGCACAGTGCGGTATTTTCAATTCTAGCGTGCCAAAAATCTCAAAAATTGAAATTTGAATTTGATAAAAACGAATATTTTACTCGTAACTGACAGAAATATATTCAGGTGAATAAAAATATTTGTATATTTTTTTAAAAATTTGTCAAAGTTGGAACTTTAGGCAAACAATAAAAAAATGTTATTTAATGCACTTTTTGTATGCCTACTAAATGTTAACAACACATCGTGTTATGAAGAGAATTTTAGCGCATAAGAATAACTGCCTAGTCGTTCTCTCTTCTCTCCCAACACTTATACTGATCTGAATTTGTGAGTTTTGTGTTTAATTTAAGTTGGTGATTGTTGAGGTGATGTTAAAAGCAAAATCATTGCGATTTTGAATTAAATTTAAATAAAAAATATATGTTTAAATCAAATAACATATTGAAGAGTAAGTAATTCATATACTTCGGGTGAAAACCAAGCCTAATTTCTTTCAAAGTAACGTCATCAAAACTGTAAAATCCCTAAAAATTACTCAAAAATTAATCTAATATCTTGAAATTTTGCACATAATGCCAAAGAAAAACAATTATTTTGCCATTTCGAATGAAAACCATGCCTAACTCCTTTACAAAGTGTCGTCTTCAAATTGGTTAAAATCTCAAAAAATTCCAAAAAATTTATAAGTTTAACATACAAATCTATGAAAACTGACACATGAGCTTTGATTTTAAATACTTTTAGTTTGAAATTTGTCAAAAATCCAAATGAAAATGATTTCTATCTTTAGATATTATTCAAAGTGACGTCATCAAATAGCAAAACCTTCACAAATTCCACAAAAATTTATTTATAAGCTTAATATTTTACACACAGTCTTTCATACTTATAACGTCCATTGAGTTAGAAATTTGGACAATTTGAATAAAACAACGCCAATCTTCCATACAAGCTGACGTCATCACACTAATAAAATCTTCATAACATATATACCAAATGTGTATGGGGGGTATTCTAACTTCGGCCAATCCGGAGATAATACATTCCTTACGAGTTATTAGTAACTTTAAATTATTAAATCGCTATTTATTTTTATTTGTGGTATTTTTGTCATGTGGCCAATAACTGCTCTGCTCTTTTATTGTCGCTCCATAAAAATTACCGTAGTTCCAAAGGTTATACAGAGTTATAATTTCATGCAACGTTTTTTAAATTTTTGTTGCATTTGCACTACATTAAGTGGTTGCCTCCGTGACGTCATGGCACCATAAATGTTTTATCTTTATTTTCGTTATGAGGGTTAAGAACTAGGCTATGCTGTCAGCACATATACTGAGCGAGTAATATTTCCATGCAACAATATTGCATGTTTGTTGCACAAGCTAACGTTTCATGTTAAAACGTATATTTTTTTTAATAATTGTCACTGCTTAAGAACGGGAACTCTTTTATTTTTATATATCTTTTATTTTTATTTAACACTTTTGAAGGTAATGTTTTATTCTAATAGTATTTGAAAAAATAACATATGAAACGCTATTTTACAAGTGAAGGATTTGGTACTTTTATACATTTCTGTGATCAAAACTGAACCATTAAGTTTTACTTTAAAAAATACATGAATAAATCGAACTAACTCTTCAATAATTTTTAACTAGCTGTTGAAATTAAAGCTCATACAAGTAAAATCTCTTTAAATGTAAAACCCCATCACTATGATGGTCATTCTTAATTTGCTTCAAATGCGCTATTTTTCCTTTTAGTTGTGTGCCTTTCATGCCACAAGCACCCACGACACTACCGCCAACCAGCCACTATCTGGCTGACACTCAAATGTCACTCATTGATTTATTGATTGTCGACAGTTTTCCACTTGAGTTTTCTTTCGTGCCAACTGCTATGCTGCATATAGTAGATATATACATATGTACATATATATATATATATATATATATAGATATAAGTTGAAGGTAGCTACTTTCTTTCTTTATTCTTTAAAGCGCCTTTCTATTGACTGTTTGAATTGCCGACAAACTAGTGCTCCACTCAATCAATTGGCATTTTTCAATTCACTTGACAGCTCTGAAATTTCTATGCGGCCATTTTTTGCTTTTCTCAATTGTTGTTGTTGTTGTTGTTGTTGTTGCTTTTGTTAGGCTTATAAAAAATTGCCGTGCATATGAATAAGGAAGATTGAGCCCAGTGCCAAGACATACCTACAAGACATAAAATTTGGCTTGGCTTGACGCAAGCCTTAATATGTTGCCTGGGTAATAACACGTTTCTTAAGGGGGATTATATACCCAGAACGTTTTCTGCATTTTCTTTAAGCTTCAAGAATATGTGGTTAAAGTTTCAAGTCGAAATCTCATAAAATAACAAAGTGACTGAATTGTCTTCGAGAGTGCGCCGTGCTGGCCTTTATTTTCAAACGCGTTTTTCTCGAAACCATGTTTTCCAAGTCAGTGATTAAACTTTCTCGAAACTCGGTGATTCGATCGGTTTGATTTTTTTACAGGCTTATTTTATTCATAATAATCTCGTACTTGTCATAGGATTTTTTTTCGTAGCCTCGTAGCTAAGAAAAAAAGGAATGCCGCTGATTGTTCTCAAAAAATGTTTGCATATCATCTGAAAATAAAGAGTAAAACGGTATCATCGGTATTAGAATTAGGAGCGTCGTTCAAAAAATAACAAAACTGTAGCATCCAAATTTATTTTTTAGCTTTGAACCAAGGATTTCAGGCGGATTACCTTTTCAGTCAAATCTGCCTTGGTTCGAAAATTGGATGATAGTTTAGTGGAAAGGAAAGGGCAATCAAGTGAAACACGTGTAGGATGTTCTAAGCGTGGTGGAAAGCCAAAGAAACATGTGAATTTGAATCAGAGGCAAGTGTATGCCCTTACCTCAGTCATTTCCAGTTATAAGGTAATCTCACAAACTTCTCTACCATCAACTACAACTTCAAGTCGTAAACATTGATGAATTTTTTAACTTCAGTTGATTAGAAATGAGGATAGAAAGTTGCAAATGCGAAAGGTTTAAAGCGAAGGACCATGCCCTGGCCGGGAATCGAACCCGGGACCTCTGGGGTGGCAGTCGAGCACGCTACCAACTCGACTACCGAGGCCTCTCGAAAAGTGGTTTTGAGATGAACACATTTATGGTAAGTGTTTCGCCCATAACTGTGTGTTGACTATGACGAAAAAAAATTTCATCCAAATCGGATAATTGGTTTCCAAGAAATTAGGTGGAATGTGCCAGAGGACGTGATTTTCAAAAAAGTTCCTACTGTGTATCTATTCGAAAAGAAAAATGAAAAACTTATTTTAAGCAATCGCAGATAATTATTTTAGTTTGTTTACTTGTTTGCTTGAATCGAGCAAATTTTTCTTAATTCAACTTATATTGTCATGCTTATAATTCACAACATGTTTACATAAAAACATGTTTAAGATGGTGTGGATTGACAAACTACTGGATGGTTCGAAGGCACAATGTCTTATCTGTTACTTTACTAGGAAACATGTATACATGCGTCTACAAGATATATTTAGTATATTCTAGCAATTTTTTATGATCGGTTATCCTACATCTTTGCTGAAGGATCTATATTATAATAAGCAAATTAAGTTTCTAACATCAAGCAAAACATTCTAGTATTAAGAAAATTGTTTACTTGAATCAAGCAAATTATTCAAGTTTTCAGAAAATTTTATTTTTCTTACTTCAAGTAAATTAGTCTTGAATATAGAACAGTGGTGTTCACACGCATACTACTACAATTTTCTACTTTTGTCCTTGTGTTAGTAGCTCTCTCGCTCTCTGCACTGACAAAAATTGTTGTGCAGGTTTTAAGCAATAAATGTGTTATAATTATCATTATAATTATCGGTATCTTTATCATTATCTTTATCACTCTCATTATCATTATCATTATTATTATTATTAATATTATTCTGCACTCATAACTACATAAGAACTAATTTTCATATGCCTCAAACATTTCGTGCAGTGCAAAACACACGACCAAGAGGCAAACCTTACAACTTGAAGTTTCAGCGCCAACTGATTGAGAAACCTTCGTGCATGCGATCATGTACGTGTTTCGATTCTCGAATAAAGCTTTCGAGTCTCACCACGCATGGTACTACGTGAACCATGAACCAACAATACAAGATCAAGCAATCAGCAGTGCGAGAAAAAAGTATTTTTTTCGTGCCACGTCATCGGTCACAAAAAAAGCTATATTGCATACGTTTTTCATGCAAAACATGTGAAAACTTAAACAAAAGTGGAAAATTATAAAATTAACAAGTTTAATTCTCGAAAAAAATGTTTGAATACTTTGTTTGTTTATATTTTCATGCAGTAACGAAATTTAAAGTAATTTTTTTTTTGCTGTTGCAATTATTGCACGTCGCTACAGCACACTTCATTTTTATAAAAAACACAAAAAATTACTGAATTATAAACACTAATAATTCTTTAAAACTTCAAGAAATAATTTTTCACATATAATCGCTACACGTAATCAAAACAATTTGTGACCGATGACGTCAGACCTACCAGCTTTGTTTTGTTTTCAATATGGCGGCTCTTTTCTTTGCATGATCTTTATTTCTTGGTTCATGTACGTGAACATCACTGGTTTATATGCATCCACTTTGTAAGACATGGCTTGACGCCGTCGTTGAAGACATTTCAACAAAATGTCTTGCAAGACCAAGTGGAATATTGTCTGAAAATATCTCCGAAGACTGCCATGGAAATGTATAGATCCGTCTTGCAAGAAACTGACATGTCTCGAAGACGTCTTCGAAGACGGATCGATTTATTTCCTGTTGGGTATATTGAATTTTATATTGTATAACTTTTAAATAAATCGAATTTATTAAGACGTTATTTGTCTTCATTTTCTGAGTGGAATTGTTATCTGCACATTTTTACACTATCAAAGATGAACACATTTATGCAAATCTAACCTCTTCAAACTGTTAGCTCCTTTATGATATTAAATTACAACTATTTTCTTGGAATACTTCACAATTTAAATTTACTGACATTTCTGGCTGTGCTTTTGTGCCTGTGCTTCTTTTTTTTTTTTTTGTAAAAAATATTGCACTCTGTTAGTTTACTCAAAAATAAGTACTCGTAATACGAGTATTTGCAAGATGCCATTTGTCATTGCTGTTCTTTGAGAGTCCTTTATATCTTTTCATGCAATTTCTTTTTTGCTCCTGCCCTTATTCAGCGTTGTCCCACTTAGAACCAATCATGGCTTTATCAGGTTTTTATGTTTTTCTGTTCTTGTGATACTTTTTTACTTATTTTGCTTTCTTCATTTTATTTATTTATTTATTTTTTTTATGTGAGGGGTTTCTTTGATACATCCAATTTTTTTAATCTATTTTTTAGTAGGAAATTTTCCTGAGAGCTTCTTCCTTTTCTTGGAGCTTCTTCTCTTTTAATTTACAAATTGCTATGATTTATTCTGAAATGTTTTTCGTCTAACTAACGACTAGAATGACATTGCTTAGTTTTCCTGTTAATAATCTAATATTTATTCTTTTCATCTAGTTTTTAGATTGAAATACTACTTTATTTTCTCAACCGAAAGAATGAAATTTTATTTGGTGAAGAAGTAATATTATTTTAACATTTTTTTTGATACTTAAAATATTGTAGCACACTCTGTTAAGTTTCAAAATCATAGAAAAATGAAAAAAAAAAAAAATTAATTGAAATAAACTGTCATTTCAGCCCTTGAAAGGACTTTGAGGGTTTACTTATTATGATCAACTTGTGTTGTGCGTGTTATTAAATGTTTGGACACAATGGATCGAGAACTGGACCTACTCGTTTTATGTCGACTCCGAACGGCTAATGTGCATGTTCTCAAGAAGCTTTACATAGCATTTACTCTCTGAGGTTTGCTATTGTCTGCAGAGAGGTGACGGCCGAACAGAGAAATTAATTCAATTGGAAAAAAATGTTTGTGTCAGATGGAATTGAACCAGGGCTCTCTGTCGAATGGGTCGCACTCTACCCTCTGCGCCACGGCCGCCACTTATTTTATAAATAATAATAAACGTATATTTACTCACAGGATCATGGTCAAGTGATTGGAGTGTTTTTCCCCATCAAACCTATAAGAATCATCGAAAGTTATTTTAAAATTAGGTTTACAGGACAGATAATGTGTGTTTACCTAGTTTAGAAGTTTTGTACCATCTGTTTTAAAGTCTATTGCTAACATTGAGTCAAATTTTGAATTTGCTGGGTTGGTATCCCCACCAGACGACTTGCCATACTTTTATGAATCAGAATCGACCATAACCTGAAAATCGAGTTTTTGATGCACTAGGTCGTTTCTTCATTCCAGGTCACGTATACTATTCTATACCTACCACGGTTCCCTTTTGTAAAGGAGTGACAAACTTAATATACCCCTCACGCAGTGGGAGTTTGGGAATAAAAACGCTTATGGGGTCTTAACATTAACTGGGGTCGTAACATTGCGTCAATTAGGATATGTTATTGTAACGTGCTGGGCTTGGAGGTCTCTTAAATAACGGCGCCCTAGACAGTCGAACCAGTGCCTAAAGATTGCCCAGAGCACAGATATCAAATTTCGTCTAAACCAAATTTTTCGATTTTTTTCTTAGGAAGGCTTTATAAGAGGTTCATAACTTTTTATGAATACAGCCGATATTATTTAAGTTTTTATAACACAATCATAACATTAACCAAAACCCTTACCATAACTATTACCTTAAGCGTAACCATAACCATACCCATTACCATAACCATAACCATACCCATGCCCATAACCATAACCATAACCATAACCATAACCATAACCATAACCATAACCATAACCATAACCATAACCATAACCATAACCATAACCATAACGAAAACCATAACCATAACCATAACCATAACCATAACCATAACCATAACCATAACGAAAATCATAACCATAACCATAACCATAACCATAACCATAACCATAACCATAACCATAACCATAACCATAACCATAATCATAACCATAACCATAACCATAATCATAACCATAACCATAACCATAACCATAACCATAACCATAACCATAAACACAACCATAAACACAACCATAACCATAACGAAAACCATCACCATAACCATAACCACAACCATAACAATAACCATAACCATAACCATAACCATAACCACAACCATAACAAAAACCATAATCATAACCATAACCATAACCATAACCATAAACATACCCATAACCATAACCATAACTATAACCATAACCATAACCACAACCATTACCATAACCATAACCATTAACATAACCATAATTACAACGATAACCATAACCATAACCATAACCATAAACACAACCATAACCATAACCATAAACACAACCATAAACACAACCATAACCATAACCATAAACATAACCATAACCATAACCACAACCATAACCATAACCATAATCATAACCATAACCATAACCATAACCATAAACACAACCATAAACACAACTATAACCATAACCATAACCATAACCATAACCATAACTATATTTTTTAATCCTAAAAAACTCCAATGCTTAAAGTTGTGACAGAAATTCACTTAAGCTCTGCCTCCAACTGTTCGGTGCACAGTGCGCTTTTTTTGCGAGCCGTTGAATAATTGAATTTTCCTGAATGGGCGTGTCACTCTTAATTTGGTTTAAAAGGAATCTATTTATCTACATTTCATGTTGAATAATTTTAGTACAGGTAAGTGGTGGAGTTGCCATTTTAATAATTAAATCAATTAATTTTCTGAGTAAACATTATCGTGAGTATACATCGCATATGGACAAAAAAAAATATTTCAAAAGACCGCCCCTGATTTGAAAGCTTATGTAAAGGGGGTTTTACTAGCATACAAATTTTTTTTTTTAGGTGGACCCAAAATCTACCCTTAATGGTCTTTTTTGTTTAACTTCATCAGTTTTTAACCGATCGTAAAACGAAAGTATGTCGTTGGATAGATCTCAATAAGGACAATAATTCGATTCCATCTTTGACTAGATATTTCAACTTTTCGTCTTATTTCGTCAGTTACCCCAAAACTTTAATTTTTGTTTTTAAGAAAATAAAAGTTCGTAAAAAATCATTAAACTTTTATGAAGAAACTTTTTGATTTCATTCGTGGAAAAAAAGTTACAGCGAATTTAATTTTCGGTCAAGTTTGGCTTCGTTTTTATTATATAAAGCTTTCGTTCATCTTCGTGTTTGTTCGTTAGTTTTCGGTTCAGCTTCGTCTGGTTTCGTTTTTTTATACAAAATTTCCTTAAAATAGGTCGAGTCGATCCGATATTGTCGGTCATATATATTTTATTACTTGAAGCGACCTCTATCGAAAGCTTTTGAAACTTCCGATAGCCTAGCTTTTAATCTTTTAAATTATTACAAAAAGAAAAGCAAATTATTTTTCATAGGAACAATACATTTACTTAATTGCAACATTTATAAAAACAACAACGCGTTGAACAACTGGTACATATGTAGAATGTGACCTCCGTGAACCTTAGACAACAGCGTAAAAGCTAAAATACACATGTCTGCATGATAAGACATTGCCACAGTAGTTGACGGTACTGATGCAGAGCAAGAGAAAGACGAAAATATTGAAGAAAAAAATTTTGCATGTCTGCTATTTTTCGAAATTCTAACATTTGACATAAATAATTAAGTAACAATAATGTCAAAGCATACGTGATTTAATTAAATGAACAAAGAAGTATGGCTCTGCCATGTCGGAAACCCAAAACGAGTAAGAAGTAGTGATTTTTATGCGTGTAAACAGCAAATCGATAAGGAATTGGCAACACTGGTGCATGAAAGTGTTTCAAACTGTGTCATTGAAACCGCCTCTAAAAGAAGACACAAACCCTTTACTGCTCCTTTTTATATTATATCGATGAACAAAAAAAAAACAACAACAACAACAACAACAACAACAACAACAACGACATCATTGGCAACGACTTGGTAGTAATAAAAAACGCCAGAAAAACTATTTTAAAGCAAAACTTTTGCAAGAACATGCCCAAAAGTATGCAATAAAACGAATAGCACCGACAAACAAACCTACTACGAAGAAAGATGGTAGACAATAAAAACGAATATAGGCAATATTCTGGCAGTGCGTGGTAGGCGGTAATAGCAAGGACAGCAAGAATTGAGGGAAGCGCAATAAGCCAAACGAATTGGGTTAGAATTTGCATTTTTTATGTGAAGAAAATTTGTTGAATTTAATTTTTGTTTTCTATACGTTTTGTTTCATCTCCTATTTACTACTTCAATTTTTTCAAAAATTTTCATTTGAAAAAGTTTACTTAAAAAAAAATCTTGGTTGTGCTTTGTCATATTTGTGAACTCGTTTGAAATTCGCTAACGAGTCCGCTCGTTTCGAGTTCGAAATGAATCCGACTTCATTTTGTGGCTTATTGGGAGCACACGAGCTCTGCTTTGTTTATGTATTCAGACCTATACCCACACAGGTTTGTGTGTCGTCATTCCCAATAAACCACAGAGCGGACTCGGACTCGTTTCGGATTCGAAACGGAGCCGAGATCTCGGATCCGAGTTCTCGCTTTCTATTCGAACTCGAGATGAATCCGAGAATATTAAAAAAAGCGAATATTTAATTTTATGAAATTTTTATATTTTGTGGAGAATATTAATAAAAACAATATTTTAAATTTTGTTTCTTTATTTAAAAGATTTTAATGTACCAAAGGAATAAAATACATTTTTTAACTTAATTTTAAAAACTTTTCAATATCTTCTACCACGTGTTTACAAAGCCTCAAACTGCACTTCTCAAATTGCTAAAAAATAAAAAAGAAACCATGCAACCATAGATTAAAATGTCAAAAACAAAGCAAAAACAAATTGCTTGCTACTCGTTGTATAAACTTTCAATAAAAGTTTGCATTTTGACATTTTTGAAGTTTATTTTTAATAAAATTAAACGTATGAGAATTTTAGGTAATTCCTCTTCATCATCCACCTACACCACGCCAGGTAATATATAAATAAAGAGATTAAATAGGTTAAAGAATTAAAGAACATTGAAATTATAAGACTTGATATATAAAAAAATTTAAAAAATCTCGTTTCGAAACCGATGCGATTATTTTAAAAATCTCGTTTCGATATCGATTCGATTATTCTAAAAAGCTCGTTTCGAAAACGAAGTGTGAATTTCTTCCGATCGCGGATTCGTAAACGAAAGTAGAACGAAATTCGTTTTCGAACTAAATACACGAGATCTCGGTTTCGCCTCGAATTCGAAACGAATCCGTTTGGTTTATTGGGTTCTAATAGTTTGCATACACTTACTTTTTATTTTTTTGTTTTCATTCTTTCTTTGTTTTCTTACTGCAGCATACTTTTAGGCTATCGCAATGAAGCAGACATTTTGTCTGCCGTGTTTTTTTGGTGCAGCGAAGCAATAAAAAATAATGAAAAACTACAAAATTAGAAATGGAAATCAACGAGAGCATAGACGAGAAGAAGAAAAATAAGAAGAAAACAGCATGAGGGAGACAAACTTCGTTTTTTTTTTTTTGTGACTGTTGTTCAAGAAGCACTTTAACTAGAAACGAAATTGAAGGGACAGCTAGCTAGGTGGAGACAATAAATGTATGAAGGACGACAAACTGCTGCTGGGAAAACACAACTGGAGCGTGTATTTTTGATAGGTCGAAACATAAAATTTGATGATGTGATTTAAGGAAAATGTAGATTTTGTGAAAATTGCGTTTTTTTTTTACTTTTTCGTGGATTTTCTTTTTTTTAATTGAAAATATTAACTTAATTTGGGCAAAAACAGTGGACCAATGGTTATTTTATGCAGCACAAAAAAAAAAAAAAAAAAATAAATCACTTTGATGAAGCTTTATTATTATTGGAATATTATTTCACTTGCGTCCTTGCTCAACTATGCTGAAACCCATAACATTTCGTTCCTAATGGGGTGACTAACGCTAATGATTTCATTTGGCTAAAATAGGCTAAGCATGCAGCTGACGTTAATAAATTGCATCTAATCGATGTAGAGGTGTGCATGTGTGTAAATGTGGTTTTGTGCTTGTTTATGCCTTTTACCCTGACATGTTAATGTATTAATGTGTCATTATTCCATGTGCCAACGTACCTACACTTTGCTTACTTTATGCTAATAACCCACAGTAACTTTTGTCGCACCACAAATTTCATCAACACTCTCCTATATTGCTTTTGTGAATTGGTTTACGCAGCCACATGCCAATTCATCATCATATTTCCAGCATGTTGCCAAAACAATAAAAAATAATTAAAAATTTATTTATTGAAAATGTGCCCAACAAATATTCTAATTAATTGATTTTATGGCAAATTTTTGTGGCATCCTGTCAAAACAGGCGTTAGGCGGTCGAAGCTCTTTGGCATAATTTAAACGAATTTCCTTTGTGCTCAAAATTAATTCCATTCACTGTGTTTCCAACGAAAAAAAGTTAATTATTTTTAATTCAATGGAAGTATATTTGCGTATATTTCAAATTTTGTATTTCAATACCACCTCATAAATTATGCCCAATATCCCCAATAAAGTTAACTTTCCGAAATTCAATATTGTTCAAAACAATCGGAAGCACCATAACGTGCTGCACAATAACTAATAAAATATTTCTTTCCTAAGAGCAAATCACGTTAATCAAATGCTTACAAAATAAAAGCAGGTAAAGAGAAAAAAAAATATGGAAAATTGGATTTTATATCTATATCAAAAGCATAGACAAAACAAAAAAAAAATTGAAAATAATATGATATGAAATCCTGAAAGCTTTGTAAATATTACATAGACCAACAAGGATGTGCAAACAAAAATTTAAATAATAGTTTTCGGTGTAGTTTTTGAGCATGAATCCAAACCGACCACAGAAATGCTCCCATTCAAGTTTAACTTCCAAAAGGTTCAACTTTTGAGATTATTAGAGGTTTCCACCTCAACATAGCTTTTAAGACACTTGTACACATAACTTTAAAACAGCGCAGGGAACTCCATAGCTCACTGAGCTCTCTGTGAGCGTAACTTTTCTCATGTACACAAAGCTCACAACAGAAGAGAATAAAATTCAGTCGTTCGCTGATGATAATGCTGTGATGGTCTACGTCAGTGGTGTTCACATGCATACTACTACAATTTTCGACTTTTGTGCTTGTGTTTGTAGCTCTCTCGCTATCTGCACTGACAAAAATTGTTATGTATATATTAAACAAGAATTGTGTTATAATTATCATTGCTATCATCATTAAAACTATCAGTATCATTATCAGTATCATTATTATTGTCACTTTCATTATCATTATTATTATTATTATTCTACAAATAGCGCATTTTCATATAGCTGAAACATTTCGTGCAGTTCAAAATACACCACCAAGATGCGCAAACTTTCTTACTTGAATTTTCAGCGCGAACTGATTGAGAGAACTTCGTGCCTTCGATCGTGTACGTGTTTCGATTCTCGATTAAAGCTTTCGAGTCTCACCACGCGAGGTACTACGTGAATATCACTGCTTTAAAATGTTCTCCCTCGATAATAATTCGTAAGTACTTGTGAAAGCAAGTTTCAAATTTTTTAGTGAGCGAGCTTGTGTTACTTCTTAGCAGTGATGTGATTCTGATTTAGTAAAAAATCCCGATCACATCCCGATTTGGACCTGTTTATCCCACCAAAATGACACGAAAAACCCACACAAAATCCCACCCAAATATTTATACCAATTACGATTTTTTATGCAATTTTTGAAAAGAAATAAGGATGCCCACCTGCTGAAAAGGCCGACCTACTAATAACACCGTGAGTTCTGACGTCTGTATGATGCGCCAATGTGTAAAGTGTCGCTATAACATCTCATTGAATGCTCACTTTTGATAAATCATTGAGATGAATGCGCATGCTGCTTTAGCCCCACAGCCGTTGAGAAATAAAATATTCGAATAAAACGAAGCTGAGCAAAAATAGTTCATCTCTATTTAGTGAATTTCAGATTGTTTCTTATCGATAAAAAAAGGTGAATATGAGTAGAATTCTATATTTAATGTTTATTTTTCACAATTCGACGTGCAATCGAACAATATTGAAAAATGGGGAAAAAAATATTTCACGTCATATCATGATGGCGTGCCTGCCCACCTACTGTACAAAACGTTGGTCCACCTTCCGAACAAATTTTCAGAAATCGTGCAAGTACAAAATTGTCATTTATATTGAAAATATTGTTTGAAATTAGTTAAAATAGTTTTCGTGATTCTCGTCCACGTTCAGATAAAATTTTAGAATGCCGTCGCCTAAAAAAAAGTGAAAAGAAGAACGAATATAAATTCTGATGCGATGGCTGCAGCCATCAAAGAAATTCAAATCTCTATTGTTTAAAGTTCAGTGAGGCATTGTGAACTATTGATAGAACAAACTTTTTATAAACTCTCAAAAACTAGTGTTTTTACTTCATTTTCTATTTTTTTTCAATGATTTATTTTAGGTGTTCAGTAGCTGGGCCGATTTTAACGTAGAATACGTTATACGGGAGTGTTAATCGTGAGCACAAAATTTTGAGAAAATGTTTGTCACTTTCAATTTAAGTTTTTAATACTTTATGCATGCATTGAAGAAAATTCAAGTATGCTCGTAACATATTTAAAATTTCTTCTTTTGATTTGTATTTAAATAATCATATTGCTACATATAATTTTTTTGATTCTATAAGTAAATCAAAATTTAACTCCTTCAAATTTTGTATTAATTTTCATATGCTTTGTATTTTATGTATTATAACATCATGTGTAAGAGCAGTACGATTATCTGTGTGTTCATCACAGAACCAGTGTGAGAAACGTACACACATATTCCATACAAGCAAGCAGCAACAGCATCGCACACGTACACACATATTCCGACAAGCAGCAACAGCATCGCACTCTGTTCTCTTGCAGTTGCAACCATGGTATAATAATTATTATACCATGGGTTTGTGTTTGTTTTTGTTTTGCTGCGGTTTGCCTGCCTACATTCAGTGTATTAAAATTAGCTCATATACCTTTGGACGGCTGTTTGGATACGTATATTTCTTTACTGGTTTATTTAGGTAAATGCTTAAATAAGACAAAAAGTGGCATGTATAGTTATCGCTTCTCGGCCTTATGGCTAAGATCAAAGTGTAGTATCTGTTCTTATCGGCTTAACATCTGATAGATCCTCCATCGGAGGACAACAAATGTTAAACTGATTTTTGGAAATAGACGGAGTGCTAGGGGCTTGCTCCACCTCTGTCACGGGTTGGCCCGGTATTGCAGAACCGCCGGGATTTCGGCCCAATTTAAAATATATATTAAAAATTTGTTAGTAGATTTAAATAATTTTACCTTCATTAAGCATATTGTTTCTGTGAAATGTGCAGCAATATAAAAATTGATATGGTTTTATCAGGGACCGTAACTATTATGACTCGTTTAAAAAAAGTCAATAAATAGAAGTTAAAATTTGACTTATATTTTTTCGGTCAAAAATAACAGTTTTTTAGTCAAAAATAAATGTTAAAATATGACCAGTGTTGCCAGAAATTTTTGGGGGAAAAGGCTAGATGGGCTTTAAAACAGGGCTAGAAAAGGCTAGATGGCTTAAAAAAAAGGGCTGAAAAAAGGCTATATATGTTTACATTATTTTTTACTCTGTGAATATACGTACGTATTTATATATTTACATACTATATGAATATGATATAAAACAATACCAAGAACAAAACATATTTGCAGTTGATTAAAATTGAATTCGGTCTTTCAAGCTCAAATATATAATAAGCATAAAAACCGAATTTTTTTGAGTTTTTCGGATTTTTCTTGCTTCCACTCGGCTCTTCAAATTCCATTAATCAGACGAAGCCCCATTGCTGGAGCTGGAAGTACTTTCAGTTTCATCATTAGAATCACCTATTTTTTAACTCATTTCTTGTATGAATTTAGAAACTTTATTGAAATATCTAGTAAATGGAAACCAGAAGTGCTGCCAAATATATTATTTTTAGAGCACAGGGTTGCACTGGGTCCATACCAGAGATCTACAACAAGTCAATTGAAAATCAAGTAACTTGAAAAAATCAAGTTTTGACTTGACTCGTAGAAACTTGATATTATTCTAACCTACAAGCCACGACTAGCTTCTGAAAAACGAATCATAAGTCAGACTTGATTATATTTTGTTTCTACCCTACCTTCATTGATAGAAAACTAGTAAGAAATAATCTTCGACTGGGCCGAAGTTAAAATACCCCCACGGCCGAAGCAAAGTATATTCAAAGTCTTAAGCAATCAATGAAATGTTTATCTGTAGAAACGTTTTCGTTATATTTTTAACAGAAATTATTCGCTTTTATTTTTTGATAAAGTCGCTTTGTATGGGAGGTGGGCGTGGTTTTCACTCAATTTGGTTGAATTCCATACACATAGTACACATTATATATCAAAGTGTATATGCAAAATTTCAAGTCCATACATTAATTTTTGTGGATTTTAGAGAAAGTTTACCTTTTTGATACAGTCACTTTGTATGGGAGGTAGGGGTGGTTTTCATCCGATTTGGTTGAATTTCATACTTAGAGTGTATTTTGAACATCAAAACTCATATGCAAAATTGCAAGTCCATATATTCATTTTTGTTGAATTCTAAGAGATTTTACCGTTTTGATAAAGTCACTTTGTATGGGAGGTAGGCGTGGTTTTCATCCGATTTGGCTCATTTACGAACTTGACCTTCATTTTTTAGATAAAAGCTTAAATATTGAATTTCATGATGAAATTCAATATTTAAAATTACGGCTATAATCGTGATCACAGACAGACGGACAGACGGACATGGCTAAATCAACTCGGGTGGTGATGCTGATCAAGAATATATATACTTTTCTATACCTACCACGCCTCCTTATTGGCGTTACAAACGGAGTGACAAAATTAATATACCCCCATTTACGTTTTTTAAACGTGGGGGTATAAAAATCAAGCTTTCTACTTTTCAAGTCCAAGCGACTGCGCTACAGTAGAAAGCCACTGACGAGCGTCTATTTATACTTTTCTATACAAATTGACGAAATAAATTAACCCCTACGGCGTGGTCGGTGGGAATAGGTCCCCAAGCGAAAAATGTTCCTTTTGTAAAAGTAATAGGGGTCGGTCATACATATTAACCCTCTCCGGTCCTACTTAAAGCTCCCCTGATCAGGTGCAGGAAATAAAAAAAAAACAACAAAAAGAACACAAACATACTTCAATCCAATGCTTTAAAGTTAAACTGTATTCTTAACTCGAGAAACGAAGTTTGCACTGACGACACGAAGTTATTTCCTCGAACTTCGAAAACAAACTTGAAAATAAACAATTTGTACGCAACATAATTATTTTTTCCATACATTTAAGTTTCTTCATTTCCAATTTTCTACATTTAGCGACTTAATTCTTGCTGCTATGATTCGCTCAAACTTGTTGTTTCCCTGCCTCGACTTGCAGGGAGTTGAAAAACTAAAGGAACTTGAAACAACAAATGGATCCATTCATGGAGATCTCTGGTCCATACATCTTAAGCAATATATCAAAATAGGCTAGAAAAGGCTAGAACGAAACAAAAAAAGGCTAAAAAAAAGGCTAGAGGCTAGATGATATTTTTCGAGGCTAGACGACAGAAAAAAAGGCTAGATCTAGCCTCAAAAAGGCTAGACTGGCAACACTGAATATGACTTTTGTTTTTCCGGTCAAAAATAACAGTTAAAATATGACTTGTATTTTTAAGTTTTAAGCGGGAAGTCCATTCACTGCATATGCATATGCGTCCGTCTACTCGCTGGCACAATTTACGCAAGAAAGAGTTCAATGATTGCGTTTTACGTTCAGACTAAGCAGGGCTACAAAATTGCAAAATATTTGGCATGTTCTTAATGGGTAATATCGCAAAGGCGCGGGCTCAATTCCGGCGGCTGCCATGATTTTTTTTTCAATTTCGCATTATTTATTATTTTTTTTAAACAATTTTTTAATAAATAATTCTATAAATAAAATTTTGAGCAAATAATTTACTTCTTTGCAATCATTTTATTTTGTTTTATTATTTAAGCTTAGGTGGTTAATATATATGTGCATATGCTTAGAGTACATTTTATTTTTAATTTTTATGATGATTTCGCATGATGTTTAATTGAATTATAATTTTTTTTCCTCAAATGGTTGCATTATTTAAAAAAAATTATTTCATATAAAAGTAAGTATTATTAAAAAAAACTGACAAAATGTATAAAATTAATTAAATTATTTGCAAGAAATGGTAAAAAATTAAAATAAAATGTACTCCAAACATATACACAGACAATACATATTAACTTCCTAAGCTTAAATAATAAAACAACTGCAAAGAAGTAAATTTTTTGCTCAAAATTTTATTTATAGAATTATTTATTAAAAAATTGTTTAAAAAAAATAGTAAATAATGCGAAATTGAAAAAAAAAATCATGCCAGCCGCCGGAATTGAACCCGCGCCTTCGCGATATTACCTAAGCTTAAATAATAAAAAAAAAACAAAAACAAAATGACTGAAAACAAATAGTTCTTCGCTTGCAATTTATAAAAATTACAAATTATTTACTAAAAATTGATTAAAAAAAAAATAATAAAAAAATGTATATTTTAAGAAAAAAAAATCATGCCAGCCGCCGGAATTGAACCCGCGCCTCCGCAATCATATCCAATGAAATTGCATTTTGCGAAAAAATACCAGCTTCATGGAAATTAAACAAAATTGCGAAAAAGTGCATTGTTGATAGAAATGGCAATTACAAACACAATCATAAAATTTAAATGATTTGTGATCTTCGCAACAAGAAGAAAACCTGTTTTTCTGAGTAGCGCAACATGTTTCACGATTTTATCAAAAACACAACATGTTTCACTTCTCGATGGCCCGTCAGGTTCGCTCACGAAATTCTGTTAAAATAACATTTTGGAGGTCTTCTCTTTTTATGTTTTTGTCATAAGCAGAAAATGAAAAAATGTTTATGAATAACAATGTTAGCAAGGTTGCATAGAAGCTGCGTAAAGCCTTAAACAGTGCGTAACTAAACAAGCGTTTAAAGGTTGTTTAAGGAAATGTATTGAATAAGGCTGTTAATGACTAACGTATTCTACGTCTGACCTATGCGCCCGTGTTATCTAACACAGGCTTGAGCTTTTTTTAAGCAGCTGATTTCACGACTTTTGCTAGATCGACTGCCAAAATTACAATTTCTGAAAATTTTAAACTCTGGTTAAAATTCTTGTTAGTTATTGAACTTAGCTTCCAAATGAAACCAAGAGCTCTGAAAAATTATGTTTTAAACCAAAGGTATGGCCTCCAAGCAAAACGTGTTTAGTAGGCGGGCATCCTCCCCTACATTTTTTTAACATTATAATAATTTTATAGTTTAATAATGTACATATACATAAAGTACAAAGTTTTTCGATAAATATAACAAATTTTATAAAAAAAAATACGAAAAGTTAAGCACTGCGTTTTTTATAAAAACTCTCTTAAGTGTATGAAGTAATCGTAAATTTCTTTCGTTGCATCAAAATGAAACTGAGCTTATATTTTTGTTTTTAAATGAGGATCTTATTTTCATTAATTTTAAGCCTCTTGAATATTCATATCCCTTTCTTACATATTTAAAATCAATGAAACAGCAATTAAACGAAAAATTTTGAAAGATTACAAAAAAGTGATACTAACCAGTTTTGCTAATTTGCACTTTAAAACTTTTGATTCAGTTGAAAATCCCACCTAAGCATCTGAAATCCCACACGTTCTCAAATAGACCAAATATCCCAAATTGAGCCCAAAATCCCACCAAATCACATCACTGCTTCTTAGGCTGCGTGCAGAGTAAACGCGAGAACCGATTTATTAGCAGACAAGCGCCAAATACATATAAGAGCAATAAAGAAAGTAAGTCAAGCACCTCAGTGGTGATCAATGCACGGTTCAAACAACAACAAAGAGAGCTTTCCGAGTGCACAGCTTTACACTGAAACAAGAAGTTGTTAAAAGCTTTCACAACATTTGGTGCAAAGAAATCTTGTCGAGTCTTGATTTTCAATATACTTAATCACTTCTTTTTTTGTTTATTTTTCGCTATTTTAACATAGAAGACATAAAAAAAGGCAAAAGTGAAGAATAGAATGTATTAATATTTTTTCTGAAACATTGCAAAATATTTACGTACATTCATAAATAAAACAGCGAGCAACTCCTATTTGACATCAATGCTCCAAACATACTGACTTGAAATTTAAAGCACAGCAGAAAAAACAACCTTTTACGCAGTGTACAAACAGAGCGAGCCGATTGCTTATTCGTGTGCAAAAGCTCAATAACACACGATGCCCGCGGGCTATGGAAAACCATGTAGTGAGCACCACTGTTCTACACGTAGCCTTCGGAACTAATATATGTCGAAAATATTTATGTACCACAAGAATACTTTCAAAGTATTCCAAAGTCTTATAGCGCCGTATAGCGTGGAAACTGTTAGTTTTAAATTAAAACTGTTAAGTGCATTTTTTCACAGAATTATCTGATCTATTGTACAATTTTGTGGTAAGAATATTTCTGTCCGACAAAGAAAAGGAGAGATATTTGCGAATCGATGAACTTTGAACCCAAATGCCTTAATTTGACGACCACTGTGACACCGGCAACTCTTTTACTTTCGAATTTTTTTCTGGAAAATACAATGCAATCGATACTTTTTTACAAGTATCATTCAGAAAGGAATGAATGTCACTTTCAGAAAGTACTTAATTTTCAAGGTTAGATTCATCTCTTTGCCTACCAGACCACCACAAAGTTGAAAAATCTTTACTTTTACTCCCCCTTCTTCTTGCTGCAATATATTGGGGGTGGGAAGGAGCTACAGGTACAACATTTTTAGAGAAGTTGCAGGCAACCTTCCACTTTCTAGCAAAAAATAACAAAAAAAAAAGATAGTTCACATCGACTATCTACGCGATCACCAATCTGACGGGACCTTTATGTCGAAGAGTTGATTTAATAACAAATTAATATAAAATAAACTGGCCATTTCAGCCCTTGGAAGGACTTTGACCGAACTTGTCATGATCAAATTGTGTTGTGCGTGTTATTAAATGTTTGGACACAATGGATCGAGAACTGGACCTACTAGTTTTATGCCGACTCCGAACGGCTAATGTGCATGTTTCTCAAGAATTGTTACAGGGCATTATTTACTCTCTGAAGTTTACCATTGTGTAGACAGAGGTGACGACCGAACAGAAAAATTAATTCAATTGAATAAAACTTTCCGTGTCAGATGGAATTGAACCAGGATTCTCTGGCGTGTGGATCACGCTCTCTACCCACTGCGCCATGGTCGCCACACTGACATAAAATAAGGAAATCAACAACAGTTTCATTTTTTTCCAATCGGTGCTTTAACCTCTCTACGACTATTGGTTCAGAAGATATTTTCAAAATAGTTCAAAATTTCGTTAAAGTATTCATAAAATATTATATATGGCTCTCTGTATTTGTTACGCAGTAGTGTTTGGCTTTATCAGTTCATACCTAGCATCGATGTTTTCTGGCACAGCAACCGATTTTAAACGACCTTCACCGAATTCGTCCTACGACCGTCTTTATACGGTTTGGTCGCCGTATAAAGAATTAAGTTCATCGATACATTCTTGTCTTTATAATCCACACCGAAAGTTATGAAAAATAATCGAACGAATATGTTAACGAGTCTATTCATTTATTGACCGAGATGAATTTTTCAAGTTACTTTAAACAACGAAAATCACGCTCAAATGGCAAAATGTTCTGAAGGGGAGTATATTTAACAATGTCACGTTTGCAATTGAAACGTTAGATGGTAAGTGTTGCCAATTACTATCGCCACTTACAAGGCCAAAATGTATTATTAAAGTGTGTTTTCTTTAATATTAAATAAGATAAAAATGTTTTTGTAACAGAGTGCCCAGAAAATAGATATATAAGCTTCTTTAATTCAATGAAATGAGCAAAATCATAAAATATAACTGTATCCATAACGATACATCACTTTATTTTAAATTAATATTGTATAACACAAGCATGTTGGAGTGTTTGAAATTTTAATGTTCTTTTTATTTCTGCATTGGAGAATGCCTTGAAGTATTCAGGAAATGAGAGTTCAAATTTCTAGATAAATATCTCTAATACTATAAAAAATAAAGTCCTAAATTCAAGGCCAGTGCGGCCATGAAATGTTACTTCCCAGAATTTAATTCAACGGCTTTCAAGCATCATGTTTAAAACAGCTGCATAAAATAATCCTAGCGGTTCAACTTATTTAAAAGCTGGGTTTTATCTCAAAAGAGCTATGATTAACATGATTGGGTGGAGAGTTTAAAGAACATGCCTAAGCACAACAGTATGTAAGGACAATTTTTAAAATTCACTTTCTGCCCTTATTTTCTTGTGCTAATTGGAATAATTGTTTAGCCAAAAAACGTTTGGCATTTTCTTAAATGGAACCCTTTTAGAACTGGAAGTTCTAAGGATCTGGAAGAAGACGTAAATGTCATTTTTATTAACAGATCCATGCAATGGCATGGTGAAAATGGTTTTGGTCGATTTAAGAATTCGAAGAAATCATTACCTTTCAATTGAATTCAATTCAATTTCAGAGCTTGATTTCAGAGCGAAATATTTCTAGTTCAATTGTATGGTTCCTGGAGCTTAATATTAATTTTTGTGAATTCACTTGTTATTTGAGATTTTCATTTTCTACTTCAAATAATCTTTTGTAGAGTAAGTTTCAACTGAGTTTGTAACGCATCTGTATTTTCTTTTTATTAAATTTTATATTAAATTCCAATATCATATATCCATCAATTATATTGAATGAAACATCAAACAAGGAAATAATTTCACAAATTTGCGCCACACTTCGACAACAATAGTAATAAAACAATTATATATTTTTATTAAGGAAATATTGATGTAGAATTATTTCAGGGTCGAACACATAAGGGCAACACAAAAATTCTCAGTAACGACATCAAAGAACATTATGTTCTTTAGAAAATAATATGTAATGTAAAAAAAAACCTCAAAAATTTATGCGTGGTTTTATCGGTAAATTTTCGCACAACCATCTATTACAACCTTGAGCTGACCAGAGAGGCAATAAAACAAGCAAGCAGGCCAATTACAGAGTTTGCTGGCATTATGCAACCACAATTTACCTTCCAAAAACAAACTTACACCATCCCCCTCTACGCCCTCCCCAACACACATTCATATATTTAATAAAATGGTAGATTCAGAGGCAACTTCAGTTACAACTGAAACGTTGAAGGCAAAAATGTTGAGGCACAGTTGGAGGCAAGCACTTAGCAGCCATCAGGCTGCAATCAGTTAAGAAAAGATCGCAAATTTTGTGCATGCAACGGAATTTAATTTGAATAAAACTGAATAATTGAAAAGTCGCCCACGCGAGGAGCCAACACAGGAATCTCCTCGTAGTTGTTTTCCGTTGTTTTTGTGAATATATTTATAGTTTTTGAAGTGAAAGCATAGAAACTGGGCATGAACTTGGTCCTACAGTGGAAGACATTCCTTTATTCGCAATCAATTTTTTTTAGTTAACTAAGTGGGACATGATAGTTTTCAAAAATTGGAAAATTTTTCGTGTGTGAGGCTAAGGGTGCAAAGCCAGCTGATTCGAAACAGAAAATAATCAGAATTTTGAGAGACGAGAATTATTCCAACAGGCAAATTGAGAGCAGAATCTGCAGGAGAGAGGGAGCACGTTAAACGTTATTAAAATATGGCGTTTAAGCTCTAGCTAAAGGAAACACTAAGCACCACATTGCAACATAAAGGACAAATTCGTTACGAAGTAACCCGGAATCGATTAGCTTTAAGCTAAGTTTTAAGCGCCAAACCTACAAAAAAAATGGACAAAACTTAAAGGAAAACCACACTTCACTGATGCTTATAAAACTAAGCCAATGGAATTTGGGTGCAGATATATAATGTCCTGGAGTGAAGAATGACGAAGAATGTTATTTTTTGAGAAAACAAAAGTTTAATCTGGACGGACTGTTACAGTAGTTATTGGCATGATTTGAACAAACACGGCGATGTACGTTCAAAATGCTATTTTAGTGAAGGAACTGTAATGGTTTGTCGAGCCTTTGCGTACTATGGAGCAACTCCAATTTGCTTTATCACAACAAAAATTAACTCCGAAACCTACAAGCAGATATTAAGATGTGTTGATGTCTTGTTATAAAAACGACTCTGAGAGACATAGTTAATTTTCCAGCAAGATAATGCATCCATATGCAATGCGATGCAATGCAATAAAATGGACAAAACTAAACTTTTTTCATGTATTATGGCTTTATTATTAAGGGCAAACATTCCCATTAATTATGGAACACAACGTCGTTCAAGTGGCTGCCTCGTCTGGCTTCGCAGTAGCGCATTCTGTCACTCCAATTTTCCAAGACCTTGTTGATGGTTTCGGGCTGTAGCTCACGGATTGCTTGGATGATATTGGTTTTACGTGCTTGAATCGTTTCCGGATTGTTGGCATAACATCGGTCCTTGACGGTTCCCCACAAAAAAAAAGTCCAAAAGGTGTAACGAACCTACAAGGATTTTACTTTATGGTTGGCCATTAAGGTGTTGAGACACAGGAGCAGAAGGGTGTGCATGCTTGTGGTTTTTGTCAGGTAGGTTTCAGTGGCGGGGTGGATATTTTTCTGCCTTGCGTGCTGACCTCAGTCCGTCAACGAGAAAAAAAATTTCATGCACATGGCAGAAAAAAAGAGAGGGCAATCTTCATATCCCAGAAAAAAAAAAAATTGAGGAAACGGTATAGAGAAGTAAAAGAAATAAAAAGGAAGTATAGATAAAAGGAAAGTTAAAGAAGTAACAGAAAATTTTGAAATAAAAGAAAATCGCGTTTTTATAGCGAGTTGGTGGCTGATATTATTGCCACCTATGCCCAACCCAACCTTAGCTTATCGGCAATGAATCCGTTTTTTTTTTTTTTTTTTGAAAAAAAACGATAAGCTCCCTTTGTCAAAAATTAGTGGCGTGACCTGCTGTTACCTATGGGATTTCCTTATTATTTACGCCATTCAATTCAAATCATTTAAAACAAAAATTAATGAAATATTATTTTTTTTTTTCTTCGGTTTAAATTAGCATTTTTAATAAAAAATACAATGTAACCAAAACAGAAAAATACAATAACCAAATTTTATAAAAAATATACTATAGTTGTATGCGCAATGCAAAAAATTGAATATAAAAAAAATTATTAAATAATACCGCGATAATTTTTTTTTTCTTTTTCTCATTTGTCGTTTTTTTATTCTTATGTTGTTGAATCCCCCGTTGTCCAATGATGATGCCGCTAGAACTAGAAGTCCTTTTGGTTTAGAGTTTATTAATTCTGCTTTTCATAATTATATGTACATGATTCTTTTGTTTTTAAATGTACAAACTTAATTTAGGAGGAAACATACTTAAATTTTAGAGTCCTTTTTTTCTTTTTTTTTTGTTTTTTTTTTTTGTTTTTGTCTATGTCTTTGAGGTATAACAAGTTTTGTTTAGTTTTCGCAATTAAAATTTTTTTCCTTTGTACACGAATTTAAAAAATTTTTTTTTTAATTAATTTTGTGACGTTTTAATGCACGATACTGCCAAATTCTGTTTGTTATAGTTTTTCTTACAGGTTATTACGTTTTTATTAGCTTCACTTGAATTGTCTGTCCCGTAAACGAGCGTAATTTTAGAGCCAATTTGCATTCACTTGAGCTGTCTGTCCAGTAAAAATTTTTGGATCACTTTTTAAGCAATTTACCGGTGAGCTAGAGATTTGAAACTTAAAAATCGTTTTCTTTTTGATCTCTTTTTTTTCCTTTTTTTTTTTTTTTTTGTTTTACAATAATTTTATTTTTAGTTCGAGAAGTTTAAGTTATATTTCTAAAAAACTAATTTTTTATGAACTTTTATATATTTTTATAAAAAATTTTTTTTTTTTTATAATAAATTTATAATTTTTAAGTTCTTATAATTAGCATAAAGGTTTTTTTCTTTTTTTTTTTTTTAAGATTTCCTTCTTGTTAAATTATTTTCCTTATTTTTCAGGATCACTTAAGTTAAAGTTTTCACTTAATTAGTTTTGAGTTTCAGTTATTATTAAATTTAACAATTAAAACTGCATTAAAATATTGAAATGTTTAAGAAATTTTTTTTTTTTTTTTTTGTTTCAAAATACATGATTTATTATTCAATTGTTCACATTCACAGTATTCACTTTATTATTAATTTTAAATGACAGACCAGAAAAAGAGACCGAATTAACTCCGTTTACCTATTTATACATCCAAAAATCTGGAAAGGACCCGTAATTTTTGCACACGACACTCATTTTTGCACACGGTACTCAATTTTGCACACGGCACTCATATGTTTGCATAAAAAAAGGTTGTTGTAGGGACATTTACAAGGGCATTTGGGATTGAAACAGCGTGGACTGGATTCAACCCGTTAATTGCTCTCAGTTTCAAAATTTCGAACTTCTTTCGTATATCCACTCTATTTTTTGGATGACACTGTTAGTGTTGACTTTCCACCCACTCAATCTGTTAACTAAACTCTGTAAAACATAACTTCTTCCATATTTATGTTAAAATTCTGTTGCCTACCAAACTGTTATACGCAGCCTCTGTTAAGCTCTGTTACACTCGTGTTCTATTAATTTGGCTCTCGGAAGTCTATATCGAAACCTTACAATTGTTATATATTAACAGATGTCTATTTATAGACACTCAAAACCATTAAAATATTAACATATGTTTATTTATAGACACTCTCAGCAGTTTATAGAGCCTCTGTTAACTTTATACTCTGTAAATGCAACTCTCTGTACAGTCTATTGTTATGTTAAACGATATTTATTTACAGACCTAAGCTCTGGTACTAAGTGGTAAGGGTTGCCAACAAACCTAAAGAAAAAAAAATCAAGAAACTGATATATTAGAAAAAAAATTAAGCCAATTATTTTTACTCAAATTTAAAAGGAATAACAAAGAAAAAAAAGTGTATATATATAAAAAAATATATAAAAAAAAAAACAAAATAAATAATAATAATGAGGAAAAAATAATTTATTTTTGGATCTTGCCGATCTAGGCTTCGAACCCGCGTTACAAAGGGTCAAATCGCAGCTTCGAGGCTGGCAATTGACATCGCCAAGACGGCTGATAACACGATTTTGGAATTTAATACGCAAAATATCGATTGTGGCATGAGCTGTGTCATGGTGCGTCATCCTGCATGAACCTAACATCATCCAAATACATGTCTCCAATTTCAGTAAAAAAAAAGTCGGTTAACATGGCTCTGTAACCCCCACCGTTGACCAAAACGTTAGTCCCAGCCTCATTTTCGTGGGAACAATGATACCGTCGTGGGTCCAATGATACCACCACTCCACAATCCACACTAAACTGTCACTCCATGTGAATGCATTAGCTTTTCGACAATAACGTGAGGGTTTTCCGAGCCCCACCTGCGGCAATTTTGTTTGTTAACGTAGCCGTCGATATGAAAATGTGCCTCTCCAGAAAAAATTATTTTTGTCGCCCAAATTATTTTCTTTTCAAATAACGCACTGTTTGGGATAAACAGCACTCACTTTTGAAATAAGTTTCCAATATTTCACAACCTTGTTCGAGCGTAAAGCGACTCATTTCTTTTCCCGGAGGTATAATACTGAATTTATGTCAAGAGTTCGAGCGGGAAACAGCTATCAGTGTCAAAATAACTTAAAAAAAAAAAAAAAATAAACCACTAGATGGCCCACCCTTTATGTTTCAAGGTAATCGAGATAGTGGTAGGTATTCTTCATAAACCATCAACTTGTTGCAATGGCCCGCGTGCAAACCAGATTGTAACCCTACCGATAACCTTTGGAGTATACTGGCTGGGCAAATTTATTTCGACCGACCCCTCACGCCTTAAAGTTCTCAATTAGAAAATTAAGAACGATCGCGGTAAATTTATCGATGCCGATGCAAAATGCACTCGCTATGAATTTAAAAATAAAAAAATAAATAACTCGCCATTTCAGCCCTTGAAAGGACTTTGACCTAGCTTCTTATGATCAATTGTGTTGTGCGTGTTATTAAGTTTGTACACAATTGACCAAGAAATGGACCTACAGGTTTAACGCCGACTCCGAACGGCGATGAACGTAATGTTCTTATTCTCAAGAAGCTTTACATGGCATTTTGATTACTCTCTGAGGTTTGCCATTGTCTGCAGAGAGGTGGCGGCCGTACAGAAAAATTATTTTAATTCAAATAATTTTCTGTCGCTGCTGGGGTTCGAACCCGGGTCTCCAGGTTCGTTGACATAGCGGCCACGCACTTTAACCAACTACGCCACGGACGCCACTATGAATTTCCGTTGCTTTTAATTCAGTGTCACTCTATGTTTTGATATTTTTCTTCATAACAAAACTGAAGCATGCTTCGGCAGTAACGAAATGTATCCAAAATATACCATGCTTGTTTTGTTTCCTTTGTTTCATAAAGAACATTTTTATTCGATATCAAGGCTACACTGAAATACTATGCATCGAGATACTGTACAATGGTGAAGTTTTATGAATGGAAGGTAATGTGCAACTCTTTGTTTTTTACTTAAATGCTATGAGGTGAACTCTTATTTGTCAGTTATAAATAAGATTGTCATTTTTTTTTAGCTAAGATATGGAATTTTTCTGGAAAGGGATTTCTCTCTGAGAAAACTTGTTTGATTATTCTTAAAATACGTTATTTGAACATTTCACTGCTATTGAGAAATGTCATATAACATTAAACAACAAAATCAATTTATTTTCCAAAATAACGAGATTTCGCCAACGGATTCTGGAAAAGGAGAAAAAAAAAATATGCGTGTATCGGTGTTTTCAAAGTTTACGTATGAGTTTTATTTTAGGAAAAACCTCCCTTTTGAACATTCTTATAGTGAATCAGCATGGGAAATAATTTGACCCTTAAATTTTGGGTATAGGATGTATTAAGAAGATTTATGAAAAATACTGCGAGGAACATTTTTGTGCACCATTTTAACCCCCTAACTATTCAATGTATTGGTCTTTTTGTACCATTTTGCGATAAAAGGCAAAGGAAGCCCACAAAACAAGGTTAAAATTACAAGGTAAAATTACAATTACAATTTAAACAAGGCTTAAAACGGGTTAAAATATTAAAAAAAAAAAATATGTGTTTGGCCACCACGCACGATATAATGAAACTTTAACCCAAGACTCAAACCAATGCTTGATAAATTTAGTTATTTTTGCTCTCGTTCGTTTTGTTCCTACTCGCTGCAATCTCAATTGAACTAAAATGAACTAAAATAACGAGAAATTTTGAACTTGTTTACATAGTTCATGAGTGGGAATCGTTCAATTGAACTAGTTCGTTGACGAACAAGATTACGCGTTCCGCAAATGAGAGAGAGAGAGAGAGAGCATGACGTCACAAGCGTTATTTTCAGACTTTGGCATAATATCACTTTGGGACCCACGCCTAAATATTTTTTTTTCTTATTTTTATAATATGTATATGGGCCTCATAAACCTATTAGTGTAATAAAATTTATGTCGGTCTAGAATAGTTTAGGAGATAAAAATCTTGAAAGTTCAAAAAATTCATATTTTTCGTATACGAAAATTTTCATCTATACTTCTATACTATCTATACTAATATTATATTTTGAAGTGCCTTTTTTATGTTCGGAACAATCTTGAGAAAGGCCCGGCCGTTTTTCATAAAATTTTTTATAATAAAAAGCTCTCGACCTGGTGAAGGTTTTAGGCCAAAAAAATTATTAAAAAGTTTATTAGAAAAGGAGATTCATGGCTTTCAAAATCCTAAGTAAAATTCACCTGCAAGCACAAACGGACATGAACGACTCATAGCGTATAAAAATTGTTGTTGTTGTAGTGAAAAATAAAGCAGTGTGCGGCACATCGACATGATGCGAGTGTTCCAATATTTTACTCTCCCATCCTACAGTGAGTATTGCTTTGCTGAGAATAGCAATGTGATTTGTTTTTGTTTTGCCTACATATGCCCGAGCGTGTGTGTGTGCTATGGATAGCAAAAGAATGGCAATGTATTTTGTTTTTGTTTTTTTTTTGTCGTACGCTATGCGTGGTGACGTGAAAAAAAGACAGAGGCAAGCAAAAATAAATTTAGCCAAACATTACCATGCTGCAGTGATGTTATGTTTGGTTTGAGTTTATTTTATTTTTGTCTTATATAAAAACGACTGACGTCCGTGTGTACGCGCATAACTCAAGAAGGGGTCGTTCAATTTTTACAATTTTGAACTTGATGGATTTGTATTGGCCCAAGAAAGGACACTTTGTAGAAAAAATTTGCCACACCCTATTTTACCGCCCACAAATCAATAAAAATGCTATATTTCCGACGGTTTTGGTCGTATTAGACTACAATTTGGTAATTTAGTTTGTATGCGCACTGTCGGCTAAACTGTACTAAAAATGGGTTTCCACACACCCTTTTATCGCCCACAAATCAATAAAAATGCCATATTTACGATGGTTTCGGCGTATTAGGCTACAATTTGGGGGTTTAGTTTTTATGCTCACTGTCGGCAACTGTACTAAAACTGGGTTACCACACCCCCTTTTTGCCGCCTACAAATAAAAACCCTATATCAGAAGATTTTGCTGGTATTATACTAAAATTTGGTATTATAAATAAATTTTTAAATTATACTCATTTATTTTGCTTGCTTGCTGTCGGAAACTGTATTAAAAATATGTTTTGCCACCCACAAATATATGAAAATGCTATATTTCAAACGGTTTGGTCATAATTGACTAAAATTTGAAAATTGTGTTTGGTCTTTCAAAACTACACCGTCATCTATTGAAAAAGTGGAAACATCGAATATTAAGTTTGGGCAAAACAACGTTTGCCGGGTCAGCTAGTATTTTTATAAAGAAGAGTAGATATTTTTCCTTTACTTTTCCGAAATAATTTATTTTCAATTTCGTCAATTTGCCTAAGCGATCGCACATTTGCATACGTTTTTGTCAAGCAGAAGTGCTGTGTGACGTCATGCACTTAATTGAGAAAGAGAGCATTAGATAACGGGACTGCGGAACACGTAATCTTGTTTCTATCATTCTTGGAACTACCCTAGCCTATTTCAATCAGTTGGCGCTGAGACTTCATGCTGTATAGTCAGCTATGGGCAGAGAGCGCTCTGGGAGCGATGAGAATAAGAATTGAGAGCAAAGGCTTATGTAGCAACACAAAACGCAACAACAAATCAAATACAAAAGACAAACACAGAAACAACACAGAAACTTTAAATGTAGTGGTGCCCATACCCGTGTATAGTCCACGCTGCATGATCAGGTATGGGCAGAGAGCGCTCTGGGAGCGTTGAGAGCAAAAATTGAGAATAAGGGCTTGTTGCAACACATAATGCAACGACAAATCAAAACAAGCATAGATATAACACAGAAGCTTTCAATGTAGTGGTGCCCATACGCATGCATGATGCTTTGAACTTAATAGTTATGCACCGAAAAAAATAGATAGGTAAATAAATTAGAATTTACTGAATAAAGTAAGCACTGAGTTTAATATTACAATTTTGGATCGAAGACTTGTTTTATTTATGTTGTTTTTTTTTTGTGTGTTCTTTGTTTTGATTACATTTAAATTTAAAATTAATTTGGTTTTTTACTAAAAAAATCGGTTTTTAATAATTTTATTTGATTTATTTTAAAATCAAAAGAAAAACATGAAATTACAATTAAACCTTAACTTAAAAGAAAATATCAAACAAACGAGCCGAGTCATCATATTTATTGATACCTGCACAAAAATTTTTTTCAGTGCTGAGAGCGAGACTCCGCTAGCACAAGCACAAAATTACAAAAAACATAGTAGTATTGGTGTGCCCATCACTATAGTTGCAGTTTATATTTATGAATGCTGAAAGAGAAATACAGACACAGGTGTGTGACTCACAGACACACACACAGCGTAGTGCCGTAGCGACAGTCAGCGGGGCCCCAGGGCGAAAAATCTATCTACTTCCTCTTAAAGGAAGGAATAAATGTTTAACAAAGATTTGAAATTTTCCAGGATGTTATCGTGCAAACGGAAAACGGATTTTGCAAATATTGATTTTGGCAAATTTGCCAGACAAGCTGTAAATGCAAACACGAAGAATATGATCCCAAGTTGCCAGCTAGAAAAGCTGTGAAAAAGGCAGCGGAAAATTCAAAGCAGCCATTACCATCTGAACCAACACGAAAATATTTGAAGAAGTCAAAACTACCAGCTAAGTAAGAATCTTCAGAAGGAAATGTGGATTTTTGTATAATTTGTTTGAAAAATATGCCTTCAACACTTATGAAAATCATTTCGATTGCGTGCAACGTATGTAAAAGAGAGGTGCACTTGAAATTTGTCAAAATGCGCGGCTCTTGGTGCACTTGTCCGATGATTGGTCCGATGATTGGTGTAACTCCGATGATTCTGAAACCGCTTGGTATTCGCATATTTTGTAATAAATTTCTTTTTTATAAGCATTTTATGTAATCTAAATAATGTATATATATACACTAAGGGAAATAACGCATATTAACATTATCCACGCCTGAGTATATATTTCATTTAAATATTTACGTGGATAAATCAAATATTTTCCTTACAACTCGTTTCTTTCCCGTATTTAAATTTTATTTATGCCACACACTGACACACATATTTCATACAGCTGCCAAGCAGCCGCCAATCAGCAGCAGCATCGCACTCTGTTCCTGTGCGATGCTGCTGCAGTTTCTTCGCACCAGCAGTTGCAGGTCTTATAGTTCTCATTTAGTTAATGTTTCAAGGGTAATATATCATGGATATTTGGCAAATATGATTTGTGAGTGCGGTGGTGAGTGCGAAGCATGATGAATTCATGTAAGGTGGAGTGACAACTCGGTATTTTCTCAAGAATGTCACTCCACTCTACATGATTTCATCATGCATCGCACTCACCACCGCACTCACAAATCATATTTTTACAAAAAGAAAATAAAATATACCATTAAATGGCGTTTGATATGGACGCAGCTCGTGGGAAATATTCAAATAAATTGTTTTTCAATTTCAATATTATTATATAAATTTTCCTTAAATGCGATAGTTTTATTTTCAAATAGTAAATATTTGAAAGATATTTAAATATATTCGTGCATAATTTTAATATATTTTTTATTAATTTTATTTTAAATATTTTAATATTTTATTTAATTAAAAAAGTATTTAAATACATTTTAAATATTTACGTTTTCTGGATAAATTAAAAAAGTTTTTGGATAAATTTAATATTTTTTTCCCTTAGTGTAAAAAAGGAGCTTATGTTTGTAAGGCCGCAATAGACTCCTAAACTACTCATCCGATTAGCATGAAAATTTGTGTATAGAAGTTTTTTGGTACGGTGCGTGTTTGTGGGCTATCAATTTTTATCCACCTTGAACACCAGAGGGCACTGTAGTCTATATATATAAAAAAGGAGCTTATGTTTGTAAGGCCGCAATAGACTCCTAAACTACTCATCCGATTAGCATGAAAATTTGTGTATAGAAGTTTTTTGGTACGGTGCGTGTTTGTGGGCTGTCAATTTTTATCCACCTTGAACACCAGAGGGCGCTGTAGTACAAATTTTTTACAAAACTGCCTAAAACTCCTAAACTGCTGATGCGATTAGAAAGAAAAGTGGTATACAGTGGGTTTCATGTACGTTGAGTGTTCTGTTGCTATCGTTTTTGACCTATCTTGAACACCAGAGGGCGCTATAGTACAAATTTTTTACAAAACCACATAAAACTCCCAAACCGCTCATGCGATTAAAATAAAAATTGGTATATATTAGTTTACAGGTACGATGAGTTTTTAAGCACTATCTCCTTTGAACCACCTTGGACACCAGATGGTGCTGTAGTACAAAGTTTTTACAAAATCGCATATTTTTAGTTGTTTTCTTAGGTTACATGTGCAAATATTTACAAAATATAAAATATTTCTTAAATTTAGTAAAATTAAAAGAATTTCCGTTATTTTGATATCAAAAACATGAACATATCTTGAAAACTATGAAAAATTTTACTACAACGATATATTTAATGCAACATCGTTACACAAAATTACGAAAAAAACAATCAGATATTCAATTTTGTGACTTTCGATTTCTTAAAGCTTCATCAAAATACTATGAAAAGCTTATTGCAAAAATACCGTTAGTTGAGTACATACATATATTTTAAATATTTTTTTCAAAAAAGGTCTGAAATTTTGGAGTTTTCCTCACAAAAAGGCTCAACATTTATTTTTGTTGTAAAAATAATTTAAACTCAAATTCGCAAATTTTCAGCTCTATTTAAAAACTATAATATTTATAGGCAAAAAGTATTTCAATTGTACGCAAAAATTAAAAATTATTTTTGTGATTAAAAAAACAAGGCCTACCCTTGATTTTTTCGAACAAAATTTTTTTCCAATATTGTGTTTTTATAATTTTGAAAAAAAATATAAAAGCTAAAAAATTAATTTATTAGAAAAAATTATCTAAGTATCTCTTACCAATCAAAAGTTATAGCCAATAATCTGTATCAAAAGTACATTATCAAAAAGCAAAACGCTGTCTGTGTGATGGCTGGAAACTTCAAAATTACTTAGCCGATAGAGCTGAAATTTTGGCAGTACATTTTTTTCAAGTACGAGATGGTTTAAATTTCTGTCACACCCCCTTTTACCGCCCACAAATCATTAAAAATGCTATATTTCCTACGGTTTTCGTCGATTGTGCTACATTTTGGTAATTTAGTCTGTATGCTTTCTGTCGGCAACTGTACTAAAACAGGGTAATGTCCATCTACTAGAAAACTGGGATGAGTATTATATAAGAGGGTGTGGCTCCGCCCATACAGTTAAAATTTGTATTATCGAATAGCTTTGAAAGTAAAAGTAGCAATACTTACATACAAACTCAAAATGGAGTTACTATTTGTTGATCTCCTGCTACTGGGAAACTGTAACGGGCAGTGAAAAATGACTGTAGTGTCAAACTATGAGTCTAAGAAATGTTTTGAATACACTTATTATGTTTCCATATAGTTGCAGGGTGCAGCAACGCGCGCCGGTAAAAAGCTAGTTTCAAATAAAAAACATCAAAGATTGAACAAAATGATCAAAACATGAATTTCTGGATTATTTTTCTAACTTTTGGAGTAAATTTCTCAAAGGTATCACCTTGGGAGACCTTTTTTTAAAGTCGAAAGTTTTTATAATTTTTCGAATCAATTAAAATTTTGGTTATATTGATGATATCAAAATTGTGTTTCATGAATACTTAGTTAGCTTATGAGTTAAGGTTTAAGGAAATGTATAATTGCACAAGATATGTTATGTTGTTTGGATTCTACGATTGTTTTTAAAGATTGGTGTCCACCTTGGGGGACTCTTCCCTACACTTTTAGCAAAATGTATGTAGCTGATATAAGTTTCTATAAAACCTGTATTACTAAATAGTAAAAAATCTCGAAAGCTGTAGAAAAAGTTTATTAATAACAAAAAAAAAAAAAAAAATAAAGGCGCATTTTATGTCCAAGATATTTCAAAGAAATATTAGAATTAAAAAAATCCCTTAGACTACACTAGAAAATAAGCATTATTTTCCAAACTAAATCTTTTAAATTTTAAAAAAAAAACCTTGCATAATCTAAAAAAAAAAATTTTCTGTTGTAAAGAAGTAACTTTCTGCATCTACAAACTAAGGCTCATTTCAAGGAATTCAATTTTCAAATGCAATAAAATGCACAAAAGAATTTGAAAAACTCGTTTGTGTGAAATTGTATAAATTTTAGACTGACTGTCACACAGCACACAAGGCTGTAAGAACCACCCTATATTCCTCTTCCTGTTCGTCGGAGTCTGAACCCTTCGTTCTTTAAAAGTGTTACATAACTTGAGAGGAAGCACTCGAATGTGTGCGAATTCCAAAGGATATAGTAAAAGACGAAGCAAGCCAGTGATAATTTGGAACACTGAACTCTGAACGAAACCAGAAGCAGCAGCAACAACTACTTCAACAATGAGAAAATCTCCGATAGCAAAAAGAGCAACATTAGCAACCACAGCAGCAGCAGTAGCAGTAGCAGCGGAAAATGTTGCCTGCATCCGGTAAGTTGGCAAGAAGCCAAAAAATACGGCTGCCGAAAACTATGCACGACATCAGCATCAGCATCAGCAACAACAAAAACAACAACAACAACAACAACAATAAAAGTTGGCAGGAGACTGCAAAATGAAACGTTTGGCGGAAAGCATTACCAGCTGATGACACTCAGCGATGGGCGGCAATTGTTGCCAGCACATATAAAATATATCTACATTTTGAAAAGAAAAAAAAAAAAATATAAATAAATGCTGTTGCCATTAAGGACAAAACTAGTTCAAATGTGCTGAGTCCTGTCTGTTTCTCCTTCCTCTCTGCTCTTATTTTACTACCAAATTTTAAAAAATAAAAGAATACATGTAGAAAATATTATAAAAATAGACCATAAAAGGCTGCCTGCTGCATCTTTTCAAACACTTTAGAAAACGGCCGAACATCTTCGGATCCTGCAGCCCAGTTTGCCACCCAACTAACCCACCCATAATGCTCCAAATGAAAAGCGGAAACTATTGATTTAAGTTTTAAGGTTTTACTGGTTTCTTTTTCACACAGCTAAAGTTTTCGCTTTAAATTTCAAATGTCTGACTGGCACGGAAGCAAACGAGCCCGAAAATACTGCAAGCTGACTCGGGCTTTCATTTTTTTTTTTATTATTTTTTCTTATTCTACTCCATGCAACTAAACGAATTTATTTAAATCCACACCAAGCTGGATATAGCCCAAAAAAACAAAGAAGTGTACAACCTGCTCGACTCGCGCTTTCATCATTAGAACATCGGCCCTGAGAAACTTTCAGGTTGACGTCACTTTTTTAGGCTGACTTGCATGGGTTGTGGACCGTTGATATTTACAAACTGCTGACTTCCGCTCATTGTGTACCGTTGGTTGGAGGCGCGCTTTGCTCTTCTTTTGCTGGGATTTAAACAATGGATTTGTCGACAAAAGCAGCTACGCTGAGTGAGTCCAAAGTTCAAGTACAGTACGGCATAAAAGTTTTCTAATTAACCCTATTTTGTGAATGTTTTTATTTGCTTAGCTGTTCGTGGGCTGTTGCTGTTGTTTTTGTTGATGGATGGGGAACTGTTTTACAAAATTGAACCACATGGTAGATAAAATCAGCACGCTTGAAAAACTGCCGTGTGCGCTGATCTGAGAGATGCGTATGATTTACACATGGATGATGTTGACAAGATTTATCTCTATGATGCATAAGTTGTTGTAAAAGTGCATAAAGAAAATTAAATTTTGTGACTTCTAGTTTGCGATTCGAACATTTAACGAGCGCATTTTAATAGTTTTTTTTACAATTTTTTAGATGTCCTTCAAATCGTTATTCGACTTTTATGTATGCAAAAGTCACGAAAATGTCTATAGATTTCAAACATCAATGTCAATAGGATGCAATTGATGATCGATGAATTTTGATTATACACGGCTGAATTAAATTTTTAAATAAAATTTTCAAACTATTTTGGATAGTACACGACATAAAAAAACATTTGAATACAAATAATTGTTTAACACTTTTCCAACCAAAGGAGACTTGTCTGTTATCCACAAAAAGTATCAATCAATGAATCTACAAAATCAATAAATCAAAATTAATAAAAAAAAAAAAAAAAAAAAGACAAAATAAAACAAAAATTTTTCCAACGGAACTTATTTCAAGATTTTTATTTAGTTATTAACTTGAAACTACAACTGTTCTCAAGGCGTTCGAGATGTTGCCGACCTAAAAAAAAAAAAAAAAAACACCCAATTTTTACCTAAATTATTGTTTATTCTTCCACACAGTCGCCTTTCAGATCGATACACTCGAGCCATTACCGCCAAAATAATGTATCCCACACCATAATCGATTTTGTTTTTTTATCGAAATCGATGCAAATATCTATTTAAAATTATTAAAATTAAATGTATTACATGTAAAATTAATGTAATTTAATTAAAATGTATTTAATTAAATAAAATTAAATGATTTTATTTAAAAAAACCTTCCCCTGTAAAATTTCGAGTTTGTGGGATACATTTTTTCGGCGGTTATGGCTCGCACTTATCCCAACAATTTACTAACATTGCGATGCCCTTTGAATAGTAAGATTACTCAAGATCTCTGAAATACGCTTCAGTTTCTAATTCGACCTGTTCATTCGGCGTAAATCTCCTTCCCTAGAGTCACCTTTTTAAGTTTGGAAACAGACAATAGTCGCTGGGGGATGAAGAAACAGTTCGAAGCGTAACTCATGCAATATGACCATGGTTTCTATCGACTTATAAGCTGGAGTATTGTCTTGCAAAAAGCTGACATCTTTCTTCGATAAATGGGGCCGTTTGTTTGCGATTTCGTTCTTCAATCGGTCCAATAATTTACACTTATAATCGCGGTTGATTATTTTTCCTTTTCTCAAATAGTCGATGAACAAAATGTCACTTGAATCCCAAAAATAGACGCCAACACCTTTTCGGCTGTTTGTTGAGTCTTCGCTCGCTTTGGTGTACTTCCACTGGGATCTACTCACTATTTTGCTGATTACCTCGATTCTGGTGTATAGTGGTGATTCTATCTTTCATCCATGGTCACTATTGCATGCAAACAATCAGTCGAATTTTGTTTAAACATGTCCAAACATTGTTGGGACGTGCGAATACGTCCTGTATTAACCACCGACCCACTTCATTTGAATACGGCTGTAGCGATCTCACTCACTTTTACTTTCGGACTGTCCAATAAGAAATCGTGGATTTTTCCAATACATTCAGGAGTCAGCGGCCGTGACGCAGTTGGTACACTAGGGGAAATAACGCTTATTAACATTATCCACGCCTGAGTATAAATTTCATTTAAATATTTACGTGGATAAATCAAATATTTTCCTTACAACACGTTTTTTTCCCGTATTTAAATTTTATTTATACCACACACCTACACACATATTCCACACAGCTAAAATAGCCGACAAGCAGCAACAGCATTGCACTCTTTTCCTGCAGTTTATTTCTTGCAGTTGCAGGTTTCTTATAGTTCTCGTTTAGTTTTTGTTGCAAGGGTAATATAGCCTGGATGATTGGCCAAGATGATTTGTGAATACGATGGGTGATCGCATAATGAGATTATGTAGGGTGGAGTGACAACTCTATATTTTCTAACAAATGTCTTGCACCTATTGTCATTTAACTTCATACTTTACTTCTTATTTTCAAGAAAATATGATGTATGAATATGAAGAAAATAATACTAGAAAACCATAATAACATTTTGAATTTATATATGTTGTTTATTAAATTCAATATTTTTATATAAATTTTCTTTAAATGCGATAGTTTTATTTTCAAATAGTAAATATTTGAATGATATTTTAAAAAAATGCATGCATAATTTTAATATATTTTTTATTAATTCTGTTTAAATATTTAAATATTTAATTTAATTAAAACAGTTTTTAAATAAATTTTAAATATTTACGAAGTTAATTTATGCAAATGCGTTATTGGTGCAAAATTGACTCGCTTTTTGGATAAATTAAAAAGTTTTTGGATAAATTTAATATTTTTTTTTCTCTTAGTGTAGAATGCGTGACTCACACACCAGAGAACCCTGGTTCAATTTCCATTCTGTGCGGCCGTCACTTCTCTGCAGACAATGGCAAACCTCAGATAGTAAATAAGCTTCTTGAGAACATGTACATTAGCCGTTCGGAGTCGGCATAAAACTAGTAGGTCCAGATCTCGAACATTTAATAACACGCACAACACAATATGATCATAAGAAGTTATGAAGTTATGAATGCTTATAAAGGATCCGCCAAATAACATTTTTTTTTTTTAATACATAAACATACATAACACCGAAAAGAAGTTATTTCAACCAGTTGGCGCTGAGACTTCGTGCTGTAAGTTTCACGCTGCATGATGCTTTTAACTTGATTGTTATGCACCGAAAAAAAAAATGGTCAAATAAATAAGAATTTACTGAATAAAGTAAATACTGAGTTTTATATTTAATTTTTGGATCGAAGAATTGTTTTATTTATGTTTTTGTTAGATTTGAATTTTTAATAAATTTGGGTTTTTTATCAAAATGATCATTTTTTAATAATTTTAGTTGATTTATTTTGATTTAAATATGAAAATCAAAACAAAAACATGAAAATAAAATTACAACTAAACTTAAAATAATATATTAAACAAACGAGCCGAGTCTTCTTATTTATTGATACCTGCATTACAATTTTTCCAGTGCTGAGAGCGAGAATCCACTACTACAAGCTCAAAATTACAGAAAATATAATAGTATTGGTGTGCCCATCACTGAACTAAAAGGAAACAAACAACACAAAGAGAAAATCGCTGCTAGAGAACGGCAGAGAAGCATGAAAACAATGAAAATGCATGCAGCAGCAGGCATTCGAGTTTTAAGAGAAGCATCCGAATGTCTTAATTGTTTGGATGCTGCCTTCGTATCGATTCGCAATCGTGACAAACTTTGCTTTGCATCGATCGTTGTTCACGAACTCGAGAGGAATGCATGCATTCATTTTTGTGTGCAATTGTAGCTGACGAAAAATATTATTCGAGTGGCAAAAAAAAATTCGAATGGTCTCATCCAAATATAATATATACTGTCACCATGAAGTTTTTACCGATAAAACCACTTCGGCCTTTTTTGGCTTCAATTCGGTAGGAAATTTTCACTTCGGCCACTGATGTTAACCGCACAGTAATTACTGTTTTCCACAGTAATTTGACTGCTCATACAGTACGACAGTAATTTTTCGAAATATCAAGTAATTTCAATAGCCGGCCAAAATATAAATTTTTTTGAGAAAAAATTTGTTAAAATCACATTTGTAACATCACTGTTCTTCTCATAATTTTATCATCCCTGAAATTCAGTGCAAAATGAAAAGATGCGTTGTTAACTTTGCAAACACATTAAATTTGATATTAATAAGATATTAAAAATTGTAGATTTATATAGATTCAATTACAATTCTATATATACATACAATTGATGGCAATAATTTAGACATAAGTTTTGATATTTTCTCAAACAAAATGTAATATTTTTTGAGCAATTCATGCATTAATTATAAATGCAATCAATAAAGAAAAAAAAATATTAAAGTTTACACATGGCTAGCACTAACAACCGTACAATTGCAAAGAAACCATTTTGCCCTTTTAGGAGGATTTATGTAGGATTATTTTTCTAGAAAACTGTTCGTAACATCAGTTATATACATATCTTATATATATCTTATATATATTACGCAAACCCAAATTTTGTCCGGCGTAAGGCTTTTTAAGTACAAGTCCAATTTTAATAAATTTAGTATGGTTTGATAGGTTTAGACCTGTAGATGTGCAAACTGGACTTTTTATTTCTTAAAAATTTATATTTTTTAAGTTGTAGCTTATTAAAGTTTGCATATAATTGCATATAATTGTTGTTGTTATGCTGGTTTTTCTTTTATTAACAGCAGCTGAGAGCAACGTTATCAAACTCAGAGCAAAACTATTCGCTGCTCACATTTCGCTCTCTTCTGTCTCTTCTTAATCGAGCGTCTGTTAACAACAAAATGAAAGTCAGAAAAATATAAAGCTTTCGCAAGCCGCTCGCGCTGAACGCTCGCAACCAAGATACATTGCAATTTTCCGCTCACATTGTGGGCAGCAACGCGCACCGGTGGTCGCTAGTAATTATATAAAAATTTGCATTTGAATTGAGTTTTTATTCGTTTTAGTTATACGCCTGTCCCTCGTCTTACACGGTTCTCGTTTAGCACGTTTTCGATCTTTGTTTGTAAAACGGTTTTTAGTTTGTAATGAAAGTGACTTTTTACCATTCAGAAAAAAAAAGAAATATTTGATTCTTACAGATAATCATTTTTTTCTGATTTTTTTAAAAATTTAATTTTAGCTTTGCACGGATTTCTAAGGAACTTATCTACTGTGTAAAACGAGGGATAGGTGAACATTAATTCCACAGTAATTTTTCGTCCAATTCACAGTAAATCAGTAATACAGTAATTTTTCGTGGCTAGCACAAATTATCATTAATTTCAACAAATTATGTTAACACCACTGACTTCGGCTGTTGTTTGGTCTTTGCTAGTTATGAAACGTCGCAAATAGTCTTTTGGATTGTTCAGCATGCGATATGTTCATACTAGTTACCATAACGAAAATCACTAAACCACTTGTGAATATTCTCTGCTGATGGTAAGGAGTCGCCATTGTGTTAAACAAACGATGCATAATGTTTTTTCCACGCAATAAATATAAGAGGTATTCACGGGTTGATGCAAAACGCAGTTGCGACGATGAGAAAATCCGAGATTGCGAAATTTCACATCATTCCAACAACAAACACATTGGAAGCAATTTTGCAACTCTTCTTGAATTACGTACTGCTCAAACCTATTTCGAAAATGTACAAGCAGTAATGCTAAACAGCTGATTCATGTTTTGGTTGTTTACTAACTTTAAAAAGGCTAAGTTCATACGTTGATTTTAATAACTTTTTGTGATTTTAAAAAAAGGTGGCAATATTTTTTTGAATTTCTTTGCCCACCATTTGCAACACTAAACACTTTCGCATTCTTGCAATTCGCATCACCCCGTGAATACCCCTATTGTTTAATCAAGACGCAATTGATCCATGCTAAGATACATTTTCAGGGTTGCTTGCTGTGGCTGTTGAAACCAAACTAAAAGACATAACGATTTGTGATTGTGGTGTCATAAGTTTTATTTTTCAGGCACTTTTCACCTTATCTTCTTATCAAAGGTGGATGTGACTTAATTTTTGCATTAACATCGATATAAATCGATTTGGTTTAAGTTCAACAATTAAGTAATTTAAGACTTTCGTCCCTATTGTCCCCAAAATGTAAAATTTTTAATTACACTGAACACAAATGCTAGTCTTAAAAAATATTTTTCCCTTCCAATACTTACAGTGCGGAGCTAAATCTTATGTATTTTTTTAAGTTTCTGTCAAGATTATTAACCGAAATAAATATTTAAAAAGTAAACTTGTGTCATAAGCAAAATATAATGATTGAGAACGAGTTGTTCCTGCATCAGCTTAAGTTAGTTTGAATTGTTCTGTTTTTTTATTTATTGAAATAACAAAATCGTGCCATTTGTACACTCTATCTTACCGACACACACATACATAAATGAGCTTATACTTCCGCTCAAGTGATCAACAATACACACTCACGCACACAAATACTCGTATGTACCAACAAATTGTCCTTGATGGAATAACGCTTCATTTTATATTCGAATGCACACCATGACAAAATGTAAAAACTGCAAATAAAAGATACATCTGCATGCATGCAGAATGCGCGAGTATCTGCAAGATGCCAGCAGACACATACACACACACACATACAAGCTGGTATGCACACACATGCTTGATGTCTATATTTGTAAGTATTTTCATGCTTCCGTTGTACGTTTGAAAGTTTTTATTTATAAAATTTTTAAATTTTTTATATCGTGCTTTCAACATAAATGCATAAGCGTAAAAAGTGGTTATTTGTACGTATTTTTCCTACCATGTTTTTTTTTTTTTTTTTAACATGCAATAACAATCGAGTTTAGCTACTACAGCTTTTTCGCACATTCTCATCATTAACATATTTAAAGTCACAATCCAAATATCTTTGAAATTTTCAACGATATTAATACAAGTGGCTCAAAATAAGCTTATGTGAGAAAAATTTACCCACCAAAATATGGTTGGGCTCAAGGACAACACAAGACATCACGACTAACCATGCAAAAACATAACCATGCAATTACACAATAGTTTTTAATCTACTCTTGAGTTGACCTTTAGACAAGTTAATATCAAAAAAGCTACAATTGTTAACTAATTTACTCATACGGTTTAAAGGAGCAGTTAACATATAATTTGTTCTACTAAATGGTAAGTAAATTAAATTGTTAGCATTTCTACTGCTTCTACGATTAGAATTAAAATTTATAAGAGAAAGAAGTTCTGGAGAATCGAATACACCGGTGATGAGTTGGTGCAAATAGACGATATCTGCAGACTTCCTTCGCTCACTCAATGATTGCATTTTTAAAAGTTTCAGGCGATCCTCATAAGGAGGAAGGTTTAAAATGTCAAATCCACTTAAGCCTCTTAGGACAAACCGAACAAAGCATTTTTGGATTCTCTCTATTCGATCAACATGCACATTGTAACTTGGAGACCAAACTTGACTTGCGTACTCCAAGTGAGGACGCACTATTGCATAATACAGCGTTGTAGTCGTAATCATGCTATTGAATTCTTTGGCCCAGCGTTTAATAAATCCAAGCATAGAAGATGCTTTTTTACAAATGTTATCAATATGAATGTTAAAGGAAAGCTTAGAATCCATACATATTCCCAGATCTTTAACGACATCCACACGACATAAAGCAGTATCTTTTATCTTATAATCAAACACTAAATTATTCCTTTTACGCGAAAAGGTCATAGTTTGGCATTTATCTGGATTAAGAAACATATTATTTTTAGAACACCAAACTTCAAAAGATTTCAGATCGGACTGGAGTAGGGCTGAATTATCTTGAGAATTTATTTTTCTGTATATTTTCATATCATCCGCATAAATAAGCAGATGAGAGTTTTTAATGATATGGGTCACATCATTAATGGCTAAAATAAACAGAAGTGGACCTAGGTGACTTCCTTGAGGAACACCAGATAACGCAATAAACTCCGCAGACAAAACCCCTCGGAATCGTATTTGATAAGATCGGTCTGACAAATACGATTTAATCCAGTTTACAAAATATTGTGGAAATCCAATGGACTTAAGTTTAAATAGAATTAAATTGTGTGGTAACTTATCAAATGCCTTGCTAAAATCAGTGTAGATGCAGTCGACCTGGCAACCAGATTCAATGGTGTTTAAGCAAAACGTTGTAAAATCGAGCAGATTAGATACCGTAGATCTGCCACTAACAAAACCATGCTGACGAGTTGTTATGACTTCACGACAGTGAATTTTTACCCGATCATACACGATTCGCTCAAAAAGTTTTGGAATCGATGACAGTTTAGCAATGGGCCTGTAGTTAATGACATCATTCCTGCAACCTTTTTTATAAATAGGACTAATAAATGATTTTTTCCAAAACAGTGGAAAATAACTTTCGTTTATAGATTTATTAAATAACAAAGAAAGTGGTTGACACAAAATTGAACCGCATTGAGTTAACACTGCGGCAGGAATTCCATCAGGTCCAGTGCTAAAATCTTCATCGATCGAACTAATATATTTAAAAATATCCTCTGAGGTAAAGGATAAAGAGTCCAAAGAAACTCTGGGTGTAGAATTCATATATTCAAAATACCCCTCATCAGGATCAAACGAATCCGAACAAAATGAATCTTTAAAAAGATTTGCAAACAAACCACAAATAATGACGGGATCATCAGTAATTCCATCCACAGTTTTGAATGATGAAGGGAATCCATCGGATTTCTTCTTTGTATTTATGAATCCCCAAAACTTCTTTGGATCAGACAGTATTCTCAGCTTTATATTGTCTAAATATTCATTATATAATGCAGCTGAGCTATTTTCAAATTCCAGAAACAAACGTTTGTAGGTTTCCAGGTCATTTGAGTCTAAACTACAGACATATTTCTTCCATGCCCTATTCCTGTTGTTGCGAAGAGTTTTTAAAACCTTAGTGTACCAAGGGTATGCACAGTTTTTCGCAAATTTGAGGCTATATGGTACGGACTGAGAGAACACAGTAAAGAGCTCCATATAAAAAAAATTTATGGAATTATCAAGGTTATTTCCATTTAAGTACTCTAAAATAACACTAAGTTTGTTATGAAGTAAATGATTCATCTTCAAAAAGTCAGCTTTTTTAAAATTGAATTCATAAACCTTATCGATTGAACTCGAATTTACTATGCTCTCCCTGTCCGATTTATACCAAATGCTCAATGGTGGATGGTATTCATCAACATTAGTCAGAGCATGAAAGGCCCTTTTAACAATTACATTGTTACTGTCTGTAGTTAAGACCAGGTCAAGAAGTCTTTCAAGACTATTATAAATACAACTTACTTGTTGTAAGTCAGAACATATATTGTCAACAAATATATGTTCTTGGCGAGTCTTCGAATTTGATGCACAAAAATATGTATCATCGTCGGAAGAATGCCATTTTAAGTCAGGCAGATTGAAATCGCCCAACAGTAAAATGTCGTCAGTAACGTCAAGTAGACTTATTATATATTCTATGCAATCCGCAAGGCTTGCATAGACTTCTGCACTGCTCTTTGGGGGAACATACGCATTAATAACATATACATTGGAATTACAATGTATAACCTTAACGCATATAAGTTCGATATTAGAAGAGCAGGGAATATCAATTAAGGAACTGACAAAGGAATTCCTTACAGCTAAAAGGACACCACCACCAACAGCAGAAATATTGTTAGTGTGTCTGTCTCTTCTAAAAACTTGAAAACTATTGTCAAACAATTCCAAGTCAGTAATGCTTCCGTTCAGCCATGTTTCTGTTAACGCGATAATATCCTCAGAGAAATTCTGAGACGCCAAAAATATGTCGCGCGTTTTAGAACGTAATCCCCTTACATTTTGATAGTAAAGGGATAATCTATTTAGTTTTTTTGTGTCTGATGGGCGATTTTATTCGTCCTTCTAGACTTATTTTTAGGCGTAAACTCAGAAACGAGGATATTATCGGCCCACATTTTAGAGTTAAGAACAGATGTAAACTCTTCAGCTGCAACCGTTAGAATAAAGGAGGCGTGGGAAGGCTTGTTACCAATTTTTTTGCATGAACAGAATGCATTTTGACCATGTAATATATTTTGTTTGACAAACGTCATTACATTTTCAGTTGTTGTGTCGGGCTGAAGACGTGAAATAAATAAGAGTTTTCGCCTCGACACTGCCCTTAAATTAATTATTGGGTTATTGGGCTCAGTTGATATCAAATTTGGACTATAAGTCAATGGAGGAGTAAAAGATGGAGGTGAAGAAATAACTGTGTTATTATTTTCTGCAGGCATAGCCGTGGTCTGCTTAGCCTGAGGAGTGTTTGCAGACGTCTTGCGACGCTTATTATTTTTATTTTTATTTTTCCTCTTCTTTTTTGAGCTATTTTGGTCTTTTTCGGATTGAATATTAGTTTGAGTCCCGGAAGAGATAGTCTGAGACAAGGAAGGCAAAATGTTTTCCGGAGAAGAACATTCATCATATACGCTAATACTGGGTGCGGCACTAACTTCGCTAAAAAATGTTACAATTTCCCTAAAATTGTTATTTAACGAGTTAAGACTTTCTCCAAATAGCTTTCTTTTAGAATAAAGCTCATCTGGGGAAAGGGCCCTGCACGAAGCACAGTACCAGCGAAGACCTGATCGGACAGACATTAAATCGTCTAAACACGATTTAGAAATACCCGCGCATCTCGCATGAAACATTCGCTCACATGGACCAGAACAACTGAACATTGGGTTCAGAATATTCTGGCTTTTACATAGCTCGTTTAGGGAACAAGCAGCAATATTTTCACTAGAAAAATAATCCATGTTGCAAATTGAGCAGAGCGTGCCTAAAGGGTTAAAATGTTGTAGCTATGTATGTATATATGCAGTGAGCGCACAGTTAAAAAACAAATACAACACACACTACGCTTGATAATGGCAAAGCAAAGCACAAAGAAGAATAAAATTAATGTAAAAAAAAAAAACACAGTAAGCAAGCAAGCTAGCATGGAATCAAGCATGCAGACGAAAACAAGACAAAAAACAAGAATGTTGTTTATTTAAACAAATTAAATTAAAAACATTAAATTAATATTAAGTACGCGTAACTATTACTATAATTAATGTAAATTAATATCACTACAGTGCAATAATGTATGAACACTCACGAAATATTATACTAATAATAGCACTGCACAAAAAAAAGTTAACGCAAATCTTTATAAATAAACACAAAACACTTCTAACACTGACTAACAGACGAGATCAACTGTTATTCAGTTATTATGTTATTCAGCTTCTATACACTTTGTTGGTATGTCTTTATTTTTTTCTGTTTGTTTTGGGTTAAACCGTTGACGAGGGTTATTGACATAAGCCTCATCATGTTATCAATATAATGACATATTCTAGGTTTTTTTTTTCCATTTTACAAAATTTTTGCACTCATGTTTTGTATTGTTCAACATTATGTAAGCAAGGGCGCGAATAGCAGGGGAATGGGGTTATACACCCAAGACTCTCTAAGCCTTGGTAAGTAAAATTTTGGAACAAGTTTGTTATAATTGCGGCGCTTTTTAACTTTAAAATCGGTAAAAAGTTGCTATTGTTATTTCTTAAAGGGAAAGTGAAACAAAATACATGAAGACACATCTGCGATACATAAATCAAAATATTGACTTCATAGAAAAGTTACGTGGTTTGTGATAGCCAAGGCTTCGGTGACCTGCCATCTTTATTTTGCTCTTATATATCTACTCATTTTCTGAATATCTAAAACACCGTTCATAATTCTATAAGGATCCACGCGTGGTGAGACTCGACAGCTTTATTAGAGAATCGAAACACGTACTCGAATGCACGAAGCTCTCTCAACCAGTTGGCGCTGAAACTTCAAGCTAGAATGTTCACGCCGCTTGGTCGTGTGTTTTGCACTGCACAAAAAGTTTGAGGTATATGAAAATAAGTTTGTGTGTAGTTATGAGTGCGGAATAATGTTAATAATAATAATAATGACAATGATAATGAGAGTGATAATGATAATGACAAAGATACTGATAATTATAATGATTTTTATAACACAGTTCTTGCTTAATACCTGCACTACAATTTTTTTCAGTGCAGAGAGTGAAAGAGCTACTAACACAAGTACAATAGTTGAAAATTGTAGTAGTATACGTGTGATCTAAAGCAGTGATGTTTACGTAGTACATAGACAACTTCGTGCATTCGATCGTGTACGCGTTTCGATTCTCGAACAAAACTGTCGAGTCTTACCACGCATGGTACTGCGTGAACATCACTGCTGTAAAGTTTACAGCAGTGGTGTTCACACGCATACTACCACAATTTTCAACTTTTGTGTTTGTGTTAGTAGCTCTCTCGTTCTCTGCACTGATAAAAATTGTTGTGTATGTATTAAGCAAGAATTGTGTTATAATTATCATTGTTATCATCATTATCATTATCAGTATCATTATCATTGTCACGATCATTATCATTCTCACTATTATTATTATTATTATTATTCTGAAAATAACGCATATTCATATGCCTCAAACATTTCGTGAAGTCCAAAACACACGACCAAGAAGCGCGAACCTTCTCGCTTGAAGTTTCAGCGCCAACTGATTGAGAGAACTTCGTGCATTCGATCGTGTACGTGTTTCGATTCTCGAATAAGCTTTCGAGTCTCACCACGCGTGGTACTACGTGAACATCACTGTTTTAAAACTAAGTTAAGATATTTATATGAATAAGGCTGTTAGTCTTTATAATTCCCGGCTACTTTTTTACTAAAATTAAGTTGGCTGTATCATGGACACACCCATAGGTTTTGACGTGACAGCATATCTTTATCCTTATTCTTGTCCCTTTCCTTTCCTTTCCTTTTATTTTCTTCAATCCCTCCCCAATTTGGCCTCATCCTTATCCTTATCTTTATTCAAACTTTTGATTTAACTCATGTGTCCTGACCTCACTTACGCTCAAATTGCTTTCGTAATGCTTGTCTCACTTCATTTCCAAACTTTGTAATAAATATTGTCCTTACACTAAGGGAAAAAATATTAAATTCATCAAAAAACTTTTTTAATTTATCCAAAAAGCGAGTAATTTTTGTACCAATAACGCATTTGCATAAATCGACTACGTAAATATTTAAAATTTATTTAAATATTTTCTCAATTAAATAAAATATTTAAATATTTAAACAGAATTAGTAAAAAATATATTAAAAATGTGCACGAATTTTTTTAAAATATCTTTCAAATGTTTAATATTTGAAAATAAAACTATTGCATTTAAAGAACATTTATAAAAAATTACGGAATTTAAAAAACAACATATTTAAATTCAATAAGAATTAAAATTTATAAGAAGCAAAATATGCAGGTAAATGACAACCAGAAAATATCAAGTTGTCACTCAACCCTACATCATTTCATACAGCGACCACTTATCGCATGCACAAATCATCTTGTCCAAATATCCACCCTATATTATCCTTGCAACATTAACTAAATGAGAACTATAAGAAACCTGCAGGAACAGAGTGCGATGCTGTTGTTGCTTGTCGGAATATGTGTGTACGTGTGCGATGCTGTTGCTGCTTGCTTGTATGGAATATGTGTGTACGTGTGTGGTATAAATGTGTGGAAAAAAACGAGTTGTAAGGAAAATATTTGATTTATCCACGTAAATATATAAATAAAATTTATATTCAGGCGTGGATAATGTTAATATGCATTATTTCCCTTTGTGTAGTGTATCCAAACTCTTGTTCTATTCTTTGTCCTTTTCCCAATCTTGTCCTGAATATTGTTTTAGGTGTGTTTAAATCTTTGTTCTAATCCATCCAATAACAAATTTTTATCGTCATTTTATAAAGCTAAACTACAGAAATATTCACTTTGTTTATGATTTTTCAAAGCACTTTATTAACTTTTTGGAATGTATCCTAAAGAAAGAATTACAATGGAAAAGTAACCTATTGGGGTTTTTCTTTTTCCTAAAGAAATTTTCCTGTTTAACATTTCAAAATGACAGTTCAAATAAGTCTTTCGGCATTTCATTATTATAATCCCCAAAACTTTCTTGACCAAGATAACAATCGGCAGAAGTTCACAACTTTTATTTTCCCCTCCCTTCAACGTATGCGAAAGAAAAATAAAACTACTTACAGAAGATTATTTGTAAAGAGCTTAAAGTTATTTCAATCTCAAAGCATCTGGTGTATTTTAGTTAGATACATATTTAAAAAACCTAAAAGTTACTGAAATCCAAGCAAACATTAAAAGATAAATTTAAAAATGTTTAAGCCATAAGAAAAATAATATGAATAGCTTAAAATGGAATCCAAACACAAATTGAAACTTAAAAAGAAATGGTCGTTAGAAAAGCTTGAAGCCCAGGAGAAAAAAAAAAAAAAAAAAATTAAAATTAAAGAGAAAAAAAAATCAAAAAATGAAAAAATAAAGCTTGTTTCAAATGAACTGCTTGCAATTAGTAACGTTTGGTTGTGCTTGAAACTTGTGCTTAAAGAACAGTTAAACAAGTAGCGAACCACTTAAACACACTCACTCACACACATACAAATACACACACACACACACACAAGTGCATAGAAACCACTTGTTTTAAAGTTAATTTGTGTTGCTGTAATTAATGTGATTGTTGGTTTTATTCTGCCGTCTTCAATATTGAGTTTTGCGAATTTAATAAAGCTTGAAAGTTAGAGACTCAACAAGATTTGTTGTCAAAATGTTTTAGTTAACTTCGATGTCTGTCAGTGCACACATACGCACTCACACACAAATGCACACATGCTCAAAGAAGTTGCAGAATAAAAGTTTTCCAAAAACTATGCAAGAGACTATTCGAAGGAAAAGTTGTTGCTGTTGTTGTTGTTGGTGTTGCGTGCCAAAGTAAAATCTTTAAAATGCTATGACAACTAGTTTTAATTTAAATAAAATGTGGCAAACTGTGCGCTATATATATACATATATACCAGGGATACTATTTATACCTGGGATTACTTTGGTTAAGCGAGTGGTGTATGTACAAAGTTGACAGAACCCGCCCTAAAAAATGTTAAACCAATATTTAACATTAGCTACTGGCTGTACTAAGCAACTTAGCCTGATTCCAAGCCGGCATCTGGGGCCACTTTAGCGAAAACAAAAACAAACTATAACAGCAAAAAGGCTCAAAATAACGTTTCACCTTCCAAAAAGATGTGCTTTTCACTATATTAGAAATATTTATTTTAACATATTTGCAGTTAAATTAGCCGTGTGTGTCTTGGTGAAATATTGAATTTTGATTTGAAATTCACGTAAGTGCATGTAAGAAATAAAATGTATGTCATGTTAACTAAATTTTTTATACAATTTTAAATTTTTATGTATAAAATAAAATTTTTTTTAATTTTTCTGTATTCTGTATTTTATTTTTCTGTATTAATTTTTCTGTATTCTATAAAAATTTTCCGTATTTTTTTCTGTAAAAGCGGTATTCATGTAGCTTATATCATATAGGAGCTGTGATGCTTGAAATCTACATCGGGTACTCTTTATGCGGCTGACATACTCTCATTATAAAGAAACAAATTTACCGCAAGATAAAAAAAAAAAAAAATCGGATGAAAACCTAGCCTACCTACCTTACAAAGTGACTTCATCAAAAATGTAAAATCTCTTTAATTTCCACAAAAATTGCTGGCATGTCACTTCTCGTAAGTAAAAATTAAGACTAAATAAGTATAATTTCTGAATGTATAAAAATAACATTACACAGCAGTAGTAGCCTATAATATTAGTAATTTTTGTATGGTGAATAATTACACAGTGTGACGAAATCGACCAAAAAAAAAAGCACAACCAAACTTTATAGAAATTCTTAAAGAGGGAAATGTTGTGAGTCCATCACACTTGGTCTGACCTCTCAATGTCGTCACAATTTTTTTTAATTCGTTTTTAAAGTTAAAGGGTTCGATTTTTGTTGCGCCGACGTTCATTGAATTTTTACAGCTATTTGCATTGTTGGAAATGAAAAACAAATTCCACTACTTTTCAGTAGAATTTTACGTAGAATAAGGCTGTATAAAAATAAATACGATAAAACACAAAATGAAGCGTGTAGCGAACCAAATTCCTTAATTTTTCTTTAATATCATAAAAAAAATTAATGTTTCTATAAATTTAAATGATATAATGCTGCATGAATGACATATTTTTTTCACAAAAATTCATTGCAAGTAAAAATACCTTTTCATTGAATCCAAAACCATCAATATCGGTTGAGAATTGGCAAAATGGCGGCAGTTTTAACGTTGTTTTTTTTTGTCAGAAAACACTGACTCCCATGTATATGTTGCTATCGTACAAAGTGCTGTAATTTTGTCAAATCTTAACCGATATTGGACATCTTTAGCTCATTGGAAAGAAAATATGATGAGTAACATACATCTAAGGCATTGCAATATAGATCTTTGAAAAATGTGAAATAGTAGCATTCGTAGCTTTTTTATTGGAACGAATAAACATATTTTTATTTACAATAGAATTTTTATGTGATGAATGTGTACGAGTACGCTGCACAACATATAATCTGAAACATTTTTGTAAGAATATTTTAAAAAAAAATTGTCGAGCATTTAAGTTCTTCGGCATTTACAGTCCTATCTTATGGCGTTTACTTTTCTCAAAAAAATTCTGCATTTTTTCTGCCCTCTTTGAGAACTCTGCCCTTTATGTGCTGTTTTCTCAAAAAAAATTCTGACCTGTAAATTAAATCGAGTTCTTTTCTCGACAATGTTGACCTCGAAAGCAGAAAAAATGCAGAATTTTTCACTCTCATGGTCGACGATTTTAAATTCTGACCTCAAATGCTACCAACTGAATGAACAAAAAAAGTGACATGGTAGGAAAATATTAAATGTTATCATTGACATTTCATTAAAATTTGAGCTTTTTTACAGATGACAAAATAAATATTATAAAAATTGTTTCCAAAGTAAGCAACAGTACAGCCAACACAACATCATTGAAAAAATTGAGCATTTTTTCTGATCTTTTCTCGACTAAGAACAGTTCAACATTTTTTGAGTGCAGGCCAAAATGTAAAATATTCTGTACTCTCCCTCTCAGAGGGCAGAATTTTTTGCCAAGAAAAGAAATCGTCATTAAAGAAAGATATATAAATGTTTTTATTTCGAGAAGTCCACCTTTTGTGCCCTAAAGGTAATTGAGATCAATCACCCTGATCTAGCACTTACCCACGAGAAAGTATATGGTAGGTAAACTTACCCTACTTTTTTATATGTGCAAAGTAGCTTATTAAAGTAATAAAAGTGACTTTTTAGTAAAAGCTTACCCACTATAAAAGTTCTGTGTTTTATTTAAAAGATAAAAAAATGCAAATAAAAATTGAATTCAAGGTTTTGGGCAACGGCTCAAAAAGACTTTTTTTGATTTGACATTTATTTTTTTAATTCATGTTGTAAAAGTTGAAATCTGGTAAGTACTAGAAAAGGGTCCTCGACCCCAATGTCTTTTAGAGCAAAAAATTTGGACGCCTCGAAATAGAAACATTGATATATCATTCTTGGAAAAGATAGGTCTGTAAATGCTGAAGATATGAAGAAAGACTGAAGAAAGAAATTAAATTTTCTCCAAAAAATCAGATTAGACGGCGTGCAGCTTACTTTTTTCCATTACTCGTACACATTCATTCATATAAAAATTCTGTTGAAAATAAAAATATGTTTATTCTTTCCATAGTAGCTTTTACTTTTTTCAAAGATCTATATTGCAATGCTCTAGATTTATGTTACTCATCATATTTTCTTTCCAATGAGCTAAAGATTTTCAAAATCAGTTAAGATTTGACAAAATGCTAGCACTTTGTATGATAGCAACATATACATGGGAGTCAGTATTTTCTGACAAAAAAAAAACGTTAAAACTGCCGCCATTTTGCCAATTCTCAACCGATATTGATGGTTTTGGATTCAATGAAAAGGTATTTTTACGTGCAATGAATTTTTGTGAAAATCATTTAAATTTATAGAAACATTAATTTTTTTATGAAATTAGAGAAAAATTAAGGAATTTGGTTCGCTACACGCTTCTTTTTGTAGTTTATCGTATTTATTTTTATACAGCCTTATTCAACGTAAAATTCTACTGAAAAGAAGTGGAATTTGTTTTTCATTTCCAACAATGCAAATAGCTGTAAAAATTCAATGAACGTCGACGCATTAAAAATCGAACCCTTCAACTTTAAAAACGAATTAAAAACAATTGTGACGACATTGAGAGGTCAGACCAAGTGCGATGGACTCACAACGTGTCCCTCTTTAAGAATTTCTATAAAGTTTGGTTGTGCTTTTTTAGTCGTCACACTGTGTTATTGAATTATTTTTTATTTTCTCTAAGAGATGTTCCTTTGAATTTTGTCTTTCATTTGTCCATTTAAATGTGTAAAAAAAAATCAATAAGTAAAAAAAATCCTAAAAAAATAAAAACAAGTAAATTTGTGAAAACATTTCAAAATATTTACAAAAAAAGATAATAAAATGACAATTCCTTTTGTGCAGAGAATAGCTTCAAAAAACTTGAGATGGCAATATATCAAAATTTTGACGAAATTGTGACAAATATAAAAAGTCATTGAATTTATCTACTACACAAACCATTATCTACACTCTTCCCACTTCAAAACAAAGTGTTCCTATTTTAAATAAAAGCAGCTGCAAAATGTTTATGAATAATAACGTTTTAAAAGGGTTTTTAACATTTAGGATATTCACAGTTGCCTTTTAAAGTTTATATATAGTAATTTTAGAACGATACGTCAATCAAATTGTGAGCACCCCTTTACGTAGTTTATTCTAAAGTTGACACAAACGCGTTCTGAAAAGAGAAGTTATATTTAATTTATTAATTTTCATTTCAAAATTTTTTAAAAGTTTAACTTTCTTTTTAATTGGCGGGGGTTCTGTTTCCATATTTTTTTTTTTTTTTTTTCAATGTAATAACATTAACTTTCAGAAATTCCAGTCTACTTTGAAAAACAAACATGTTTGAAAGCAAAGCAATTTCACCAGTTTGTGTTGTCTCTATGTCAACATTTTTTAGAGTTAATAGACGGCGAAGTTAACCACCAGATAAAACTTGGAGCACCCTTATTAAAAAGCTTTTTATCTATTGAAAGAATACGGCTCACAGTGTAACCGTTTCATATAAGCTGTGGCCAAAACTATTTGCAGAGCAAGAAAATTTGGTGTGGACAACTCTTTTACATAGATTAAGAAATTTTCCAAATATTGGCCAAATCGGAGAATGACCACGCCTACCTCCTATATAAGACAAAGTTAAAAATCGATGTATTTTTAGACTCCTTCAAAATTTAAAAAAAAAATCATATTTGGTCTAAAATCACTTCAAGAAATATTCGCTATAATCAGACCATTATTCGGGGTACCCTGCATATAACCCGAATTTTAAATATCTCGTATCTTTAAAAATAAATACTTTATTTTTTTATAATCACACGCAAATATTTTCAGTATTATAGCAATGGTCTTAACTAAAAATGGGCTGGGTCAAACCAGTTTTTTGCGTACCCCTTATAAAACTTCAATTCTTAAAACCCAAGAACTTTTATCATAATCACTTCATTCGAACAAAATAACATAGAGAACTTTATTTTATCCCAACTAAGTCTTTGCTTAAAATAGCCTGAATTGATACATTGGTATCCCCCATATAACCCACGTTTTTGAAACACTTTGAAAAAAAAAACAATTTGAGATCATTTATTAAAAAAATTTAAAAAAAAAATAATATATTCAAATATTTTATATATAAAAAAGAAAATAAAAATTAAAGTTAAATTACAAATAGAAAAAAATTATGTATAAGAATTTCTGTAGTTAATCTGTTTCATCCGAAGTATCACTTGAAACAAAATCTTCAAAGTTTATATCAGAAATGAAGCTATAATGAACATCGGCATCTGTACTTTCTTCTATAATATACTAGCTTTTTTCCGGTGCGCTTTGCTGCACCTTATCTAGATAAGTACCGAAAATGTTGCAATGCCTTCAGCGTTATTATTTCTGAACCATCTCGTACTCGAAACATAGGAGTCGTTCATAAATTACGTGACCAATTTTCAATTTTTTTTTTTTTCACCCCCCTCCGGTACTCTTCGTAATGAATTTCAAAAACACTCCCCTCCACCTGCATAAAGTAAAGTAGTATATGAAAAAAAAAAAATTAATCGATTAAAATATATTCGAAAATAGAAAAAATAACTGTCGGAAAGCAAGCAAAGAAAAATTATGCCCTTACTACACTTGCCAATAGTTAACAGTCAATTTAGACGGTCAAACATGAAGATGTAAGAATGAAAATGGTTTGAAATGTTGGGTTGTATTAATTTCAATTTTTTCGAGTTTTTTTATTTTTGGTCACATTACTATATCTGAGACCCCCCCCCCCACATTCGTAACCCACATCGTAGTACATTTTAAGACCTCTCTCTCTACTAAATTAGTAACGTAATTTATGAATGACCCCATAGTTACTGCGCAAATTTGAGCTCAATCGGCTCAGTAGTTTTGGAGTCTATAACAGCATTCTCTATTGTACATTTTTTGCATTTTTCATTTCCCATTAGCAGGATATTACCAAGTAGTAACTTCAGTCTTACTTCTATGTTCTTTGTCTTTTACTTCCATAGCTTTTCTGTGTCATAAATTTTGCTTGTATGGGTGGAGACACACCCCCTTGTCCAATCCATGTCACCTTTTCTAGTGTACATCACCAAATGGTATCTACATTCTGAGTTTCAATGTTCTGTGACTTTTACTTCTATAGCTATTCTGTATTATAAATTTGGCTTATATGGATGGAGCCACGCCCCGTTTTCGATTGCCCGTGCCAGTTTTTCAGTAGAAAGACCTTCATTGTTATACGACATTTAGTTCCAAAGCAATTCGATATCATAAATTTGGCCTGTGTGACCAAATTCCCCCTTGTCTAATGTTCGCTCAAATATATAGTAACTGCCTCTTGGGCCCATAGCATCTACATATCAAGTTTCACTATCAAAACATGTACAACCCAGGAATAATAATGATTTCTAAAAAGTGGGCGTATATATAGTTAGACCACGCCCAGTTTTAGTATAGTTGCCGACAGTAACCATACGAACTTATTTGCCAAAATTTAGTCCAATACGACCAAAACCGTCTTAAATATAGCATTTTTATTGATTTGTGGGCTGTAAAAGGGGGTATGGAAAAGAAGGGGTATGGAAAATTTTTACTATGCCTATATTTTTTGCGCTAATGCAAATTAAAGTGAGACTTGCCAAATTATTCCAATATTCCATTTATTTCCAATTACCCTTGCAACTATTTCCCCATATACACCATATGTGAGCACCTATATTTTTTCACAGCTGTATTGTTGATAAGTTCACTAAAATGCCTATAATTCATGAACCAATACACATACAAAGACCATTTATACAAAAAAACCTTTGTATTGACGTCACCTTTCATGGGAAATTTCCAGAAACAAAATCGGTTCACGCATTACAGAGAACATCAATTTCATACACAATGCAACTTATTTTTATATATATAAGATAACACTTTTAATAGCTTTAAACGTTGAGGGTTGTATTGGAAGTGGTCGTATTTGTAGGCGGACTACGCCTATTTTTTGCATATTTCGTAGTTTCGATGCTACTTTGACACATACCAAATCTTATATATGTATCTCAATAATAAGTCGTTTTATAGTATTTACACTGTTGTGGGTTGTATGGGAGGTGGGCGTTTTCGTGAACTGTTTTAAAAAATTATCATTTGTTCAGGAATTTGGGTGCATATGAAAATGTGTACTAAGTTTCATGTAATTATCTCAACTCCTTCCGATAATTCTACGCTTACGGACCACATTTTTTCAGGTGACATGTTCGGGAGTAGGTTCTACGAATTTTTTGTTTTGTTTTTTTGCATTAATACCCAAGCAATTAAAAATTTAAAAAATACTTATTTCTATAAAATCATTACTCTTTTAAGCTTAAAAAAATGTTTTCCCAAAATGAAATAACGTGATTTTTTATGTACATTTTACCAAAAATTACCCAAAAATACCCTTTACGGAAAATTGCGTAAAAATAATCTAATATCTTTTAAATAAGTTGATATATAACATATAAAAAATTTAAACAAAACAAAAAATGGTTTTTGGAGCTATTCACTCTCAAGGTTGGAAAGTAATTTCCGGTTTTTCAATTTCAGTAAATTTAACATCACTAAAAACGCAATGTTTAATGTTGAATAACTTTTGAAATAAAGACTGGATTTAAATAGTTAGGATTATATTGAAAATTATTCAGACATTTATAAAACTATCAAACATGATTCATTTTCATTTAAAATCTATCCCACAGCAGACTCACAAAGTATGTAACTATTAATGGCTCAATTTACAAATTTTAATTTTAGGCGAAAAACTGCCATCACATATAATTCAATTATAGACAAAAAAAACGCAAAATCACACCTTTTTGTTCTAGAAATTTGTTCATTGAGATCTTAGGTAAATTTGTGTAGTTGATTGTTTCCTTGAATTTTGAACGGTTTGCTACCTATGGACCTGAACACGGGAAAAAAGGTAAAAAAAAAATCGAATTTTTTTAAGTTTTTTGCGATTTTGATCTGGAAGGTGAATTTTTTTTTTTATTTTATATGTTCGCAATTTTTGTTCTTTATGACAAGAGCTACAACTTTGCCTCAGAGAGTAAATCGAAATTCTGAACGGTTTGCAAGATATGAGCCCGATAAAATGATCACTTTTTTGCGAAAATGATACCGAGGCCCCAAATCTTTGGCGGCCCATAAACAAAAAAGTGCATGACTTTGGGAAAAATTGGGAGACACTGGTCTTTTTTTTTTTAGTCTTTTATCACGTAGTGGTGTCCGTATATGGTTATTTTGCCATGACTTAAAAAATTACACACAGTGTAACCTAACGTAAAAACGTGAAATGAAAATTATAAAAAGAAAAAAAAATATAACACGTATTGCTGGCATGGCATTGAACTTGAACAAATTAAGAATGAGTCAACTTATTGCAATATTTTCAAAAATTTTGTAATTTTTCTCAAAATAGATGAAATAACTTTTCCAATGATACTATTTTACCAGTAATCAGTTGATTGAGCTACGTTGTCTCAAAATAGACCCTATTTGGTCGCGAAAAATTATTATAAAAACTAATACCTTCGAATTTGGTTTTCAAATCAATAAACCAATACAAGAAAAATATTTGGACCAAATCGGAGATGATCACTTCAATGTGAAATAGGCGATATCAGTTAGTAAAACCAAAAATAAAGACAAAGTCAAACATAGGTACCATTCTTTTTGATTTCGTTTATATTCTTCATTTCGTTCCTTATCTAAATTAGTATCTAGCTTTATTTTTTCCCGATATTTTCGTGCTCTTTCAGCAGGCGTTAATTTTGCTATTTTACTCTTAAATATACAAAAACGAAATACAAAATGAATACTTTAGCCGGTGGTGTGACATATCTTAAAAGTGACGTTCAATACATTTGCCACTTTTTAGTTTTTTTTCTTAGGAATTTTTTTTTGCAAATATACTAAAACAATGAAATTAATCAAAACCCATGAAACAATGATTTTAAACTTTCATTTTTTCGATTTACTTTTTTTGCTTTAACAAAACTCCGCGTGACGTTCAATACATTTTTACACATACTTATCATGATGAACTGAGACAATACAAAAAAAATTACTTTAATATTATTTAATCGTCTTCATTTTTAGAATTTCGTGAGAACTAATCTCTGCACTTAATATCTTAATATAACCTTTTTGTCATCTATAGCACTCCTAAATTAAAACTAAAGAAGTGTACAAAAAAGTGACGTTCAATACAATGCTTGGGGACTAAATGCAAATCGAAAGCCAAATTCGCGATGACAATGTTTTGAGAATAACAACAAAATAAAACATAAGAAATAAATGCTATCATTACAAAACAGTTATTATTTGTTATATTTTTGCATTGTTTTAAACTTTTTTTTCACGTTTTTCATCAAAAAGTGTAACTGGGGACACATGTTTCTGTATTAAGCGAGAACGAGAGAGCAATATAATATTGTTCAAAACAAATATGCAAACAATTTTAGGATTCTGAAAAATATGTTTTGTCAATAAATATTCTTTAGTGATGACTTTCTCATTTTTTATTTTTTTTTTCTTTTTGTATTCACCTAAAAACAGAGTTAAAAGAGCGGGAGAAAAAAAAAGAGCGTTTTGAATGCAATTGACCCATATTATAAGTCATAATATTACAACAAAAAAATACAATTTAGTTTTGGCCGCAATTGTTACACTATGCGGCTGCTAGGATATTAAGATTTTTTTAACCAAAATTTATGTAATATTTGCCTTTTCAAATTGATTCTAAGGTCAAATCATACATGATGAACAAAGTCTGAGTACGCCATCTTGTTAAGCATCATTGATTTATGTAGGAATGACTACTAAATCTTTGAGCTTTTTTAAAAAATTTAAACTTTAAGGAACATATGTTCGCTGAAAATGAGCCATGTTTTTTTTTCTAAAGATGGAAATGCAATTTTTACTCAGGAAATCGAAGGAACTCAACCAAAAGTGGTCAAATACATAATTTCGTTCGTATATTTGTTATGTATCCGTTCAAGAATGAAGCTTCCAAATGAGCCTAAAATTGCTTCTCCTCGGAAGTTAATGGGTTAATGTGTGTGCTTGTGTCTTTCAAGTAGCTTTCCTTGTAAGGCTTTTTGTTTTTATTCTTGAATTTATGACTTCCACTTGACCACATGTGTTTGTTTGTTTGACTTTTGAGGATGTTTGACTTTCACAAACATTCGAAAGGACGGAACCTTAAACTCTTCAATAAACAATATTTTTTTTTTTGTTCATATCTCTGCAAACACATATTTGTTCTTTTGCCACTCTTAACCTCTATATCATAAAAAAGTACCCTTTGTACGTAAATTTAATTGCATTTTATATTAAACATTATTTAATAAGAACATGCCCATTCATACATACTATTAAAACGAAATTCTGAAAATATTTTTATTACTTTGAGAAAAGGTTCAATTTAATTTCAGAACCAATAGCCTTTCATTTAACAAATTTTATGTTCAAAATCATCGGCTACTTTTGTTTGAGTACGTTATGTAATCGTATATCCTGTAATTTTGTTCAATTTCACTTTATGTGTATGATTAAAATATAAATACCACTTTTGCTGTACTTTAATTATCTTTGATGTCTGGCCAAACATTTTTAGCTGGTGTTATTGGAACTCTTTGAAATATTAGAACATTTATAGTGAAAATATTGCGTTGCTATCGCTTGAAAAGGATATTTTTAAAGCTCTTGTACAAATTTCATTTTACCGACAGTTATTAGAGTGTAAAATAAAAATGAAAATAAAAATATAAATAAAATTGTTATTGTAGTGCGCTCTGGATGTCCGCATGACTTCCACTTGAATTTGAGTTTTGCAACGCATGCAAATATTTCACTCATAAAGTTGCACAAATATAGCAGATCCTGTCCATGGCTAACGTTGTTGTAAAAAAGTGAAATAAAATATATAACAACACTCAACCATTGACATAGAACGCACACAACCAAATGCTGTGAATGTATTCATAGTTGTAAATCTAAGTCTGTGTAATAAATTAAAAAATATAAACATATCTACATTTCAAATATTTGTTCGCCATAGCAACACAAAAAAAAAAAATGCAATGCTACCGATAGTTAGAGCTTTCCCTGGCTTAGCAACATGAGGTTCGCCCAACGCTTCGACTCGTCGTATACAATATTCTAACATATGTATGATATTTTGCCTCGTTGTAGGAGAGAACTACGTGTGGAATGCACACGTCCTCTGCACAGTCGGTCGCAGTGGAATAAATACTTATTTTAAAATAATTTAAAAGCTACTTTTTGAACAAAAATAAGCATCACAACTCAATTAATTTATGGGTTGTCCTCTTAAAAAGGAGGCCTATGTCAACACCAAAGAGACACATTTTTGGAACCGGGGCAATGTGTTCCATATTTAATGGGAATGTTTGATTTAACTAATAAAACCTTAATACATGGAAAAAGTTCAATTTTGTTCATTTTAAAGGTTTCACCAAATCATAATACCCATTGGCCACGTTCAGCAGGCACAACCGTTGTGCAACTGTTGAGTGTGTGCCTGCTGAACGCATAAGTATCAGTTTCTGATCAGCTCAACATGTTGTAAAAACTGTCAGTTTTCGGTATCATTTTTTTTTTCTGATACTGGCACTCAACATGTTGAGCACAACAGTTGTGTCTGCTGAACGTAGCCATTGAAACTAGGCGGCCTCGGTAGTCAAAAGCGTTTTAAGACACAACAGACGCTAACTTTTCGAAACCCTTTGGCCTGCTTTGGAATGTTCTGCGATCCCCGAGATGTGTTGCACTGTGTACTTGTAAAACTAAAATAAAAAACTTTTCAAAAGTTCTTCCTCCGTCAAGTGGGACCAGATTAAAATTTGTAAAAAGTAATTTTTGATTAAACCTTTCAGTAAATAGACACTTTTGCTCAGTCCAATCATTTGAAAATAGCTTCTTTTGATAAAACTTGAAAATTTTGCGAAAATTTCTTAGTTAAAAAGAAGGAAAATTTGTTTCGATTCGAACTTACGCAAGCAATTCATCAACAGTTTTGATAGAAGTTATTTAATCTCACTTTTGTATTCATTACACTGAGAGTTTCCAACTCAGTTTGCTCACGTTTTGTTGACGCTATAAGGAATTTATCATCTTCGGCTTGGCAGAAGTTAAATTCCCCTACGTCGTTTAATATAAAATATCCGAAGTTATGAAGGAATTATTTTTGATGACGTCAGTTTGTATGGGAAATAAGGCTTGTTTGCATTTCAAGATATCCAAATTTGAAAAGCATTGCAAGCTTCAAATATCACAGCTTATGTATAAAATATCAAATCAATGCATTAGTTCATTTGTTCCACGGTGATACATTTTCCATTGTATCATTTTAGTTATTAAGTTGATTTTATATATGTTCCGCCATTTATGGTGAGCTTTGATGGTTTTTAATTTGTTATGTGGCTTAAGTTTAATTTTCGATAAGATTTTTCCAACAGCATCATTAACATGCATAAATTTTGTCAATAAAATTTGGGATTTTGTTGCCAGCCCGTTATGTTAGTGGCCAACAAATTACAACGTTGAATATTAAATGTAATTATAAATATTAATTAGACCAATAACATGTTATGACTGGGAAACCATTTTTGACACGAAATCTAATGCATGTCGTTGGTGTGGTAGAGCATATTAAGAGCCCTATTCTGAGTTTTCTTGACAGGTAAATTATCAATAAAATTTGTAAAGAATTTTATCAAGCGAAAGCTTTATTTGTATTCTGCAGCAACCTTGACAAATAAAAAGCTTCGAAACTCACCAGAGAAGGTGAATTCTTGTTAACAAGTCAACTGACTTTTGGTCGTGATATCACACTGACTTAGAGGGTGAATCACACCAACATGCATTAAAATTAGTACAACAGAAAAGCAGATCATGGTCCGATATAAAGAATATTTGGTCAAGAAGTAAAAGTGGTGTCAAACATGATAAGTGTTGCCGTATTTTTCCTAATGATGGGGTTACGTTCAGTGCTATTTTCTTAAGTTTTATTATCTTCTGACGTTTGTTGGCTGTGTTTCTGTTTTCTTCATGTCAATTATGCATATACAGAACAAAACATTCTGACAATTCAATCTGAATAGTTCGCCAAACGCTGTGTTCTGAGCGATTGGCGAGAAGAGAGGATCGGCAATAGCCAATCGCTTTGATTATGTTCGGGCTCTAATGTGCACCTCCTGAACTCTTATAAATAATTTATGCCAATGATTTTCTCTTGAATACAATGCAATGATGCACCGTCTTAACACATGGGGCAAAACGAAAAGTAAAATTTTTCACTATACGTCATTGAATGGCGTATACAGCAAGAGGTCACCAAAAATTTCGGTTTAAAGAGATTGTAGAGAAAAATTGACACGAAATATCTCAGTAGAAGATAAGAAGGGATTGTAGATTTGAAAAATTTGGTATCACAAACTCGGGAGTGTGCCATTAACTCAAAATTGTTAAAATGTCGTATGGAGCACATGAACCTCCGGACGACGATATACCTAAAAGCATCAGAACAGTACACGGCACTGTGCTATATTCTCCTTCAGTTGGCATCTTCTTTAATTTTCTCATATAATTCTATGCGTGCATATAATTTTATTTGTTTCTGAAGTATTTGAATGCACATCAAAACATTACCTTCCTACACTGATTGTTTTGAAATGCGGTTGCAGTAGAGACAAAATACTTGAAAGCATGGCAAATGGCTTGTCACTTTTTTTATGCTTTTATGCTACCAGCTTAAAAATATTAAATATATCTATCATAAGTAAATAATTCATACAACAAGATGTTTAAATACCTTTTCTCTAAATATTAATTTTTTCAAGTTAAGGCGTAAAAAATTCATATCGGATAAAATTGTTTTACTTTTAAACCCCAATCTTGGCTATAACAAACATAATCAAAATATTCTTGTTCTACTTAATCTACTTGTTCTACTTTTTTCGTTTTTTTTTTTTTATTTATTTATTTTTTTTATTCATTAGTGGTATGTTATTAGTGCTGTTTATATGTAGGTAATATTCATGCAATAAAAATTCTATTGGTTATCTGAAAATCGATTATTATTTCACCCCAACTGTGTTATTTGCCACAACAGCAACAACAACAACACTTGTATGGCATATGTTTGATATGATATGTTTTTGTACTTTATTTTTATATCTTGTGTGTACGTGTATGTTTGTCAAAGTACGCACTTGAGTGTATGTATTGTTTAGGATAGAATGTAATTACATATGTAATTTATTGAAATCAATTCATGTAACATACAGCAAAATCGTTATCTCTATTATAACAACGCAAAATAATTATCGGTACCAAAAGCTATTTCGAATATTTCTTTTTTATTTTTTTTTATCCGATTGTAATAATGAATACGAGTGTTTTCTGTCCGTCCTGTGAATAGGTTTTATGGGAATGTTAATATGTCATTAAAGTTAATTATTTTATGCTCTCAAGCGGATGTCGACTCACATGCATCTATTTAAGGGGACATCGTTGTGGCATTATAATTATTTGATAATGAGGTTCCTTTTATTCCATGTGGTTGTTAGTAGTTTTCAAAGGATTCTCAAAGGTCGGCAACATATCTCATATTAATTGCCGCATATAATTCAATATTCCATATTGAACTTTTCGGTTGAGTGACACCAATCGAAATATTAATCCGTTCTCTATAGTATAGGATCTAACTATTTAGATAAAGTTTGCCTTTTCAGTACTAAAAATAATGACAAGAATTTCAATATGAATTTTTAACATAAATGCACTTAAGACATTGAAGCCATCTGCTAAAATATAATTTTTTTGTTTTTTTTTTTCAATATTAGTCATAAGCTTATATACGATTTTTTTTTTAAATAGGTTTTAATTTTTCGATAAGGATTACACTGTCATATGCTCAGTTTGGTTTCTAATGAATAGACTAACGCTAGAACGACGACAGCACAAATTTGTTTCGAAAATCGTGGTTGACTTCGTGCGCTGTATTCATTACGGTGACATAATCGTTCATCCGAGGTACTAATTGGACTAACTATGGATTATTTTTGATACCACACATACTTTGATTGATAATGCGCATCCGCAAAGACATTGTACAGTACGGATAACCAAGAGACAATTGCTGCTGTAGAGCATAGTATTGAGGAGGACCCAAATGAGTCGATTCACCGAAATTTTAACGTTGAAATTGAACTTACAGAAGGTGCCACATCCGTGGCAGCCACATATCCGAAATTTTATTTATTTACTAATCGCATAAAGCTATCTTTCTAATAAAGCGAATTTTCAATTTGAAATAATGTTATCACAGTATTTTATTTCAATTCAAAATTTAAGACCTTATATTATTCCTAATATGAAATCTAAACATTTTCAATATGTTTTTGAAGAATTGCAAAATTTTACTATTTTATTTTGTGAATTGTTTCCTTTAGCAATGCAAATTATATGATAAATTGATAATGATATCAATTTATGATAAATTCAGGACATGTTTCGGAGTAAATCTCATAAATGATGGTCCGGGCATTTGTTGAACAAAAAATACCTCTTATTAAAGATGGTCCTCAAAACCACCAACTCCTAATAACCACCATGTTGTGCAGTTTTTGTGCATTCATAAAATAACATTTAGATGATTTCCAAGTATAATACCAGAGAGGTCACACTTATTGAAACGCTTTCAAATAACCGCTTTTAAAAACTTTTATCAAATTTTGAACCATTTAAAGTAACTGTATTATTAAATATATATCTATTCATCCTTTTTTTTTTTTGAGAGTTCATTTGAATGTCATAAGAACACTCCCGTGATGGCACTAAGAAAAGGATTTTTTTTTTAAATTTCCTTTTTTTTTTTAAATTGTGGGAAATGATGGCGTTTTGAGTCATTACTTTTTTTTAGCTTTGAACCAAGAATTTCAGGTTTAATACCTATTCAGTCAAGTCTGCCTTGGTTCGAAATGGGGTGATAGATTAAAGAGAGGGAAGAGGCAATCAAGTGAAACATGTGTAGGACGTTCAAGCGTGGTGGAAAGCCGTAAAAACATATGAATTTGAATCTGAGGCAAGTCAATTCAAGTTATAAGGCAACCTTACCGATAAACTTTTTTAATTACCAACAACGACTTCAGAAATTGATGAATTTTCAATTTCTGCTGATTACAATTGAGTATAGAAAATGCGAAAGGTTAAAGCATAGGACAATAGCCTGGCCGGGATTCGAACCCCGGACCTCTGGGGTGGCAGTCGATCATGCTACCTACTCGACTACCGAGAGGCCGCGGATTTTCTTCAACTAATGTGAAAAAAAGGATTTCTCTTATCATCGCAACATTTTTGTGAAAAGAGCTGATAATTTTATTTAAATCCAAAGTACACACAAAGAAAAAAAAAGTTTATCGCCAGTTTGCCGCAAACGAACTTCTTTTGTCGTGCTTGAAGTCGTTATTTGCAAACGTTTCAACAGTTGTCATAATAATAATAGTCAGTTGCGAGAAACGCGTCATTTAGTTGCAGGAAATTAATTTTGTTTCTCATTAACGCGAGTGATTTCTAAATTGCAGCAATTAAAATATTTGTTTTTCCCAACTGAACACTTCCTTTCTTTTTCCCTTCGTCGTATAAACACAACGCTTATAGTTCAAAGTTACTTTTTGGACAAATTGTTACTACAAGCAAATTGATAATTTGCTTAATACGCGGACAGAGATAGCAACAGAGTGCAAAACCTTATAAATTTCTTTTTACCATATCTTTCATATCTTTACCATATCTAGTTTCAAAGAAAAAGGAAAAACCACATTTTAAAAAGGAATTACATACAGAAACTACTTTCAAAGCCATCGATTAAATAAAAAATCTCAGATTTAGCAACTGCCCCCCTCTATCCCCCCCTGGCTACACCCTTAGCAATGAGTGCAATCCATAAGAAGACGGACGGACATAAGGAGAAAGATAATTAATATAATAAATAATAATGACCGAAATAACTTGCGGTATATAGTATATATATATATAAGATATATTTTCAAGTTGATGACAACTGAATATTCGTTTGCGGAAAATATAACTCGCAAATGTAGTTGGTGAATATTTCAGTTACGGTAAACAAAAAATTTCTTTGCGTGTAAAAACTCTGAGGTTACTAATGGAATACAATATCTTCAAATGTCCGCCGCGGCTGTTCTTGCATATGGTTATTCTTTTGATGAAATTTTTCATCAATTTTTCATTTAGTGGTGCCCATACCCAATCATATTCAATAGATCTCTTTTTGTGAAATTAATTAATGTTTGTGTGGTTGTATAGGAGTAGTTCCTATACAATTTTTGCAAACAATAATTCGAGAGATCATTTTAAAAATCTCGCCTAATATGCAAGGCTGAAAGTGAATCAATTCTTTTGCTGAACGTTTTGATGACGGTAGTTTGAAGGAGATGTGGGCGTAGTTAGTAGTCAGGTCCGTATAGCCAAGTCGAAGTCAAAGTATGTTGATAGTTTCTATTTCTTCTACATCTGCACGTCTCCTGCAGAAGTCACGATGAGGAGTCCCCAGTTTCGAGGACATTGTGCCGATAGTATAGTGTTGCGAAAGGACTCCTTCAATTTTAAGTTTTACTCATTGGTAGCAGAGATTTACAGCCTCTTTATGTATTCCGAAAAGAGAACTGTCGTTCGTGTGGGACATAATAATCAATATATTTTTTCATATAAAAAAATATTGTTGCTCGTTTCTTTCACGAACGAGAGTGCTCTTTTCGGAATACATAAAGATGCGATTAGTCTTTTTTCCCAAACCTAAGGCCAAAAATTCCATGACACCATCCTATCTGAAAGACCAACAGACGTTTATATTCCCTTTAGTTTAAGTATTTATACTTTTCTTGACTCCCATATTAGGAACCATGACCAACATAGCCATTTCAAAACTTTCTAGTCAATTTTTTTTTAATTTCGTGTAACTCTGTGTTGCGATGACCTTATCAAGAATATAAATAAACTTTTTTATCTCTGCACCACCTCATTCTGAAAGTTACAAATCTAATAGAGAAAAGCAATCTTCAAATTGTAACAGATATCATGTCTGTGATAGCCAGCATTTTGCGTAATTTTTTTTTCTGTCTATTTGCTAAATTTTTCAAAATTGGAATTTTATTCAATAAAGATTTTTGTTGGCTCTGTATGTGCTTTTTGTGCACTGACAACACCACACACCACAATTGGCAAAATTTATTAGGGTCAAGTATTTATATCACTCTCCCCTTTACAAGTTTGTTCTTCATATCATAGTTAAGGAATCATATCTTTTTAGAGCTTGTTCCAAAATAAAATTGTTTTAACATACCTTCTGAGTTTTAATAGATGCCGGTAAGTTGAAACAAAGTGTGACGCCAAGATTTTAAGATATCGTCTTAGATATAGAGATGTATTAAGACAAACTTTGTATTTTTTGCACAAACATTAAGAACGTAGACAGTTTAAGTAGAGTTCTGTAAATATAATAAAGAGAAGAGATAAAGAGCTGTTGAGTAAGAGTTAAAGAGCTTAAGATATGGAAGGTTGAAAAAAGTAATGTTAGATATTTTTAGAATATCTAAAGAATAGAGTATATATAAATATATAATAATTTTAATAAATTTTTTGCCCTATTTTTATTAGATGATTGGTGAAAAAATTAAAAGATATCAGATTATTTCAAAATATATCGGAAACATATACAAATTACGTTTTTGGCCTTGTGTTCGTATACAAACGATCGAGAACTGAACCTACCACTTTCATGCCGACTCCGAACGGCTAATATTCTCAAGAAGCTTTCATGACATTATTTACTCTCTGAGGTGTGCCATGTCTACGTAAAATTGGCATCGAACTATCGACATACTTTTATGCGTTCGGCTACGATTACTCATTCCTTCAAAGCACTACTATTTCATTTCAAGTAGTTATTGCTATTGGATACATTTGGATGTAATAGCGCTTTGGTATAAGTAACAAAAAATAGTTTCCACTTGATTTTTTTCATTATTCATGTCTCTCTTTCATAGAAAAAGAAAACAATTCAAAATCTTTGCAAACAATAATGCTCTTCAATGCTGAATTTTATTTAAGTACCAAAAACAGCGCAAGGACACGACTCGAGCCAACACTTGCTGCCAATCCCTACATTCTCAAGGGTCGTCTTATTTTTAATTTGAAGCAAAACAAATTCAATTTTAGAATTCTATGCAAAACTTTTTTGCTCAAATTGAAAACAAAGTCTTCAAAGCCTTGACATTTATATGCATTCTTTTGATTAATTCATTTGTCCTGCATGTCCTTTGAAAGGGGAGTCATAATTTTGTATAAACAAGCAACCCCATGACAAGAAAATGCTGAACAAAGAGAAAATAACGAAAAAAAAGTAGCTAGAACCAGCGGGCAAAAACCGCAGATAAACACCAACAAACAAAACAAAGCACACACAGAACAACAACACAACAAAAAAAACACAAAAAAAAAACGAGCAAGGAGCGACAAAAGCCTAGACTTGGAATAAAACTATTGTAAAAAATAGCACAAAATTAGTAAGTTAATCGAAAGAAAAACCAAAAACAAACATAGAAGTTAAAGCTGCGTTGAGCATAGCACCGGAAACGGTTAGCCATGCGGCTATGCGGGCGCTATAATCGTCGGAAATGCGGTTAGTGCGTTTGTTTCATTATTAAAAGTACCCATTAGATAAAGAGCAAACAAAAGAGTAGCGATAAGAAAACAAAACGGAGTAGAAGACTAAAATTCGCAGCATAACCAGTCGGGTTGTTCCCACTACGGCGTGAAAAAAAAAGAAAAAAACTGGCCAGAAGAGAAAAAAAGAAACATTTAACAAATAAGCTGGCAACACATGCTTATTTGTAAATATTTGTAGTAGTTGAGAGTGCAGCAAATAAGTAGCAAAAAATATTGTAGGCTAAAAAAAATGATACAAAAAAAAACAAAAAAACAAAAGGAATTGATAGGGGAAAAAAAAGAAAACAATTAGAAGCAGGAAGAATGAAAAAAACGGATACAAAAAGCTGCTTATATTTAGAAAAATACGGGTTTTCGCTCAAATAATCTGCACCAATTTAATTAGGTTTCGCTTCTTTTTATACTACGTTAAGAGGATTACGTTTTGTTTCTTCGTTAACTGTTGCCGAATGGAGTCTTGGAAACTCTTATGGCCAGAATAGACGAAGTAGCAGCGGAAAATATAGCTCATAGAAATAATGGAGCTTCGCTACGCAAGTCTTTGCTAAACAAAGAGCTCAATATGAGTAAATAAAAAAATCTATTTCTTCTTCTTCTTCTTCTTCTGCAGAGCTTTGCGTTATTTCAGCTTAAGTAAAATTTTGTTCCATTTCTGCAATCGTCAAGCGCAAAGACCAAGTTTAAGTAGAAATTCAATTATATTTTAATTCAACTCTCACCAATCTCACTTGATCTATTTTATGCGCATATTCGTTAAAAATTTAAAGCTGTTTTTATTCCAACACATTTAAACGTTTATCACAACTTGAACAATTTAACCATCGGCTGATACGACTAAATGCCCATAAAGCGCAGCCATAAAAATCCCATCAATGACCCAGGGCCGTAACCAACTGCACTCTTGAACCAAAAATTTAAACAAATTAAACCTAAAAATTTATACAAATACGATCATTAAAAGCCAAGGGTGAAATATTTTATTATAAAAAAAAAAAACAAATCAATGCAAAACAACTTTCCATGTATCTTAAAATAAACTTGGCATTTACTGTTAGAAGAAAAATTTAATCATTTTCAACATTAAGTCATCGGAAATATAGGGGCAATACACCGTCCTATCGCGATATAGGCGAAAAAAAGCACAATGTCACACACCAGCTAATCCGAGGCATTATTGAAAGAAAGTTTCGAAAAAAAAATTTTGTTTTTACCGAACGTAGGGGTCGCGCATTGACATATTTCTTCATAACTTTGGTATTTACCGTCCGTTCTTAAAGAATGATATATTTATGTTTTCTCTCAAGGAGACTTATTTTTTGTCTTGAGGACTTTTTGACTTCAGTTGATTTCTTTATAGTACTGACCTACCGGACCTCAGTTTCTACCATTTTAAGGTACCATTTTGATTTCAGAAATGGAAAGCCCGTAAAAAATCAGTAAACTTTTACTAAAGAAATTTTTCGCAAATTCGACAGGAAATATTTAAAAAAATTTTCAAATAATTGCAAAACGAAGGGAAAATTTTAAAATATTTTGTCATGTATTATTTTTATAAAATATGCACCAAAAACGTTCTTCAAAACTTTCTCAAACAAAAACGCATGTCAAAATGTATTAACCATAAAGTAGAATTTATTCAAAAACAATAAAGCTATTTAGAAAAACAAAAAAAAAATGTTTTTACATTTATTCCTGAAATATATGTAGTAACCTCGTAAAAATAGTTTCTCTAATACCAAAATTGAAAAATAAAAATAGGTTTCTTTATTAGGTTTCTTTCCACATTATAAAGTGGCTGATTCTTTTATACAAATAGAAATATAACACTGAACAACAAAATCAATTTTTTCCAAATTGACAACGTTCCGATAATAGATTCTGGTAGAAAGGAAAAAAAAAAATAAAAATACACTTGTCTAGGCGTTTAGAAAGTTTACGTATGTGTCTTATTTTAGGGGGTATAAGTTTCCTACTTTTTGAACATTCTAATATTGAATCGGCATAAGTAATCATGTTATCCTTACATTTTGGGTATAGAATGTTCTCTGAGGCTTTATGTACAATACTACGAGAAATATTTTTGTGGAACATTTTAATCCCCGTACTTCTCAATTGATGTGTCTTTTTTGACCCTTTTATGATAAAAGCCAAAAAAGACCTATAAAACAAAGATATAACTGGTTAAAATGTTCCACAGAAAAATTCGTCATCAAATTCTACTATAAGCCTCTGAATACACTAAAGCTGAAAATTCAACTTAAATGCCAGAAATAAGTCAAAACTAGAAATGTGTTGAAGAGTTTATTTCGTCCTTAATCAGAATTGATGATAAAATGTCGCACAAAACTTGGTTTTAGGGGGTTACTTTATATGAAAAAATTATTTTTCTGATTTGGCACATCATACTTAGCAATAGCAATGAACCTAGGATGCACTTTGGCTGATAAGATCCATTAGGTTCAAACAAAAAACTATGAAAAGCAAAATTAAAAAAAAAGTTAATTTTAATCCCCTCCTCCGGTTCCCATTATTTTATTGTATCAAAACTTGTTACCATATAAGCCATATACTTGTTGTTGTGTTCACAATTTTTGAAACTATTGAAAATCAACCAAATAAAGCACTTTACATGGTGTCGACGTATATTCGAGCAGTAGGGGAACGATTTTTGCCAAGGAAATTGCTTGCTATTTTGGAAAAAAATTGATTTTGTTGTTCAGTGTAATCAGAGACGTGTCTGTTGTCATTTTTGCACCCGAATGCTTCCTATTAATAATGAAACTACGTTTCTACAATTGTATTAATTTGCGTTTTTACTAGTTACTTAACCTCAAAATATTAATTTTGGCGTTGGGGCTTAAGGTGACATTTGCTCGGGACAGGTTGTGGCTGTTGATCTGTTGATTTTTTTAAATTCTAGAATATTTTATTTTTATTTTCATTTTTATTTTTGAGACATTTTTTTGTTCAATAAAGAAGTTTATTGCCTTCTTATAGGTGTGATATAATATCCATTTTGTTTTCCGATAATTATAAAATTAACCTATAATAGTTAGTTATAGATAGTTATAAAATCGTAAAGATTTTAATTTTCGAAAACAAATTTGAGCTTTAGGTCAAGTATGTTGACAACAAGACAAAATGAAGACAAAGAATTCAACAACCAACAACAACAACAACGGCTCTGTATAGAGCAAATCATACAGCTTGACTATACAGACTTTTTCGTTGTCAGCTACACCAACTCATCAGTAGTCTTGCATGACTTTTCACTGTGATCCACTCAAAATACTTAGGTTTTACTTATACTGCCAATTCACAGTGAAAAGTCATGCAAAACTACTTCAGGTTGTCTTGTTGTCAACATACTTGACCTAAAGCTCAAATTTGTTTTCAATATAAATAATGAAAGGTCGTATTCAAAATATTAAGATTAAAGATTTAAATTTTCTTCAAAATTTGTTTCATTCTAAGTTTTATTTTAAATAAGACAAAATATTGATTTGTAAAAATAATAATAAATTCTTAAATAAAGAAACGCAACTGGCTGCGGTGGTTGTCCCTAATAAAAAGTTTTTTATTACGTTTGTTTTTCTTGGTAACATCTTGCCCCATGTAGTGTAAGAACCTGCCCCCCTGGTGCGGGGTTGAAAGTGACAAGCCTCCTTTTGCAAAATTCATTCATTTATGTTTAATCTAATTATTTGGTATTGAATAGTGGTGACTCAATCAAGCAAATCTATACCCAGGTAAAACAATCAAACAAATAAAAAAATATGGCACTTTAAAATTAAAATGTCAAAACCATCCCCGATCTAAGTATTATTTTATCTTCAACTTCGATGCGACAAATTATTGATTATTATTTTATGATGCACACATTCTTCGAGAAATGTTTTCAAAAATTAAAAAAGAAAATTATCTATTCTAGAACCCATTTATACTATTTTCCAGCTTAAGTGAAAAGACAGACTTACACACTTAAGATTACAAACGAAGACAATACATTCGTAAAACTTTTCAATAATTGTGAATTGTAAATTGTGTCGTAAAATTATTCAAAATGCATTTCACATTTTTTTATTATTATTTGGCTTTTAATTATTTTTTGCTGTAATTAGAGGCCTTTAATAAAATTCTTTTGAAGTGTTTTTTCTTCTTGTATTGTTTTCTTTGAAGTCTAAAATGTAGGTATTCAATATTTCCTCTCACGTCTCCTTTAGATTATGCAAAAAAAAAACTTAAATCCAGCAAAATTTGAATAATAACCTTGAAAGTTTGGTTTAATTTTCTGGGTATAATTTTTAAGCAAGCATTTCACGGAAATACTTAAAACATTTTAGACTTTAGGCAACAAAACAATAAAATGAAAAAAAGAAAATTCTTCAAAAGAATATTGTTCTAAAGAATTTTACTAACGGTTGAATCTTTTGATAGCATATCTATAAATAGTCTTGTATAAGACCTTGAAAGATGTCTAAGAGTATGTTGTGCAATGAATAAGAAACGCACTTAATTGCTCAAGCTTATAATTTATTTCGAATTTACTTTTTACCATTTTACAAACCTAACCATTTAAAAGGACAATGTCTGAAGAGACACTCTCAGCCTTATTGAGCAACAAAATTGCTAATAAAGTATGAGAATTTCTTCAAATGTCTTTTTTTAGCATTTTTAAGTAAAATAACTTCTTGTCATGCCATTAATACCGTCCTTATGAATCATACTACAATGGTTCTCAAGAGTATTTGTAGATAATCATTATATTCTTGGAATTTTTTTTTTAAATTAAAAAATGTTTTTTTTTCCAAGAAAAATTGGAAGAGCAAACTATCTTCGAAAGGTTCAATGCGAATATTTTTATTGCATTTAACTTTTTGCAATAAAAATACACTTAATGATAGTGCGAATTTAATACCTCAGCGAATCTAAAATGAAAAAAAAAAGAAAAAAAGTTCAACAGCCATTTCAGCATTGTATTTAAAACTTTAATTTCAACTATCTTTGAAACACGTCTTTGCAAGTAAGCAACTTTTTGCAGTATACCGACGATATAATCTATAAAAACTACATCCAAAGAGTAAATTATAAATATTAAAAACAAATAAACTTGTTTTAAAAAAAAAAGCATCATTTGTGACACAAATTGGGACTGTGAGCTTAATGCCTTAAATATTGGTGATGCTTTTAATTTAATGAAATCAAAATTGCAAAATATTTACCATGACTACATATATTCCACGCACTGTTAAAAAATAATTCAAACGTCCCTGGTTCAAACGCCTGGGCTAATGCATTTAAAAATACGATACGCCAATAAATGCCTACTGGAAGCCCTCACAACAAAATTAGACAAAAAATATCTGACATCATGGGGACCCTGAGAGAGCCGCTCAAAGATCGATAACGCAACATTCATGCAGCGGCGTTGCATTGAATTTTTACTCAATGAGTATATAACCTACGATAAAAGTTTAAAAAGGAAAATAAAGTTTTTATACATGGCTTTACGACAAAAATAAAAAAAAAAATTCCGGCGTCGTCAGGTCGTGAATATAGCAGCTTATGTAACAGAAATGTAATATCGTTGCACGGAATTATTACTCACTCAGGAAGAGCGCTACGGTAAATTCTGTTTTACGACAGCATGGATGTGTTATTACGCTTTACAACTAAATTAAAAAAAAAAAATCTTGTTGTCATAATAACAGGGATGCAATCACATAATGCAGTAAAAACGCTACAGCCATGAAAAAACGTTACATGGATTTTTTACTCTCTGACTACTAGTGCAACGGTAAATTTTAAGGAACGAAAACGAAGGTGAGGTCTTCGGGCATATGATAAAAATAAAAAAAAAATTGACGGCGTGTCAAAGACCCTCAGGGAACCGCCTAATGTGACGCATATGCATCACTTTTGCTGGATTAATTGAAATGAGAGCACAACCCATGCGGAAGCAAAAAAAAAAAACATAAAGCAAAGCACCAACTCCAAATCCAACAACTCTAACTCCAACACCAACACAAACACCAACACCAACACCAACACCAACACCAACACCAACACCAACACCAACACCAACACCAACACCAACACCAACACCAACACCAACACCAACACCAACACCAATAACAACAACAACAACAACAACAACAACAAGAAACTTCGTCACGTCAAAACTTACGGGTGTGTCCACGACAAAGCCAACTCTTTTTTTTTCATAAGTATCGTCACTTTATGAGAGAATTGAATTTTCTTGGTAATTACCTTTATAAGTAACATGTTCTAAGAGTCGAGTCAAATATTATATCAAACCCTAAAGCTTTTTGAACATAAATAATTCTTATTCATAATATAATAAACATAAATTCTAAAAGAAAGACATCTAATATTCCTAATTCTATATATTTTATAAGAATAAAAATTTAAATTCTGGCCAAGAAACTGCAAATCTCTTTGCTGAGTATTTTCAAAATAATTTTGAGCCAATCACTAAGTACGCTGGGGAATATGACTGTGAACTTTTTCATTCCATCGATTTGGGATCTTTATATGACCCTGATCTCGACGTTTTGGATGGTATTCGTAATCTTAAGCACTCAATGAAGACCGATATTCATGGGTTTTCCGCTTTTCTTTTTAAAAAGTGCTGTCATTCCCTTGTTTAAACGCTTAAATTAATCTTCAATAAATCCCCTGTTGCGGATATATTTTTATTCGACTGGGAGACTTCATCAATTGCACCTTTTTTTTAAATCTGGTAATAAAAATGACATTGCTAATTATAGACCAATTTCAAAACTATCAACATTTTCTAAGCTCTTTGAATATATCGTTAATCAAATTCAAAAAAGTCAGCTGGTCCAGATATAATCTCAAATTTCATAATCAAAAAACTTCCCAGTTCAGAATTCACAGTTCTTTCAATTATTTTTAAAAATTGTATTAACAATGGTTATTTTCCACTTAAATGGAAATCAGCTTATATCATTCCCATTAAAAAAAAGCCTCACTCCTTCGAATTAAATAACTTTAGACCAATATCCTTATTATCTAATTTTGGAAAACTACTAGAAAAAGTTATTAAATTAAAAATGGATGTAAACAAAAATTTTTATTTTATTCCTGACCAACAATTTGGTTTTAAAAAAGGTCACTCCACTATGAATGCTCTTCTCAAACTTCATGACGATATTGTATGTGACTTAAGAGAGCAATGCTGCACAGTCATAATTTCTCTTGATATTGAGAAAGCCTTTGATAGAGCTCAAGCAGACCTCACTTTTAAATTGATTTTTTATGATGAAGTTTCCGACTGTAACTCTCTTGACCTTACTCCATATAACAGCTAATAATTATTAGGCCAACATAAGAATACAATTTGAAACAAAATACTTTTTTTTTTAAATAAAAACGAATTTTTTATCTTGGAATTTCACGTTTATACGCACGAAGTTTTGATTTTCGGTATCTGTCAGACTACGATGTCAGCTGCAGAGGGTTAATTTACATTGGTTTCGATCCTTTTATTATAAACATTTTTTTGTTTTCTTTCCGATAGGACTTTTCAAATTCATCTTAATAGTTGAGTTAATTCAGAATTAGGTCTTATTAAAAGTGGAGTCCCTCAAGGAGCCATACTAGCTCCTTTCCTTTATAATATCCTTATCTATGACTTTCCACATGAGATTAATGACAGCAAAAGTATCCTTTATGCCGATGACTCCTTAATTTATGCCCATAACAAATCTCCAATTGCTGCACTGCATTCAGTCAAACATCATTTAAATATTATTAACACTTACTATCTTAGTTGGGGAATCAAAATGAACACCTCTAATTCTCAAGCCATTTTCATCAGAAATGCTTCTGGTAAATGTAACAGTAAAGTTGTTCCTAAAAGCAAATCTCTAAATCTTACTCTTAATGAAGCAAATATTCCTTTTAGTAATATTATAAGATATTTGGGTATCACTTTTAATAAACTCTTTAAATTCAACGAGCATGCCAGACTTGTCATTAAAAAAGTTAACATGATAAAAGCCATATTCTCAAGATTATTTCATAGTACATCTTTAAGTGAAAAAACAAAGCTACTGATTTATATAGTGAGTATTCGCTCTGCCATCTTATATACATTCCCAATTTGGTTTACAATCTCGCTAACGGTTGCCAGGGAACTAGAAATACTTGAAAGAAAGGTTCTGAGTTTGTATCAACAGAAATTTTCAATCAAGAACAAAAAGATTTTCTAATAATTACATTTATAGGAAAGCCCTCATAACTCCTCTTTGTCATTATCCCTTGCAGCTTCAAGAAATAAGCTTGTTGACAGTTTACAATATCACGAAAACACCCTCATGAATGATATTTATAGGTGAGAATTATATTTCAATTGGTCTGACTCGCGTTATTTGTCCCCTGTGGGTATTACCCACCTGGATAATTTAGCGGTGACCCTTTCTCTGCCCGATTTTTATGCCAATACCTCTCCTAATACCCATAGGGGTTAAGATTATTTTCCGTTCATAATAATTTCTTATTGTATTCTTTCAAAATTTTAATCAATTTTAAAGCTATTCGTTTAAATGTTCATTACATATAGTTAAGTACCCCCTCAACGATATTTATTAAAAAGACCTCTCATTGTATTTTATTTTCTTTTTAGTTTTTATTTTTAAGAAAACAATTGTATTTAACTAGTTTCACTGTCACCGAGTGTACCTCTAAACCAATATCGAGTATTGAGCAAAACTCATTAATCAACTCAAACAAATGTAAATTTAAATATAAACTTTATTGAAACCATCATCTATTGTAGCACGAAGCTTGGTATTTTTTATAACCATTTCATTTTAGATGAAATTTTATAGTCTAAAACACATTTCTATATCTAACATAATACATTGTACCTTATTATACTTATGGAGCATTCCAAGATAATCGTTACCAAGGCAAAAATTTTATATTTTAATATATCGGATTAAGTCTTATTATTTATGGGAGAGAGTGTCATATTTTAAAAAGTTAAAAATAAATGGTAATCTAATATATTTTTCACTTTAAAATTAAGTATACCACGAAAAATATTTTTCACTTTTTAAATAGAGCAACACTGTAAGCACCGTTTTATGCGTCAATTAGTTGTCAGTAAAAATATTAAAGTGGTATATAAAAAAAAATTTATGAAGGTAACAGCTAGTTGTTGTAATTCAAATTAAGTAAGTTAGCGGAAGTGATATTTTAGATTTTTTAAACTTGCTAAGTTATTTGTAACACCCGTCACAAAAAAACAACAAATAGTCATTTCAATACAAAAGTTGTAATCCAATTTACAGTGAATCAAAAAAGTTTAGAAACAAAACATTTTCTTTAAAACATTTATTAAATTTTTACCCTTTTAACACAAAACTAAAAAGTTTTTTTACATATTTAATATTTCATATATATTTTTAACGGAACATCAAAAATTCAAACCAAAAAACAACTTTTTTATCACTACAAATGAAAAAAGAAACAAAAAACTAAACATTTCATAGCCAAAAAAGTTTAGAAACATTTGTGCTTTTGGTTGAACTTTGCATTGCTTCGTTTGAAAAAAGCTTTAAAATAACGGAATCTAAAGTCTTTAGCTATAATTGTCAGTAATATACGCATCAGTCACTCGCTTTTTTGTAATAAACGCAGATTATTTGTCTTTTTGTCTTAAAAATGGGAAAAAATACCGAAATCTCACTGGACGTTCGTAAATGAATTCTAAGACTGTATTTTCAGAACAATAAAGTGCGAGATATTGGCTTAATAATCGAGAGAAGCCATTATAAATAAATATTTATACACGGGTTAATCACAACCAAAGCTTCGATCTGGTCGGCCAAGTTCTTTAACCCTTTCCGACCGTATACGCAGAATTGTGCGTATGAGTTCAATTCTTATTTATTCAACAAAATGCTGCTGTGGTGTGATAAGACCTGAAGCACACAATTGTGTATGCTGTTTTTTTTTTTTTTTTAAAGAAAACCGAAATCTGCCGTTACATGTAATCGCGTTTGTTGATGATCTTTTTGAATGATCTTTTTAGTGCGGCATTTTGCACATTTGTGAAAATGACTCGAAACAGTAAGTACTTAAATTTATTCAAATTATTTAAAGTGTGATTTATATCATCAAATAAGTGATTTTACGATCAAACTATTACAAATTTTAATTAGAAAGTGATATTCGGTTTTGATTTTGTAATTTAACTTATTTTTTAGCCATTTTTACACTAAGTGCAAGAATTGTGCGTGTTAGGACTTGTTTCACAAAATATTTTTTTTTTATTGCGTATTTCAGAACAATTAACTCAAGAGGAAATACTAAGTGCTCTTTTGGAGTCGGATTTGGAGGACTTCAGTAGCGATGATGAGTGTGGAGATGCAACTACCTGGCAATTACCTCTTCCGATAGATGAATCTCATGGTCAGGAAAGTGACGAAGATGGGGAAGAAGTATGTTTAGAAATCCTTCCAAAACTCAAAGAAAATGTCAGTGAAGACACCAATTGCCGCAATATCTGGAGAAAGAGACCGTTTGATAGCAATGAAGTACCAGAAGAAGAAAAGCAACGTAACGTATTTTGGAAAATAAATCTATTAATCGAAGCAGTCAAATTCACATGTCGAAGCATTCGAAGAAAGCCAGGTGATAATTACTCCATAGACGAGCAAATGATACCATTCACTGGCCGGTGTCCTGTCAGACAAAGTCTTCCCAATAAGCCCAGAGGTGTAGGACTAAGAGGTGTTTTGCGTTTGGTTGAAACACTGCCAGCAGGTTCTAAGGTGTTCTTTGACCGATACTTCACCACAATACCGCTTCTTCAGGCTCTTTTAAAACGTGGTATCTATGCTACTGGAACAATAATGAGAAACCGAATTAAAAACGTCCATCTCACCAATGAAAAACAAATGAAAAGGGGTGATATGGAAGAATTTTGTCACAGTGAAGACGATATTGTTGTGGTACAGTGGAAGGACTCTAAAGCTGTAACTGTAGCATATGGATGTGGCCCGGTTGAAAATGTCAAACGCTGGGACAAAAAGGAAAAACGGTATGTAGAGGTTCCAGCTCCAAGAATAGTGAGAGATTACAACAAGTCAATGGGAGGTGTAGACGTTTGTGACCAGTTAATGGAGGCAGGTCTTTTTTCAAAACACGAAAATGGACTTTGAAGCTTTTTATTCATTTTATTGATCTCGCTTGCTGCAACGCTTGGCTACAATACAGAGATCATTCCAGAATAAATGCCAAATCTCGATCAAATACTCATGACTTGTTAAGTTTCCGATTAGCTTTGGCTGAACAACTGACGGCAGTAAAGAAAAAAGCAGCATCGGCATATGAATCGGACACCGAAGAAGACGCCCAAAGTGTTTCAAAAAAGTATCGTCCATCATCACAATCATCTAACAAACGCCTCGATGGGTACAACCACTGGCCACATGAGCATGATTTATCATCAGCAAGGTGCTGCAGACTTGTCGGATGTAAATCTAGAACACGCACATATTGTTCAAAATGTAAAGTTTATTTCTGTTTAAAGAAGAATCAAAATTGTTTTTTAAAATATCATACTCAAAAATAAAGAAAAGACACAAATTTCAAAACTAAAAAAGTGAATTCGAATATGAGTTTTTATTTCCAATAAAACCGAAGTGCTACACGCAAAGAAATTTTTCGTTTACCACAACTGAAAAATTCACCAACTATACTTCGTTTGCGAGCTGTATTTGCCGCAAACGAATATTCAGTTGTCACAACTTAAAAATATATCTTATATATATAAACCGCAAGCTATTTCGGTCATTATTATTTATTATATTAATAACACGGTGTAACAGTGAAAATAAACTCGGCTCGAGACATAGTAGAGGTTGTAGGTCTAGTTGAACATAAGATAACTGCATACTTAGTTTTTTGAATATACCCTCAAAATCGGGATTTGTGGTCAAAAAACCGATTTTAGGTAGGTGCATGTATAGTTTGTTATGTAACTCCGTTATATCTAGCTCAATTTTAAAAATTTAAACATTGATAGAAAGAAGAAAAATATACCCTTAATATAATACATAGACCGTTTTTTTACAAAAAGAATTGACAAAGTTACAGGTAAAATCATTTGAAAACTTCTCATTTTTTTTTAATTTTTTCAACTTCAACAACGTTTTGTTAACAAATTTTGTTTTGTGGCACTGTTATTTTTAGCAGGATTCTGAAAGCCTGTTAAATTTTGCGTTCAACAAGCTATCATTTACTTCAATTGGCTGAAATACAAATGCACTATCGAATTTTTAGTATTTGTAATAAAATACAAAAAATTTTAATTTTTTTTTTTTTCTAAAAATGTTTATTTGACCTTTTTCGTTTATATATATTATAATCGATTTCACGTTTTAGGGACCAGCAGTAGTCTACCAGTATGTTTATGGAATTTTTTCCCTGAAAGCCGGTTTCTATAGCTTCCATCTCCTGGTGGAACCTTTCTCCTTGTTCATCACTAAACTGCCCAAGGCTATTCGGGAAAAAGTTTTTATGGGAGTGCAAAGAATGTATTTCGATTGACATATTGCAGCCCATTTCTTCGTAGGCACTTAAAAATTCATTTACAACATCTAAGTAATTTCGACTCTTCTTCTTGCCGAGGAAATAAATGCATAACGAAACATAACTATTCCAAGCTCTTTTTTTCAACTGGATTTCATTTAGAAACGAAATCAGTGTCCAAGAAAATTTTCCGAATTTGTGGCCCCACAAATAAACCTTAGAATAACCGAAATGAATAAATAACTTTTATAAAAGATTTGAACGTGCAGGATACTTTCTTTGATTTTGGCCTCACTTAACCTAGGAAACGCTGCAATCAGATTTTTTTTTTTTTTTTAGCTTTGAACCAAGGATTTCAGGTGGAATACCTATTCAGTCAAGTCTGAAGTTGGTTCGAGGTGAAATACCTATTCAGTCAAGTCTGCCTTGGTTCGAAAATGGGATGATAGATTAGTGGGAAGGAAAGGGCAATCAAGAGAAACACGTGTAGGATGTTCTAAGCGTGGTGGAAAGCCAAAGAAAGATATGAATTTGAATCAGACGCAAGTGTTATGCCTTTACCTCAGTCAATTCAAGTTATAAGTCAATCTCATCCACAAACTTCTCTACCATCAACTACAACTTCATGTCGTAAATATTGATGAATTTTTAATTTCAGTTAATTAGAAATGAGGATAGAAAATTAAGAAAGGTTAAAAGCGAAGGACCATGGCCTGGCCAGGAATCGAACACGAGACCTCTGGGGTGGCAGTATTTTAAAAAAAAAAAAACATTTTTTTGTATTTTTTTACGAATACTGAAAATTCGATAGTGCTTTTGTATTTCAGCCAATTGAAGTAAATGATAGCTTGTTGAACGCAAAATTTAACAGGCTTTCAGAATCCTGCTAAAAGTAAAGTGCCACAAAACAAAATTTGTTAACAAAAGGTTGTTGAAGTTGAAAAAATTAAAAAAAAAATGAGAAATTTTCAAATGATTTTACCTGTAACTTTGTCAATTCTTTTTGTAAAAAAAGTCTATGTATTATATTAAGGGTATATTTTTCTTCTTTCTATCAATGTTTAAATTTTTAAAATTGAGCTAGATATAACGGAGTTACATAACAAACTATACATGCACCTACCTAAAATCGGTTTTTTGACCACAAATCCCGATTTTGAGGGTATATTAAAAAAACTAAGTATGCAGTTATCTTATGTTCAACCAGGCCTACTACCTCTTCTATGTCTCGAGGCAAGTTTTTTGATTTGTTTTCATTTTGTAACACCGTGTAATCTTTCTCATTATGTCTGTCCGTCTTCTTATAGATTCCACCTCTGTTGCTATCTTCGTCCGCGTATTAAGCAAACTAGCAATTTCCTTATATAGTAACAATTTGTCCAAAAAGTAACTCTAAACTATAAGCGTTATGTTTATACAACGAAGGGAAAAATAAACAAAATTTTCAGTTGGGAAAAACGAAGTTTTCAATTGCTGCAATTTAAAAATCACTCGCGTTTATGACAAACGAAATTCATTTCCTGCAACTAAATGACTCGTTTGTTGTTTATTTTTCGTTCAACGTTTGTGACAACTGTTGAAACGTTTGCAATAAACGATTTCAAGCACGACAAACGAAGTTCGTTTGCGGCAAACTGGCGATAAACGTTTTTTTTCTTTGCGTGTACAATTGTGCGTATCCTGAAAATAAAGGATAATCGAGCAATGTGACAAAACAGTTTATTTCATTGATTTTTATGCATACAAAAATGGCAGGTTCTAAAATTTTATCAAAATTTAACCAACAGTTCTTGCGTAGATCGGAAAGGGTTAAGAACGCTTCATGAACGAGTTATTTCGTTAGAAATAAAAGCAACTCCAAACGTTTCTACTCCGAAGATTGCTACGACACTAGAGAAATTTTATAATGTCCACATAAATGCCCAAACAGTTCGAAATATGCTCCATAAGGCTGACAATCATGGTAGAGTTGCTCGAAAAACACCTTTCATAAATAAGCGAAATGCGGATAAACGCTTGGAGTTGGCAAAAAAACACATCAACCAATCGGAACAGTTTTGGAGAACTGTGGTATTCAGTGACGAGTCGAAATACAACATTTTTGGTTCGGACGGACGTCCTATGGTGTGGAGAAAAGCAAATATGGAGTTCAATAAAGAAAACATCCAAGCAACAATAAAACATGGAGGCGGTAGTGTGATGGTGTGGGGGTGTGTTTCAGCTGCTGGCGTGGGAAACTTGAAGTTCATTGAAGGAATAATGAATAAAGAACATATTTAGCCATTTTGAAAGAAAATTTGCTTCAAAGTATGAACAAAATGGGGCTAGATGAAATCAGTTTCTTTTTCCAACAAGATAGTGACCCCAAGCACAAGTCGCGTTTGGTCATGGAATGACTGCTTTTCAAAGTCCCACACCTGATGCATACACCCCCACAATCTCCAGATCTCAACATAATTGAAAATGTGTGGGACCATATTGAAAAAAGGATCATGCACCATCATATTACATCCAAGTCGCTTAACCCATTTTCTACCACGGAAAAATATGTTCTTTGTTATCCAAGCTATTGGGTGTTCGAAAAATCGAACAGTGGTAGAAAATGGTGTTTAACCCATATTAGATTAATGGAATGCAATTACCCCACAAGAGCTCAAAAAACTATCTTTGGGAATGAAAAATAGACTCCAAGCGGTTCTTGATGCGAAAGGCTATCAAACGAATTACTAAAATATTAAAAGTGTAGTTTTTCTTTATTTTTTTCTGTATAATTTTTAATTTGTTTCTAAGCTTTTTTGGCCATGAAATAATGTTCTTTTTGTTGTTTTTATCACTTGTACGAATATTGTAGTTGTTTTTTATTTCATTTTTTTGTTATTGTGTTGTGAATATATATAGAATAAAAATATTTGAAAAAAATTTTTGCAACAGCTTAAAAAGTGTAAAATTTCAATGATTGTTTGAGAAATTTTGAATGTTTTATTTTTAAACTTTTTTGATTCACTGTAGGTGTAACTTTACAAGAGTAAGGTTATGCGTGCAGCTTATTAATTTCCAATGTTATTTTAACGTAGAATACGTTATACGGGGTGTTAATCTGGAGCACAAAATTTTGAGAAAATGTTTGTCACTTTCATTAGAAGTTTTTAATACTTTATGCATGCATTGAAGAAAATTCAAGTATGGTCGTAACATATTTAATATGTCTTCTTTTGATTTGTATTTAAATAATCATATTGCTACATATAATTTTTTTGATTCTATAAGTAAATCAAAATTTAACTCCTTCAAATGTTGCATTAATTTTCATATGGTTTGTATTTTATGTACTATAACATCATGTGTAAGAGCAGTACGATTTTCTGTGTGTTCATCACAGAACCAGTGTGAGAAAGAGAAGAAGTATAATGACCAAGTAGCGAACGATGTGTACATACACAACATTGATAAGCGAAGCAGAGAAACAAAATTGTGCTTACCCAGTTGGTCACGTCTTTAAGACATTCTCAATGTCTTACAGCCTTATTCATAAGCACATTTTAGAGGCAGCGTAACTTTAAACAAGAAAACAAGAAAACGTTATTCATAAACATTTTTCGTAGTTGTTTAAGAGCTGCGTAACTTAAACGCCGAAATTGGCGTTTAAAGGTTACGTAAATACAACCATGATTTTTGTTTGTCTTTTCTTTTAATATCAAAGACATGCTCCATATGCGCCCTTTGCAGCATTTTTTTATGCGGCGGCCATTGTAAATCCATAGGAATTCTTAATTTTTGTAGAGATTTTCTATAGTTCAGACACAAACCTTACAATCATAAGCAGAAAATGAAAAAATGTTTATGAATAACAATGTTAGCAAGGTTGCATAGAAGCTGCGTAAAGCCTTAAAGAGTGCGTAACTAAACAAGCGTTTAAAGGTTGTTTAAAGAAATCTATTGAATAAGGCTGTTAATGACTAACGTATACTACGTCTGACCTATGCTCCCGTGTTATCTAACACAGGCTTGAGCTTTTTTTCTCATTGTTTTTGCAGATCGCCAATTTAACTCGATAAAATTGTGTAACACCCGTCACAAATTTATTTTTCTTAACTATTACACCTCGATAGTTAGGTAAGATTTGTGTATATTTGAATAGGTCTGATGTTCTTTCATACCCTACACATATTAATGTTACGTAAGTTGACTTTAAAGTCTTGAGATATGCCAACACTAATGCGAATATATCAAATTTGACCTGGTCATAGTAAGGTTTAATATTTTTAATGTTCAACGTACTTAGAAAGTCTTGTCATACGAGTGCTATTTGTGTTGTTTATAGATACTTGGAAAATTCATATTGGTAAAAAGATGGAATGAAATCGTGAACATTTTTGTGCGATGATTTTCTACGACTTTCGATGTGGATTGGTGATGAAGTACCATCTCGAGACACGGTGTTTTGCTGGTTTTCTAAATGTAATAGTGGTCGCACTTCGCTACAGTACCAATTTCGTGAAGGTCATGAAGGTCATCCAAAATAGTCTGTTGTGACACAAAAAGTTAAAGTTTCACTGTTTCGTTAATTCTCAACAAGCAAAGTTTTTGCAACACAAAAAAGAAACAACTACAGACATTACAGCTCTATTCCAAGTTGATTTTACCGAGAACTACTCTATAACATCGTGAGTTATAATGTATTCGATTGCTTCGATTAACTCGCCAAGGACCTAAAAGACATTAGACAGCGCAGACGTTGATTTAATACAGGAAGTACTTCTAAGGAGGTGGGGAACTTTAAAACCTATTCCGTAAATACTAAACCTCTGCACAAATGCACTCGTTTTTTCCACAACAGTAGATCCAACAGTGCAGAGTTCAGAGCTTGACAGAACTCTGTTAGTCAAGCAGAGCTTATCCAAGTCATTTGATAACAACAAACAAGCACTGCAGAGCACTCGTCGACTTCAAAGAGAACTATGTTCGCCGTTTGCTTTAACAGAGCACGATGTTGTTTGTTTAATAAAAACAGAACAATTTATAACAGCGAAAAATGCACCAATCACACCTAACACAGCAGAACCTTGGCGAAGTAATTATTTTTGTTTCGTAGTGAGTGGTGGTTTTTTAACAATTCTTTTAATTTTTATTTTTTTTGGAGAGAATTTTTTAAATAATTGCTAAAAAGAATGGATGTAAATGACGTAAGTTATTAAAATTTTAATTTTATTACAATATTTAATATTTAATATTATATATTTATTATAATGAATGCTTAATATAATTTGTGTTTATTTTTTGTTCAATCATTAATTTATATATGTAAATTTTGCGTAATTTTTTTTTCAAGTTGTAAAGTTTGTTTTTTAGTTTTTGTTGTTAGTTAATGTTGTTGCTTGTTTTCTTTTTATCATTCCTTTTTGCGCGTCACTTGTTTATTAATATATATATATTAAGCACAGTTAACGTCTGCATTATTGGTACTTTTTTCAATTCTTTGCTAAGCGTTAACCCTTTAAGCGGCAGAGCCTTGGCAGTAGTTATTATAGAAATTAGTTATAGGAAGTAATTATTTTTATTTCGTAGTGAGTGGGGTTTTTTTTTTGACAATTTTTTGAATTTTTTTTTTTTTTTGGAGAAAATTTTGTAAATAATTGCTTAATAGAATTATTTAAATTTTAATTTTATTATCATGAATGTTTAACCAAGAAAGCGCCAGACATTTTTTATTTTGTGGTTTTATTTTGTGCAACAACCTGAAATTTTAAACTCGGATTTCAAAATACAAAGAGAAATAATGATGTACGAAAGTTCAAATACAATTTATTAATATTTATTTATTATTAATTTTTTTTTTGCAGTGGTGGGATGTTCACAAAATGAGTTTCCCCTACTTAATAAAAAGAGTTGCAGCATTTTAGCTACACCAGCAAGCAGCTCAGCTTCGGAAAGAGTTTTTTCCGTAGCTTGAAATTTGATTTCCGAAAAAAGAACTAGCATTGGTTCAAGCTCTATTTCGGTTAACCAAATAATGTTTTTGCACTCGAATATAAACAAATTGGACATGAGCAGAGAATTGCAAAAGCAACTAACAAATAATTAATTTTATTTTTTAGTTTCAAAACCGTTTTCCCAATACATTCAATATTGCTAAAACCAATTACACTTACAAATTATCTAATTAACTTTACTGATAACATTTGAAACATTCACCAGTAACAAAACTTTAATCCGAAAATAACAAATCACTACTAATAACTTAACGCGTCCGTGGGTCCGTGGCGTAGTTGGTTAAAGTAGTTGGTACAACGAACCTGGAGACCCGGGTTCAAACCCCAGCAGCGACAGAAAATTATTTGAATAAAAATAATTTTTCTGTACGGCCGCCACCTCTCTGCAGACAATGGCAAACCTCATAGAGTAATCAAAGTGCCATGTAAAGCTTCTTGAGAACAAGAACCATTCCGTTCATCGCCGTTCGGAGTCGGCGTTAATCATGCAGGCCCGGTTCTCGGTCAATTGTGTACAAACTTAATAACACGCACAACACAATTGATCATAAGAAGCTAGGTCAAAGTCCTTTCAAGGGCTGAAATGGGCAGTTATTTATTTTTTTTTTTTTTTAATAATAACTTAACAAACAATATCATCAATAACAACAAAACTTACATCTACGACAATTCAATGACAACAAAAAAAAAAACATCACCACAATAGACCAACAATCACACAAACATCAATGCTACCATAAACAACAAACGAAATCATCATCAGCAACAATATCAACAATCCAACATAATAATAAACTAACTACACCAGACTTACAATATAACCACAAATAATAAAAGTAAAAACACACCTACAACTGCATTATTGTAGTTTTAATTATTGTTATTTTATATAATTTGATGAATTTCTTATATTTTGTTACTTACAAATTTTTAAAATTGTAACTTGTTTTTAATTAAATATTATTATCAAAACGGAAAACATGCATTTCAATACAAAACAAATAAGTCTTCTATTATAATTTGAATAATTAATAAGAAAATCACTTTTTTTAGCTTTTTAAATATATGCACCTAATGATTTTTTACAAGAAAATGTATAGTATGAAACTTAAATAACACAGCTTACTTTCAAGCGTTCTGCTGTTGTTTACATAACTTTCGAGTCAGTGCAGACTTCTTTTCCGAATCGTGCATAACATTGTTTTGGTTTTAGTCTGTTCTTGTTCTGCTCAAGCGACGAGTGCTCTCTGTAGTGTTAGGCTTGATTTCATTGATGAGAGCAAAACATAGCAAAAGCTTGCACTACAAACAAGTGCTTTGAAACGCATTTCAAGCGCACTCGTGCAGAGGTTTAGTAAATACTAAAAGTCATTAGTTTATGCACTTGTGTGGAAATAATATTGCATACGGAACAGCAGCATATTCCAAGATTTTTTTCCACCTATGGATAGACAAGCATAAAAGCAATTTTTTTATGACTGCAAAAAATTTAAATAATAATTTTATGCATGCCAAAATATTGAGTCTATTTTAAGGCGTGCCAATGTAACACCCGTCACCGTGAAAGGTTCCTTATGTCATTATTAAGCAAAGTCTCAATTAAATTAAATTGAAAAATTGAGAACAAAAAATTTGTAAAAATGCTTTATGGAGGGTTTATTACAGGTTTCAACCATTTATAAAATTCTCCCATTTATTAAGCCTTTAAAAGATATTTTTGACGTTATTGAACGTTTATTTCTAATTTTTTTCCGCTTTTAATTTCTTATAAAGGTTTTATAAGAAGCTCATAACTTTTTATGAATAGAATTGTGTTCTATTGTTAGAAAAAATGTAATATTTTAGAGGCGGTGCTAATGTCGAGCCTAGGGCGGCAGAATGTCTAAATCCGCCACTGCTCGTAGTTGGGCTGTTGAGTAAGATTTGCTACTACGAGATAACTCGTAGTTGGCAGTGAATGCGTAAATATGTTACTTGATACAAAATGTAAGCCTTAAAATGCACTAAGTAAATATAGACCAAAATAAGCTAAGTAGAAATGATAGTCAGACACCATCTAGCAGCGTTAGAGTGCACTTTCGTGAAAATAGACTAACCTAATTCTACTACCAAACTGTACTGATAAGGAAACTTTGATTAAATCATGTGCTTTTCATAAGATTTTCATAAATCTGACTAGTATGTAGATAAAAATAAGCGCCTAAAATTAGACAACACTTACATTACGCTTCAAGGGGATAAACATGTACGCTACTTTTGCTGCTAGTGGAAATAATTTCAAATTCTTTTAACGATTTCTAATTCAACTCGAAAATTCGTTTAACGTTGCTCTTCACATAAACATAAAAGACATCGTTAAGATATTTTTAGACCATTTGTTCGCTTCTTTTTTTTCCAGCAACTTTTCGACCTAATGTTCATCAGCGCAAAAGTTTGAAGGAATTAGCATGAAGCCTAAAAACTGAATACAAACACAAGCACATGCATGGACGGACACACACACACACACACGCGCACGCACACACATATTAACCTGTGATATAACACGCGCTCGAGCACACAAAATATCGTAAAAATTTGAAAAAGGTTAAAGCGAGGAAAAAACTTTACAATTTGTATTCACCGTAGAAACTGACGCTTAACGGTAAAATAATAATTTAAAGGGTTAACTCAAAAATAGAAGCATGCTTTTGGGCTTGCCATTAAATTATGTAATTGCTTACGCTTTAAGATTTGCGCAAAAAGCAGCAGAATTTTTTCGAAATTTATGACAATTGCTTACACTTTGCGGCTTTTTGCCTGCATTTTTTTTTTAACTTTTTTTCAAACACGCCATTTTGGCCAATGCATTTTAACACAAATAAATAAATAATTTAAAGCCTACGATTTTTGCATCAACAATAAAAACAACAGTACATAAAGACGTAAATAGTTAAATGGCTAGATATGCATAGATAGATTATGTAAAGTTAATTAAATATATTCACCGAGAGTACGACAAGTGGAGAGTAGAAGTAGGAGAAACTTAAAAAAATACGACTTCTTTTTTTTTCAGTGGCTCTGCCGTTGTTCCGTTTCAAGTGAAGCTTGCGAATATGCAGAACGTTTGACTTGCTAAGCCTCGCTTTCACGTCTATTTGTCTCGTTTTCTATTTATTTATTTTTTTTTTTTTTTATTTGTTTTTGTTCACTTTTTGCTGACTTTTCATTCAATTGATGATGATCCAACTGCTGCTGCTGCTGCTGCTGTTTGATGGTGATGAACACTTTTTTTCTGTCTGTCTGCGTGCGGTCTGCTGCGCTGATGTGCTTCGCACTCTTACACAGGGCACAACTGCTCCAAAACTAAACATATGCAACCGAGCCGTCCTCGCACATTCCCATGGAGCTGCTGCTCTGCTGCTTTTCCATTCAGGGCAATTGCGGGGTTTGTAGAGACACAGCGGAAATTGGGTTCGTTTTTGTGAGTCGTTCTTTGTTGAAGCATGTTTTCATTGCATACTTTTGCGAGCGCCATTGACAGCGTGAGAAAATGTTTGGATTCGAGAGTTTGTCCCCTATACCTCCTCCAACACATCCTACTACCAAGAAACCCAACAACAAAGCTGTTAAAAATTGCTCAACATTGCGTTTGTTTCTCTTTCACTCGCAAAAATCAGTTTGCAACAACAAAACGAAGCAAGCAAACAAAAACAAAGAAAATTCAACGTTAAGGTTTTACGAATCGGAGTCGACAGGCACGATATGCGCCACGAAGTGGTGCTCGTTAGTAAGTAAAATAGGGAAACTCACTCGTTAGTTATTTTTGTTGCCAACGTTTTGTTGTCATTGCGAAATATATGCTCTCTGTTTCGCAGTTAAAACACATTGTTTCAACATTGTTTTTGTGGCCCGATTTTTGCTGCCTATTTTATTTGCAAGAGCGTGACAGAGATTGGCTGACAAGCATGTGCAAGAGGGAGAGGCACTATGCACTCGTATGATGAATTTGTTCGTAGCTAAGATTGACGAATGTAGGTGCCCAAGTTTAACAAAAGAGTATTACCATGAGGAGACAGAGAGCGGATGAGTGAGAGAACACGCGTATCAAAGAGCAAAAGAGTGTTATTTCTCTCTTTTATAGTCGTTACAGAAATTCCGATGGACTTTAAGCACGTTGCTGTAATACTTAGTGCCTGCCTTTAGCGGGGAATCATTTTGGATTCATTTCATCCGCTTGGGGAATTATCGACTCAAAACATTCAATGAGGGGCGAATGAGTAGAATTGAATATAAAAAATAAAGTAGATTAGAGTTCATTTTTCACAATTTCACTTATGATCGAACTGCTTATTGTCTATTGTTTTGAGTTTGACAAGGTTCAGCATCATGGGTCAAAATAAAATTGGATTTATTCTAGTTCGAAGTAGCCAGAATTCAACTGGATATTTAATTATTAGTACATCAGAAATATTGGTTACAGCTCAAAAATTGAATTTTCTAAGTACTCGCCATTTTGAAATGTACTCAAAACTATTTGAAATAAAAAACCAAAAACATACAAAATTTCATGGTAATCGGGAGTTAATATGAATTTAAGAAATGGTCTCTTTAAGTTCATTCCAGTCCTTTTTATTGAGGTTATTTTCTAATGGGCTGAATTTACACGAAGCTGGTTAAATAGATTTTATATTTTTGAAAGAAGAAGCTTCTCATTTTTTTTTTTAGCTTTGAACCAAAGATTTCAGGTGGAATACCTTTTCAGTCAAGTCTGTCTTGATTCGAAATGGGATGATTTCGAAGTGGGAAGGAAAGGGCAATCAAGTGAAATATGTTCTTAGCGTGGTGGAGAGCCGTATAAATAATGTGAATTTGAATCCCTCTGATTGTATGCCTTTACCTCAGTCAATTCAAGGTATAAGGCAATCTCATCCACAAACTTCTCTACCATCAACTACAACTTCAAGTCGTAAATATTGATAAATTTTTAATTGCAGTTGATTAGAAATGAGGATGGTAAATTTTAAAAAGGTTTAAAGCGAAGGACCATGGCCTGGCCGGAATCGAACCCGGGACCTCTAGGAAAAAAACCGTTAGTTCACTTTTGAGCTCTGAGTTGATAAAGTAAGAACACGTGTTTGTTTTGGGGTTTTCGGGAAATTCGTTTCAAGAGAACAAAAATTTTGCCAAAGTTTCTAATATTTTTGAGTTAGCTCATCATGAATATGGACTCGGTTTTATGGGGTTAGGTCAAGTTGTAAGAATAGATATATTTAAAATACTTATTAATTAGTGATGTAATTAAATATTGTTTTTTTCAGTTAAGAAAGTTTATGAAACAGGTAAAACCGGTAATGGTCAGGTATGAAACAGGCAATGGTCTTGTAAGAAAACTGTAGCAATATAAACCGCGTTTTATTCGTTCTGGTTTGACCTTATGAACGAATAGATCGCATTAGTTAAACTGTTTTAAGTTTTGCTCCTGATCGCTTGGGGCATTGGGGCATTGGGGCTTGGGGATTTGGTCGCTTGGGGCAATCAACTTACGACTCGTTTGCATCCATTTTTATTTATTTATTGCAAAAAATAAGCACAGCTGTTTGTTTTGACGGCAAAAAGTGGCTATAAACCAATGAAAACAAAAATAAACAACGACATCTATGGAGCCGTAGCGGAACTAAAAAAAGTATAGCAAGATGATCCACCTACTGAGCCGGTTCATCTTTTTGTTAGTGTTCTGCATGTAATTTAAAACATTTTTTGTTAAACCAGTACGAATAAAACATGGCTATAAAGTGTACCAAGTGTCCACTTTAAAATTAAATTTTTAATTTATTTATTACACTGTGTGACCGATTCGACCTTTAAAAAAGTTTCAGCCTAAATTCTTAAAAATTCCGAGAGAGGGACATCTTGTGATTATACCGCGACTAGTCCGACCTCTCAGTTCCATCACAATTTTTTTTTAAAAATTCTCAAAGTTAAAAAGTAGGAATTCTAGTATTCCGACTTTTAACAATTTTTTACATATGCTTAGGTTGTGAGAATTTAAAAACAAAATGCACTTTTGTTCAATAGAATTAAACGTTAAATTTAACAGTGCCAAAAGATTTTTGAAAAAAATATATAAAGTGGGTTTATCGCAAAGGAGAAATAAATTTTTCAAAAATTTTGTACAAATGTTAGTTCTTCTTTATTTTTTTTAAAAATGGTAACAAACAAAAATACTTAGTTCTTTTACAGGAATTATTAAAACTACTAAGTACCTTTCAAAAAAGTTTAAGATAACTGAAATCAGTTGAAAATTGCAAAAATGGCAGAAGTTTTAAGGTGTTTTTTAAATCGACAATCATCGATTTTTCTGATATACGTTCACAGCGTTCAAACTGCTGCCATTTAACCAAATGATAACGGATTTTACTCATATATGCCTTGTTAGAGTGCAGAAGCCAAATGTCACATTTTGCGATTCTAGTTTTTGTAGAAAATAAAAAAAAGGCGATATCAAACAATATATCACAATATTGTTGTGAGATAATCTGAGTGTCTTTACGATTGAAAAACTTCTTATTTGTGCTACTTCATTTGGAATTGTGCAATTTGAATAGTGAAAAGTGCATTGCATATTTTCCAAATTATTTCCGAAAGAAATTTTATTAGAGCTTCTTGCTGTTGTTATATCCTGCGGTAAGTAAAATATTGTGTACTTTGAGCAGATCAAAAAAGTGAGAAGTGTGTTCCGACGTTTTACTGATGCAAAGGGTTTACCATCTGTTATACTTTTCAGACTTTTTTATTCGTGATGTGCGATAAAATAAACACTCTTTGTTACGTGTGTTTAGATATACACTAAAATCATATCGTCAAGCGATTTTAGATGAAGTTCAAAACGCTTATAAAAGTTATTTTGTCCTTGATATGCAAAAAAATGTTTCTTGGGCACCCAATTTTTTATGTTCCTTGCAATACATTATGTTGGCTTTCATAAAAGGCTTCAAGAAAGTAATGCCATTCGGAATACCTGTGATTGGAAATCTGTTCATCGTCATGCTAAAAGTTCTGCTACTGTTGTGTCAACAAAAAAGTATTGAAATTCAATCGAAAAATGCAGAAGCCATACGTATATCAAGACACTATGTTCGTATTTCTTCCCAAATAACATTCTGAGGAATTGCCAATGCTACATCCAGTTCCAAAAGAAAACGCAGCACCAAGTCTTGTCACTGATTTTATGGAAGCGTTTAACCAGCTCAATGTTCGAATGTTGCTTAAAGTACTCTTTCTGCACCATCATATAGATGTATTCGAACAGCCAATTCCAACTAAGTCTGATGAACAAGGCGAGCGCTTCCATCAAACGACAAAAACAATGGTGGACCGGTAAAAAAATAAAAATTTGCAATCTTTTATTGCTAATTTGTGTTTGTTTTTGGCACTGGGTGAGGTGTTGTGAAGAGCACCAACATAAATACAATTTACAATAAAGGCACAAACATACATTCAATCAAAATTTGAACCTTTATCCCAAAAAATTAATAAAACTTTTATTATTCGCAGTTATAAGATATCGCCGTTTTTATTTTCTAAAAAAACTAGAATCGCAAAATGTGGCATTTGGCTTTTGCATTCTAACAAGGCATATATGAGTAAAATCCGTTATCATTTGGTTAAATGGCAGCAGTTTGAACGCTGTGAACGTATATCAGAAAAATCGATGATTGTCGATTTAAAAAACACCTTAAAACTTCTGCCATTTTTCCAATTTTCAACTGATTTCAGTTATCTTAGACTTTTTTGAAAGGTACTTAGTAGTTTTAATAATTCCTGTAAAAGAACTAAGTATTTTTGTTTGTTACCATTTTTAAAAAAAATAAAGAAGAACTAACATTTGTACAAAATTTTTGAAAAATTGACTTCTCCATTGCGATAAATCCACTTTATATATTTTTTCAAAAATCTTTTGGCACTGTTAAATTTAACGTTTAATTCTATTGAACAAAAGTGCATTTTGTTTTTAAATTCTCACAACCTAAGCATATGTAAAAAATTGTTAAAAGTCGGAATACTAGAATTCCTACTTTTTAACTTTGAGAATTTTTAAAAAAAAATTGTGATGGAACTGAGAGGTCGGACTAGTCGCGATATAATCACAAGATGTCCCTCTCTCGGAATTTTTAAGAATTTAGGCTGAAACTTTTTGGCGGTCTCACCGTGTTATTATAGAGGGTTAATATGTATGACCGACCCCCATTACTTTTGCAAAAGGAACATTTTTGCCTTTGACACCTATTCTCTCCGACCACTCCTTAGGGGGCTCCCAAACAAATTTTATGATTTTTGTCTATATTTTCCATACACCTGAACAGATGAACTTTAAGGAAGGGCCGGAGAAAGTTAATATGTATGACCGACAGATCAAAAGCAAAATTCAAAATCAACGTGATAGAAGAGGCAAGCATCATTCTCATGCTAACTCTTTTCACGGTTGAGTTCAATGCATTTTGCATACCAGTGATCATTAACCCTTTGACGACTGCTCCTGAACCGCTGAAAAGTTCGTTAATCCGACAACGGATTCGTGCTAAGCGATTCCAAATTACTAAACAAAAGTGTCGCAAAACACAATTTTTTTTACCTGCAAAAGTGTGAAAAATATGTCCCAATGGTCGTCAACGGTAAAAATGTATACCACTATTTTCTCTCGTTGACAGTATGCGAACGAAAAGTTTGAGGTTCTTCATGAGAACTCGTTGTTTTCAATCTGTTTTGAAATTTAAAAAATAAATATATAAAAAGATTTTTAAAAAACCCCAAAAATTCTATCATAATATCTGGCCTTCTATATTTGCTACGGCGTAATGTTTGACATCCAATGAAAGGTTGAAAAATATCCTTTCCAATGGTGGTACCTTGACCTTTTTACGACTATTCGAAATATCACAAAATGGGTTAAATTTTCCAAAAAATTGGATCTTTCATTTGATGCAAAATAAAACTCCGTAACAAAAAAATTGTTTGGATTTGTTAACGAATTTTTGACATATTTTGGAAATATCTTTTGGACCAATAGTCGTAGAGTGGCCAAAGTACCACCATTAGAAAGAAAAGTACACTTTTGATTTTGTATTTTTATTTCAGTATTACTACGATCACGATCGCAAATCAAAGACAAAATGCTATTTGCGTCTTTTCTGTGATCGCTTTGACTTGACTGTGCATAATCAGTGGCGGATCTAGGATTCACCAGAGGGGGGAAGGACTGAGCTAACAGTTTTATAGTCCAAGGGGGAGGCTGAAACGGCTTTTAGCGCTTTTTTCAATTTTTTTCACACACAAAAAATTCTTCAAGGGGGATGGCGGCTAAAGCCTTATGAACCCGTATATAAATCCGCCGCTGTGCACTGTGGTTACAACAAAATTTCTACTTCGAATAATGATTAATTTTCTATATCTGCATCAGAAGTCCGCGGGCAACTGGCTACTCAAATGATCAATACGGTCACCAACCGCTGTTGTGTTGTTGTAAGACAGGTACCTAACAGATTTAAACTTGCGGATATCACTTCCCTGTCCGATAATTCTTCAAAAGTGAAACGGGACGTAAGGATGTATTTTCTGCTCAAAACAACACAGAGGCCATCGAATAATTACTATTTGTGCCTTTTGCTTCACCAATGATCGAAATAACTTCAAATTTTATCATAAGCAAATACAAATTCAATGCATTGATCAAAAATGCAAACAAATTTGTTTTTATTTCAAATAAATCAACTTTTCAACAAAATTAAATATGTCTTAGATTTTTAACGTTGACGACCATAGGGACATATAGGTCCCGTCAGATTTGTTTGTTGCGTGAATAGCCCAAGTGGACTATCGTTTTTTGCTATTTTTTGTTAAAAAGTGGAAGGTTGCCCGCAACTTGACCAAAAATATTTTACCTATAGCTCCTCCTACCCCCAAAATATTGCAACAAGAAGAAGGGGGAGAAAAAGTAAAGATTTTTCGACTTTGGGGTGGTCTGGTAGGCAAAGGGGATGAATCTACCCTTGAAAATTAAGTACTTTCTGGAAGCCACATTCATTCCCTGTTGAATAATACCTTGTTAAGAAAAATCGTTTGCATAGTTTTTCCAGGAAAAATTCGAAAGTAAAAGGGTCACCGGTGTCCCAATGGTCGTCAAAGGGGTTGAAATTTCACCCCGTCAGGTTGGAATGGGTTAAATAATTCCACAAGTAAAATGCTGTTTTTTTTCCTCGCATACTCAGAAATAAGATTGTTTATGTGTCAAGGCTTTAGGCATTTTATTCCATTATCTTGAATATGCTTATACCTCTCTTTGATTACATCACATCCAGTGCTGTGGGGAGGTTGAAATTCCTAAAAATTAGTATTCAACTCTATCATAATATTCACTTCAAGTCGGTATACAAAGCTATGTTTTTGTATATAAGAAATATCAACCAAATAACTACAGAAGATACTCTTAATATATACAGCATAAGAATCAGTTCATGAAGTAAATGGGGTTTTATTTAAAAATATAAATTAGTGTGTATCGAAAAATTAACATTTGATTTGATAAAGAACGCTTCATATATATATTAGACAAATTTTTTCAATTGAAATCAATTTTTCTGTTCGGCCGTCACCTTTCTACACTAAGGGAAATAACGCGTATTAACATTATTCACGCCTGAGTATAAATTTTATTTAAATATTTACGTGGATAAATCATATATTTTCCTTACAACTCGTTTTTTCCCGTATTTAAATTTTATTTATACCACACACTTACACACATATTCCATACAGCTGAAGTAGCCAACAAGCAGCAACAGTATCGCACTCTGTTCCTGCAGTTTATTTCTTGCAGTTGCAGGTTTCTTATAGTTCTCGCTTAGTTTTTGTTGCAAGGGTAATATAGCCTGGATGTTTGGCCAACATGATTTGTGAGTGCGATGGGTGATCGAATGATGAGTCTATGTAGGTTGGAGTGACAACTCGATATTTCCTCACGAATATATTGCAGCGGTTGTCATTTACATGCATATTTGCTTAATACTTTCTATCTTACTTTTTCTACCTCTTTTCTTCCTCCTCTTCGACTTAAATATGTTGTTTTTTAAATTCAATATTTTTATATAAATTTTCTTTAAATGCGATAGTTTATTTTCAAATAGTAAATATTTGAAAGATATTTTAAAAAAAATATCGTGCACAATTTTAACATATTTTTTATATTAATTCTGTTTAAATATTTAAATATTTCATTTAATTAAAAAAAGTATTTAAATAAATTTTAAATATTTACGTAATCGATTTATGCAAAAGCGTTATTGGTGCAAAATTGACTCGCTTTTTGGATAAATTATAAAAGTTTTTGGATAAATTTAATATTTTTTTCTTTTAGTGTACCTGAGTCAATTAAGCAACGAGCCAAATTGAATGAAAACCACGCCTACCATACAAACAGACTATATAAAAATTGAAATTCTCTAAAATTTCCGCGGCAATTAATCTGAAACATCAAAACTTTACACATATGTTTTGATTCCTCATATAAAAATCATATAAAACGCATGTCTACCTCTATTACAAAGGCGACGTTATCAAAAATAGTAAAATCTCTAAAAATTCCACAAAAATTAATTAAAAACTTGAACTGTGAACTTTGAACATAACCTTTCATTCCAAATACGCGCTCTATATTTGACATTAACGCCCGAAAACTACGCCAACTTCCCATACAAAGTGTCGTCATAAAAATACTGAAACCTTCATTGGAATACATTCTAAAGAGAGGAATGAAGAGAATAAATTTCTTTACAAAATTTTTGGAGACATTTGAATTTTTTTGTGGTTACGAGAATTTTTTTTTTAAATAAAACCAAAATGTGACCAAAAATTCTAAGAAATTTACAAGTACAATTGCAAGCATTTTCATATCATTATAAAGGGTTTTTTTAAGAGCTTGAGAACTTTAAATAATAATAAAAAAAAAAATAAATAACTGGCCATTTCAGCCCTTGAAAGGACTTTGACCTAGCTTCTTATGATCAATTGTGTTGTGCGTGTTATTAAGTTTGTACATAATTGACCGAGAACCGGACCTACATGCTTAACGCCGACTCCGAACGGCGATGAACGGAATGTTCTCGTTCTCAAGAGCTTTACATGGCATTTTGATTACTCTCTGAGGTTTGCCATTGTCTGCAGAGAGGTGGCGGCCGTACAGAAAAATTATTTTAATTCAAATAATTTTCTGTCGCTGCTGGGGTTCGAACCTGGGTCTCCAAAGTTCGTTGACATAGCGGCCACGCACTTTAATCAACTACGCCACGGACGCCACGATAATAATAAATAATACAAGACATAAATATTGTTGGAATGAACTTTTTATTATTATAATCTGGTAGATAATTTCATGGCATTTATTCTTTAAATATCATTCCCGGCATATGTCCATTTCCGTGGGTGCGAATACCATTCGATCAGTTCAATTTTTCACTACTTTTTCAATAAATTTGGCCGCATGGCGTCAATGGTGGCTTGAATATTGGCTTCCAATGATTTAAGAGTTGCTGGTTTGTCGGCATAAACCAATGACTTATCATAGCCCCATAAAAAGTAATCGAGGGCTTTAAGTCGCACAAACGAGGGAACAGTTAACAGGACCACTTCTGGAAATAAGGATGTCACCAAATTGATTTTGCAATATATTGATGGCTACGTTGGAACAAAATGTCGTCGATGTTTAGCTGATAAATTTTTCGTAACAAAAAAAATCTGTCAGCATGGTTAGATAGCGCTCGCCATTGACCGTAACGGCAGCTCCTTCTTTATTTCGAAAGAAAAAAGCACCGATGATGCCGCCAGCTGTAAAACGCACCAAACAGTCAAATTTAATGGATGTAATAGTGATTCGTTAATGGCTTGAGGATTGTCTTCGCTCCATATATGGCAATTTTACTTATTGACGAAGCCATTCAACCAGAAATGAGCTTCATTAGTAAACACGAAGTGCTCTATGAACTTCGTGAACAGATTTATTTTTTTCAATGTAAATTTCCACAATTTGGGAGCGTTGTTCTGGCATTAAACGATTAATGATGAATGGCCAAACCTTACTGAACAGAAATGTGAACACAGTTTGACATTCTAGAGTGCCAAACCATAGACAATAACCATCGAAACTTCACATGCAGCAAAAAAAAACACCCTATACTTTACTCCCACTTTAAAAATTAATCCATGTAGAAAATGTAATAAAGGGTTAAAAATCTTTTACTATACAATGTTATTCATAAGATTCAGTTCTACAAAACTTTTTCTTTAGTGCGCAATGTATATGGACGTATAGGCCAATTACGGACAACTCCACATAGTGAAATATTCGAACTAGATTTTAAATTATTTCAAAGTAAAAAATATTACCAAGGGCTGAAATGGCCAGTTATTTATTTTTTTTTTTTTTAAATATTACCCTCTATTTATTTAAAAAAAAAAATATTAAATTTCAATAATTGAAAATTTGTTTCTAATGCAAATGCCTGGCAACTCTGCCGGTTGAATAATATAAAAAGTGATTGCATACTTTAAGGCGCCAAAGAACGCTTGCGCAGTGAGACAACACAGGCATGTTTTCAAGAGAGTTCCAAATGTTGATACAGGGAGCGAAAAAGAGGTAAGATATGCATAAGTGAGAAGAAAAATGTCGCACATTCACATTAACATAAGCTTTTATTATCGATTTGTTATTGTTTTTTGTTTTTGTCCTCTGCGCTTTTTTTTATTTTTTATTTTTATTTTACTTGTTTTTAATGTGTTATTTTTTTTTTTTTTGTTGTTCGCTGCTTGTTGTTCTGTTATTGAATTTATTGCCATGATTGTTGTATTTATAATAATCGCTCAACTACGCAGCGTCATCGAATGCACGCTCGCACCAAACAAATGTTTGCTACGACATGTGAAGCATTTTTCATAACTTTCTACCATCACACATGTCGACATACCTTACATACTTCATGAATATATGTTAACCTATAAGTTTGTTTATGTATATGTGTAAAATTGTCCGCTTAGGTAACACACACACATCCAATCACACGCGCCTCCAAACGCGCCTCTATTCTGCATAACATTACAATTGAATGAAAAATGGCCACAAGGGTTGCCATAGCAGCTGCAACTGCCTTTGGACATTAAACAGTTGCTATGCCTAAGGAACTACCATTTATATATGTTTTTGTTTTATTTTTTGGTCCGAAAAATTGCAAAAATTTTTGATTTATTATTTTTGTCCATGTCTTTTGGCAAAATCAATCAAATACATATTGAAATTAAATTAAATTCTTTCGTCTGTTGAAATTTTGATTGTTTTTTTCTTAACTGAGTGCAGAGTAAAGGTTACAAAGTAGACACGGAACATTGATGTCCTGTGTTAAAACATTTAAATGCTCTTTTCATAACCTTGCTATTTCTGCAGTATATTTGTATATATGTATATGCTGTATAGTTAGTATTGTTCATGTATTTAGCTGGTTTATGAAAAAATGCAAAATTGCACACTAAGGTGGAGCGGTCGATTTATGAAAAACAAAAAATTTAGTATCAATATGGGAAGTAGTATCGAGTGGGAATATGAGTGGAAACATTAAGTATCGAATGGGAACATGATTTACAAAAAGAGTGTTAAGGGAATTATAGAAGGCTTTTTAAATGATAAAGTAGAATAGTAGTAGCCTTCTCTAATACTCTTAACACTCTTTTTTTAAATCATGTTCTCACTCGTACAGCTGTTATCAAAAATGTTTCTTGTCCTTGGTTAAATTCTAATGTAAGAAATTAAAACCCTGGTAGTTGGCTCATTTCGAGCGAACTAGTTTAATAAATAAAAGCTTTTTAACAAAAAAAAAAAAAAACCGACTTCAAAATCAAATACAATGCAAAGTAAAAAATAGTTTTTTTTATTAAAAATAAAATTAAATAATACAATACAAAGTAACAAATAATTTGAAATAACTTTTCCCATTAATTTCTTGTTCAAATTTTAAAAGTTATTTATGTATATTATAATTTTGAAACTCTTATCATTTTCATTTTTTCTATTTTGTTTTATTATCATCAATATATTAATTGCTTTCTAAACATAAAAGCTTTCAAATCGGCGCTAATCTTTGACACACAATCATGATCTTTTACCATCCCTGCACTATTTTAAACTTTTTTATTTGATGCTATGCTGCCTTGGTGACACTGTAGTAATTTTAAAAGCTTTATGAACATAAACATTCTCACTATACTGGTTTGGGTGAGCTTGTAAAGCTCATATTGAATATGACATAGTGTGTAATAGAGCCCTGCATGAGTATAATCGCAAAAAATGCCCATATTACACGATGTCCGTTTGTCCGGCTTACGCTAGGGCAGACAAGCGATTTTGTTGTTGCATCCGCTCTCACTCTCACTGTTTTTTGACAGTTTTGAAATTGAAAGCAACAACAAAGGTCGGACAAACGGACATCGTGTAATATGCCCAAAAGCGAATACACTCTGCTTCACTGCTAAAGAGTACACTGTAACTAAATAAAAGTTAAACAACAGGTCGTGTACTGATGAGCAAATCTGCTCACGAGCTTCACTGCTTATACCCATGATACAATTACAAGGTAAGCTCATTTTAAGATGGTTGCTCAAATCATAAATTTTTATACAACAAAGCTGTAGAAGCTACAAGCGTCAAAAGACAAAAGCAACAACAATAATTAGAAAAACTAAAAATTACCAGCTGATTTTGACAACTTCTGCACCCTGCTCTCCAATATGAGCCTACCTTGTAATTGTATCATGCTTATACCTTATTTGTTCTCTCACAAACACTGAAGGCACTGATCTGAACTTTGAAAGGTTTGCGTTATATTTGTTTCTATTCAATGTACTCGCATAACATACTCTCACATACACTGCAAGCGCTAATCTGAACTTTGAAAGCTTTGCGTTATTTTTGTTTCTGTTCTGTAGTTCATTGATGCTTAGTGTTTAACCAAACCGGGTTTCTTAAACATAGGAGGTAGAATAGGCTTATTTGTTTTTTTTTTATTCATGAACTTTTTTTTTAATTTTTTTTTTTTTTTTGTTTCAGTACTATACTTTTTATTCATTGCATTAATCATAACTATATCTATAACTTTATTCATTAGACTTGTTCATTTAGACTTGATCAATCATTTAATATTGTTATTAAACTATATTTTTAAGTTTTCTGCTACGAATTTATAATAATAATTTTTGGAAAATGAATCACAAACCCTAATGAAAACAATTATGTCTTGGAAAACTGTTCAAAAAGTTTCATTTCTTTAATACTACACTAATAGTAATGGAAAACAATGAAAAAAGGCAAGTCTACATATATATTGTTTGCATCTCATTAAAAGTCACTCGCAAAACAAAAGATTCTTTCTCATAACCAAGAATGAAAGAAACAAGATTACGCGTTCTGCAGTCCCGTTATTTAATGCTCTCTACCTCAACTGAGTGCATGACGTCACACAGGACCTCTGCTTGACTATAACATATGGAAATATGCGATCGCTTAAGAAGATTGACGGAACTGAACAGAAATTCTTTCGGAAAAGTAAAGTTAAAAAATCTACTCTTCTGTATAAAAATATGAATATTTTCGTATACCAAAAAAATGAATTTTTTGAACTTTCAAGATTTTTATCTCTTAAACCATTCGAGACCGACAAAATTTTATTGCACCAATAGGCTTAGGAGGTCCAAATACTTATTATAGAAATAAGAAAAAAAAATAATTAGGCGTGGGCGTGGGAGTAAAATTATTCCAAAGTCTGACAATATCGCTTGTGACGTCATGCTCTCTCTCTCTCATTTGCGGAACGCGTAATCTGCTTTCTATCATTCTTGGGTCAGAGTAAGCTTTTTATCCGACAGCAAGCGATTGTATTTGAGAAGACAAAAAGCAAACTCATGCAGGGCTCTAGTGTGTAACAGCTGCACAAATAATACATGGAACCATGGTATAATAATACAAGGTAGCATTGACAGTTGCTTGGGAAAACATCTACTGTCAAAAAATATACCCAAAAAGAGAGCGCTCACAATCCGCCATTGAAAACACAAACAATGTTGAAAACGTTGAAGTGAAAAAAAAAAACAACAACCTCAGCAGCTGCAGATGCATTTTCACAAACAGCAGTTTTTGACAGGAGATGTTTTCTGGTAGAAGAGAAAATAAGCAGTTGTCAATGCTACCTTGTATTATTGTACCATGCCATGGAACACATTGGCTACATTCAGCGTACTCAACAATTGCCAACTGAAAGAAAAAAATCGCTAAAAAGCTGTTATATTCATAAACTTATTAATATTTTTATGATAATAAAACAAATTAGAAAAAATTAAAATAAAAAGTTTTCGACTTAGTAAGATTAGCGCCGACTTTAAAGCTTTTATGTTCATAAAGCAATTAATATAAAAATTAATAAATAACTGACCATTTCAGCCCTTGAAAGGACTTTGACCTAGCTTCTTATGATCAATTGTGTTGTGCGTGTTATTAAGTTTGTACACAATTGACCGACAACCGGACCTTCATGCTTAACGCCGACTCCGAACGGCGATGAACGGAATGTTCTCGTTCTCAAGAAGCTTTACATGGCATTTTGATTACTCTCTGAGGTTTGCCATTGTCTGCAGAGAGGTGGCGGCCGTACAAAAAATTATTTTAATTCAAATAATTTTCTTTCGCTGCTGGGGTTCGAACTTGGGTTTCCAAAGTTCGTTGACATAGCGGCCACGCACTTTAACCAACTACGCCACGGACGCCACAAAGCAATTAATATATTGATGATAATAAAACAAAATAGAAAAAATAAAACTGATAAGATTTCCAATATTATGGTACATACAGTGATGTGCGATGAAATAGATCCAGTGCTGTAAAAATTATTTAAATCAAAAAATCTTAGGAAACTTCACATTTTTAATTTTTTCTTTTAATAGGTAAAAAAGATCAATTAATTTAATTAATATTACTACACTAATTAATTAAGTTACGTGTGAAACATAAACGAAAAAATTCAAAATTCAATGATATGTCCTCTTTCGACTGTGAATTAAAATAGAGCCAGAAATAGTTACTTGATTTTAGCCATGACTTGTGATTAAAAAATTTGAAATTTCAGGATATAGTTAATAGAAATTATTGAAATATAATTATTTCTGACTCAATATTTGGTGGAATATCCATTATTTCTGATAACTGCTGATCAACGCCTAGGCATCGAATCTACTAGTTTTTGGCACTTAGTAGCTGGAATTTTCTCCCATGCGTCCTTGATTAACCTCCAAAGATCATCTTTGTTGATTGCATGTTTGTCTCTAAGAGACACTTTAACCTCTCGCCATAAATTTTCGAAAGGATTTAGGTCTGGCGACTGTGGCGGCCAGCTTAAAACTTCGATGTATTTTTGTCGAAACTATTTTTCTCCTACTTCGATGTGTGTTTCGGGTCGTTATCCTGCTGAAACACCTATTGAAGCGACATATTAAATCCTGGTGTATTTTAAAGCAACCATATTTCCCTCGAAGCGAAATAAGGGCATGTGCCATTATATGAGAAACACCCCCAAACCATTATACTCCCACCGCCATGTTTAACAGGTTTTTATAGTGTGTTGAGGGAGGAATTCGGTATTGGGGGTCTTCTCATAGAAATGCTGCCTCGGTCTGAGTTAAATAAATTAACTTTGGTTTCATCTGACCACAGAATGTTTCGCCATTTGCTCGTTGGCCAATTAGCGTAATCCCTTGCGAATTGAAATCGCTTGCGGACATTAACTTTGGTCAGAAATGGTATCTTCCGAGCAGGTTTAGCCCTCAATCCGCTTTTAATTTGGCAAAGAAATTTTTCAGTCATTTATACAATGTATATATCTCTCTCATTCTATCTAATATAAAACAAATCTTTCTTCTCTATCATGTGACGAAATGAAGTAAAGTAGTCACCTAAGGAAAGTTTCACTTCAAAATAGAAATTGCAAAACAAAAAACATATTTTTTGCATATTTTTTGCACGGCATTCCCACTGTGAAGTGGGAATGCTATCTAAATAATTAGATGATTTTTCTTCACTTAGTAGGTGGCTTGCCTAATCTGAAGTGGTCATAGTTTAAAAAAAATTAGCTTATTCTTCTAATAAATTATGTGTCTTATCTATTTTATGGCTGAAGGTACACCTAAATATTTAGGTTTTTTTAGCTACTCTCGCAGTTAAACTACCCAATATAATTGCATATAATTAACATTTAGAAATTGGTAGCGCACCTAATCAAATTCGTTGACTGAAAATCACCGGATTAGTTTAGCTGAATTGACTACATTTTTAGGTAAAAGTTCTACTCTTTTTTTTCTGTGTATGCGCCCGTGTTATCTAACACAGGCTTGAGCTTTTTTTGTTTTTTTGTTCTTAAAAAGTTTTTATTTATTAAACTAGTTCGTACTAATTATGCTCGAAATGAGCCAACTACCAGGGTTTTAAGGCTATTTTATGATTTGTCACTTAAGTTTTCTATTCATCTTTCATTGCCAAAAGACAGTTTAAAAAACTTTTTATCTAATATCTTAAAATTCTTTTTTGGTTTTATGCTCCACTTATTTTGAATACTGTACGGATGTATTTTATAATATTTTTAGCTTACATTGTATTAGTTTTAGTACAGTCTAATCTGTAAGAATGTTATATTCATAAATAAATAGAAAATACTCCATCATCAAAGCAACTTTTGCAAAGAAGAGGAATATAGTATTAATAAAAATAAAATTGCACACCACCCTTATTCATATTAAAATACCACATTGCATAAAATTTGGATTTAATTAATTATGTCCAAACTTAACTTTTTCCTCATTTCCAACTAAGCTGGATATATTAATTGGGTTTAACCACTTAATTCATTAATCATAATAACAATTTACTTAATAATGATCTTAGCCATCATTAATAACCCGTTTCGAAGTTTTCTTTTCTTCTACATAGGAGAAAGCAGTCAGTACAGAACATAGAAAAAGTTTTTCCTGCAGCATAGTTTGTATCGCTGATTAGAAAATAAACTGTAAGAGAAGCATGCAAAGTTCAGTTTTTGCATAACATATACTACATATTTTTTGTTTATACACAAGAAAATTTATGTTGGTACATTAGATGGGGTTTTTTTTCAATAGTATTTCAGAACATAATATAAGTACGTGACGTGAAAAAAAATCCAGAAAATTCTGAAACAAGATGGAGCCCGCTAAGAAACCTAAATTTGAGGAAGAATAAAATGGATGTTTCAAATCAAGTTTCCTGTTTAAATTTTAGTCCTACAAAAACTTTTGAACATGACGTCAAGGGCGTAGCCAGGGGAAGGGTCATGGGGGAAGAAGGGGGCAACTGCCCCCCTAAATCAGAGATTTTTTATTTAATCGATGGCTTTGAAAGCAGTTTCTATATGTAATTGCTTTTTAATATGTGGTTTTTCCTTTTTCTTTGAAACTAGATATGGTAAAGATATGAAAGATATCCCCCCAAATTTTCATCCTACCTTCGCCTTTGCAAGACATATTCTAATATAAAAAAAAAGAATCAGAATTTTTTAAAAAGTAGTCCTTGACCCAATATCGGTTTACTTTATTAGGAATTTCCTAATTTTTTCTATCGATTTTGAATAAGAAGCTTTACCCTCGCCAAGGTCGCTGCAACTTTCTTAAATGTAAATGCTGTTGGATTGTTTGAGAAAACATTTATTTTGACGTGACGAAGTTACGCGCAGGTTTTCAAAAAAGTTGAAAAAGACATTTTTTCAAAATTCATCGGCGTTGCATTGAATTATTACTCGCTGAGTATAAGAGCTATGATTAAAAAAATATAACCACCGAGAAAAGGTTAATTCTTTGACTTTATGAAAAAGAAAAAAATCAAAACGTCATCGGGACGAATTGGGATCTGCTTAGGCAATGCAACTGAAAATTTGTTACATGGAATTATTACTCGCTGAGTATTAGTGCTATACTGAAAAAAACATTAGCTTAAGATTGAATACAATGTATAAAAAAAATGCGTTCATAATTTGCCTTTTTTTTCCATAAGTTTTTCATAATTTTTAAACACATTTGCTCTTACTTTGACGAAATTTGTTGCAAGCTATTTTCTAAACACGAAATTTGTCAAATCAATAACAAATGTTAAAACATTTGTTTTAAACATTTTAAATAAACATTGTTAAAAATTTTAAAACATTTTTTTTTCAGTGTAGGATTAAAAATACGATACACCAATAAAGGCCCGCTCTAAGCCCTCACAATAAAATTAGACAAAAAATTACTGACGTTATGGGGACGCAGGGCGAGCCGCTCAAAGATCAATAATACAATGTTCATGCAACGCTGTTTAATTTTTGTAAAAACAAATTATATTTTACTCGGTGAGTATATAAGCTACGATAAATGTTTAAAAAAGGAAAATGAAGTTACGGAAGCATAGATGTGTAATTACGCCTCATAACTAAAATACAAAAAAATTCTTATCGTCATGATTTCAAGCTGACAACCACATAATGCAGTAAAAATGATACAACCATGAAAAAACGTTGCATGGAATTTTAACTTTGTGACTGCTGGCGGAACGGTAAATTTTAAGGAACGAAAATGTAGGTGTGGTCTTCGGGCTCATGATAAAAATAAAAAAAAAAATTGATGGCGTCATGAGGTCTCTCAGGGAACCGCCTAATGTGACGCATATGCATCACTTTTGCCAGATTAATTGCATGCAGTTAAGGCAAAGTTGATGTACGAAGGAAAATCTCAACCCATGGAGAAGCAAATCAAAAAAAAAGCAAAAGCAACAACACCAACAACAACAACAACAACATGAACATCAACATCAACATCAACATCAACATCAACATCAACATCAACATCAACATCAACATCAACATCAACGTCAACATCAACATCAACATCAACATCAACATCAACATCAACATCAACATCAACATCAACATCAACATCAACATCAACATCAACATCAACATCAACATCAACATCAACATCAACATCAACATCAACATCAACATCAACATCAACATCAACATCAACATCAACATCAACATCAACATCAACATCAACATCAACATCAACATCAACATCAACATCAACATCAACATCAACATCAACATCAACATCAACATCAACATCAACATCAACATCAACATCAACATCAACATCAACATCAACATCAACATCAACATCAACATCAACATCAACATCAACATCAACATCAACATCAACATCAACATCAACATCAACATCAACATCAACATCAACATCAACATCAACATCAACATCAACATCAACATCAACATCAACATCAACATCAACATCAACATCAACATCAACATCAACATCAACATCAACATCAACATCAACATCAACATCAACATCAACATCAACATCAACGTCCACGACACAGCCAACTCTTTTTTTTATATTTTTGCCTTTTGCTTCTTGATTTGTAATTTTAATAGAGATAAGTCCATATTTTATTCAGATTTTGTGGAGTTAGGCAACATGTTAGATATTTATTCATTATGAATTTTGGGCTTTGGTATTTTTTTCACGAGGAACAAAAAATTGAAATTATTTAATTACATATCTGATGTTTATGTTGATTTCTGTGTAAGAATGTTTGCGTCTTTCATCTAATAGGTCATGGTCTTTTTAATGGTTTTTAGCCCTTTACGCGCAATAAATGATTATCTATAGGCCACTTTTGGGTTTTTGACTATATGTTTCCGGTAAGGGACTCCCTGATTGTCTCTCGAGAAACAGAGATGGTTTGACAAGGTTTTCTAAAAATATTGATATAGCAGTAAAAATTGGAAAAAAAAATCCTACAGTGAACACTCGAACTTTTGACAACTACTACCCTCAGATCCCTCGAATCAATTTGAGTGCATTTAAGTGTACTTCACTCAGTTTCGATCAATGCTCTTTCCGATTCGTATGGCAATTGTTCGATTCGTATGGCAATTGATGACAATTTTTAGGTCATCATCTTCTACCTACACTACTCTTGAAGCACTTGAGCTACTTTTGATATGATTAGATAAAAGTGTTTGAGAGGCGAAAGGGTTGCAATTTCTTTTTTTTTTTCTTTCTCTTTTGCTGATGACAGTTGAAGATACCGAAGAAGAAGTATAAATTATTAAAGGACTTCTAATTGCCTCATTTCCGATGTGTGACAACTGTACCCGTTACTGGCACGAAGACACACTAAGGCAATTCAATTTATTTCATCCAACATCACATCTAGGGCATGCATGACAGTTTTATACAACGAAGTATGCGAGCAAGAGTGTGTGAGAGAGAGAGAGAGAGGGGTATGTGTTTGACTGTAATTGACAAAGGATTTTTCGAAATCAGTATCTGTGGCCAACAACAAATGACATTGCAATTAAGAACGCTCAGCAATAATTGGCAACCAATACATAAGCAAACGAGTTAACACCTACATGCATACATATACATAAAACTGAGCACATATTGCGAAAATAGTAACATTGAAGAAAGGATATAATGTTCAATGCACTAGAATGGGACGGGAAGAGAACAAAAACTATGCACAAATGTCTAAAAGATGAGATTTCCGTTTTAATTTCAATGAGCAATGCTGCTTCCAGCGCCATGCCAATTCAAACCACAACCACACAAACACCAATACAAAAATAGACAAACCGACTCAAAATGGTGCACTTTGTGCATTTAACAGCTGATCACGGAAATGAGATGCTGCCATGTTGAAGACTTAAATTATGCTGCCTGCCTGCTATATGTCCTTCACACAGGCTGACACTTAAGGAAATGCAGCGATAGAGGGAGGGAGGGAGGGAGGGAGGGTGAAAGTGAGAGAGAGAGCAAGAAGGACTTTTGTTGATATGCATGCACATATTTAAAAGTGACATAATGAAAGCTGCATTTGTGGACCATGTGACTGGCTGTGTGCATGTGTACATGTGTTGGTCTGTCCATAAAGTGAATTTTCTCGATGTATTAAATTAAAATAAAACCACTCGGAAGACACTTACAAAGTGAATCCTATGGCCAAAACCATAGAACTAGGCAAAGAGTGTTGAGCACATATTGTGAATAAATCTCGTCCTTGATAAAAGATATACAAGTCATTTGAATTGCTTGCAGCCATATTTCAAGCAAACTTATGTGATATAAAGCTATTATCTATTGATACAAAACTCGTGCCTAACAACATCCAAGACCACCACTATTCCATACAGATGCCAATCTCTGTCCCTAATCTTTCCTTTCCGTCCTTTTTCCCCGTTGCTTCATTCGAATGGATTAAATTAAATAGGAATCACGTGTAGATGATATTTTGGTTTTTTTTTTTCTTCCTTTTGAAGTTCTTTGTTCAAATCTATTGATGATGCCACCATAGAGAAGGATAGCAAATATATAAATAAAAAAATATGCTATCTTCTAGATTTTTTTCTTTTTAGCTATTAGCCATAATGTCAGCACGTAATTTTTGTGTATTGCAAATATTTATTTGTTTATTGGTTCTGAAAACTCTAGTGCTCAGGTTGTCAAGTTATGCTAGTCAGAGAGGATTTTGCTAATTACTGAAGCAATCATATTGATTGAAGAATTAATCTGGTTTCTAGCAGAGCAATTAATTCTTTGTGGGTTAATGCCCATGATTCTTATCAAACGATATCGAACATGTCTCTGTTTTGCTGAGACGTGAGGATTTATTGAGTGCTTGAAAATATGGCTGGTGATTATTTAAAGCAGCGAACCCTCTAGTCAAATTATATTATATGGGAAGTTATAAAATACAAACTTTGTATCCTTTTAATTTGAAATCTTTTTAAAATTAACCATGTATCTCAGCGCACTCAATTTTGATATGACCACCATTTTTTTGAGAGAGTAAGAAAATTTTTAAAAAATGTCAAAATAAAAAAAAGTAAACTTTAATATGTCTAATTTTTATGATACCCGTGAGAAAGTATTTAATTTTTATAATTAGAAATATTTCATCTAATTTTTATCACTTTAATTAATTTTTAGATTCAAATTTTGTTTAACTGTTTATAAATTTCGGCAGAATTCTTGCCATATTTCAAGCTATTTTTAAAATTAAAAAATACAAATTTCAAAGTGTCGAATTTAAAAAAATTTTTAAAATTTTGGTATCTTTTAGAAGCTAATGGTCTGTTTTGACAAAATTTCAAATTGAAAATCTTGAAAAATTTTTTTTCTTTGTTCTGTGATGTTTTTAACCCTCTAATGCTCAGCACCGCCTCTAGACGGGGTTTACATAAACCGTTATAAAATTGTTATTTTTAACAATATTTATGTAAGCTTTTAATTAAGTGTAAATTAAACTTTAATTTGTACAAAAATTTTTAATTTATGACAATAGCCTAATTGGTTTGTGTCAATTGGAACTTGAATTTGCACGTAATTGTTCATTTTTAATTAGTTTGTGAAAAGAATGAATTTTGTGCATCGAAAAAAGGTACTTGAAAGTGTTTGATCGAGTTGAAAAAATCTGGCAAGTAAATTGAAATAAATATACTTTATTTTTACAGCCACGTATTTTGTAACTTGGTAACGATGTTTTTGCTAAACCAGTCTACAGGCGGGCTGGGGCATTTGCACAGAATTTGTTATATCTTTTATTTTCATACATATGTTAAAGTGAAAATATTTTTCTTATTGCGTTCTATTTCTTGTTCTTATACTCTTCCCAATGTTGTCCCCAACATTGTTTTAGCCCATGTCCCAATCTTTGTCCTTGCCCTTGTCTCAGTCCTTTTGGAAGTCATCATTTTCTAATCCTTGTTATAATCCTTGTTCTAATGCTTGTCCTTATTTTAATTTAATTTTTATTTTTGTTTTTATATTTTTACTTTTTTAGCCTAAAGTACTGATCGTACAATGTTGATGTTAGCACTTGTTGGTCTGCTTGATCCTCACTGGGAGAAAAATTCATGTGTGAACTTTCTAACTTAAATAAATTTTACACAATTACATGAAATATAAAGCCAACATTTGATGTTTTTGTTTGCTTAAGTTTGCTACCTATTTATCGACAGTTTCCGGTTTTATCGACAAAACCATAAAATTTGTATTTAGGAAGCCCCCCTAAGGAGTGGTCGGAGGGAATAGGTGTCCAAGGCAAAAATGTTCCTTTTGCAAACGTAATGGAGGTTAGTCATACATATTAACCCTCTGCGGCACTCTCTTAAAGGTCATATGCTCAGGTGTATGGAATAAATAAACAAAAACCATAAAATTTGTATGGGAGCCCCCCTAAGGAGTGGTCAGAGGGAATGTGTCAAAGGCAAAAATGTTCCTTTTGCAAAAGTAATGAGGGTCGGTCATACATATTAACCCTCTGCGGCACTCTCTTAAAGGTCATATGCTCAGGTGTATGGAATAAATAAACAAAAACCATAAAATTTGTATGGGAGCCCCCCTAAGGAGTGGTCAGAGGGAATGTGTCAAAGGCAAAAATGTTCCTTTTGCAAAAGTAATGAGGGTCGGTCATACATATTAACCCTCTCCGGCACTCTCTTAAAGGTCATATGCTCAGGTGTATGGAATAAATAAACAAGAACCATAAAATTTGTATGGGAGCCCCCCTAAGGAGTGATCGGAGGGAATAGGTGTCAAAGACAAAAATGTTCCTTTTGCGGGTCGGTGATACATATTAACCCTCTCCGGCACTCTTTTAAAGGTCATATGCTCAGGTGTATGGAATAAATATTTTGCTTAATATTTTTTAAAAAAGATGTCATCAAATCAATCTTAATCAAAAGCGAATTGAATAATTCTACGTCTTGTGTTACGACATAGTCGAAACTACTGTATATTTTTTTTTTGCTTTTGCATTTTGTGCATTCTGGTTACTTTAAAGAGTTCCCTGAGAGACAATGTGATGCAGTTAATTTAAAAAAAAAAATTCCCTAATCAGGACGCAGAACCACTTCTAATTGTTGTTAATTATCGTAGCTCCATAATTTTTGTTTTTTCACATTTATCGTGCTTCATATACACCCGAAATAATAATTCTATGACACTCCGTTGAATGATTAATGAATTTTGGCTCTCTCCACGGTCATATGACGGCATGAATATTTTGTCTATTTTTGTCATGAGGCTATCGAAGAGCAGGGCCGTCTGCGGGCGGGTTTTGGGGGTTTCAAACCCCCAAATTATTATGATTTATTATAATTCTTCATCATTGAGGCTTATCTATCATCCTATTCCAAAAAGTTAGCAAGATCTGTGAAGAACACGATACTATAGTAAGGAAACCGAGACAAGCTTCATGTCAAACTCATCGTTGTAATATCGAGACTAATTCAATTGAAGATTTTTATCGAATTTCAACATACCTACCATACCTAGACTTATTCGTCACTCACCATGAAGATCGTTTTCTTAAGCACTGTGGAATATTATCGAATTTTAGATGTCTTTTTCCATAAAAATTTTCAACCCAACACTAAGGGAAAAACATATTAAATTTATCCAAAAACTTTTTTAATTTATCCAAAAAGCGAGTCATTTTTGCACCAATAACGCATTTGCATAAATCGACTACGTAAATATTTAAAATTCATTTAAAAACTTTTTTAATTAAATAAAATATTAAAATATTTAAACAGAAATAATAAAAAAATATATTAAAATTATGCACGAATTTTTTGAATATCTTTTAAAAACTTAGTATTTGAAAATAAAACTATCTAAAGGAAATTTATATAAAAAATATTGAAATTAAAAATCAATATATTCAAATATTTCTCACGAGCTGCGTCAATTAATGCCATTAGCATGGTTATTAGCATGGTTACTTTATTTTCTTTTTTCGTTCCTTAATATTATACTATTTTTGACAGTCGGTACAATTATGACACCATATGTCAAAAATAATATAAAACTATAGAACGAAAAAAGAAAATAAAGTAACCATGCTAATCTTATATATTAATACGCAAACATCAAATGTTGTCGTACACTTTTTCAATATTTATTTTAGAATAAGGACAATGAAACGTATATCATTCGAAAGGTACTGCACCATAGATGTGCCGAATTATGTTAGATTTTAAATTTATGACCTTTGACCCGAAATATTAACGTTAAAAGTTTATATAAATTTTAGTTAGGGATCTCAGAACTGGGAAGAGGTAGAATGAAGAATGTGATATCAGATGAAAGGTCTGGCTGCACAGTATGATTGAATATAAGATTGGTGACCTTTGACCTCAAATATGAGCGGAAAAAGAGCATTTATTAAATAAAAGCTTAACTGTAAGAGATGGAAAAACATGATATAAGAGAGAAATTTAGACATTCATAAGATGTGCAAACAAAAATTTAATATTTTTCACCATCGTTTACGGTTACCCTACAATAAGCACTTTTTCATGTAACAAGTGTCAATATATATTGTGATGGTAAAATTGTTTACAAGTAGTAAATTTTGAAAAATTTCCGTTATTTTGACATCAAAATTATTGTGATATCTCGAAAACTATAGATGTTTTCAGTACAACGTTTTTTGTATGAAAATTCGTTGGTTGAGAAAAAGAACGGTATACGAAAACTTTTTTGCTAATATTTTCCACGAATTAAATGTTAAACAAATTTTCCGTTATTATGACATCAAAAGTATTGCGATATTTCGAAACCTGTAGATTTTTTCCATGCAATGTATTTCTTAAAGCAATGTCATTGCCTCAGAATGAGAAAAAAACAATTGATATATCAAATTTTGATTTTGCATGCAAATATCTCAGCCATTTTTCAATCGATTTTCCCGTAAGTTTCTTTGTCTGAAAGTTTAATTAAATAACTTTTGAGAAATAAGAAAAGATTTACCGTTATCTCACTAATTCAATTTCTTATGTTGTTTTCAAAAAAACTCTAAAATATTCAAATTTTGCTTAAAAATTAGACCAGACATTCTCTTTTTGTAATTTTATTTTTGTTTTTCTATTTTCTTCTCTCACACTCTTTCATATACCATATCATTTATTTGCAAAAATTGCTTCATTTTGACACATAATTTAATTAAGTGTTTCTATCATCGAAAATCATGAGCTACCCCCTATGATTTTTTTGATGAAAATTACATTTTTCAAAATGTTGTTTTTGTATTTTTTATAAAGTTCTACAGCTAAAAAAATAATTTCTGTGAAAAAATTTTTCAAATATTTCAGACCACTCCAAAGTTATATATACAAATATATGTTTAAGCCATTTCCTTATCTACTTTATATATTATACATATTATTATTATATATCTATATATAACAGTTAAGAAACATTTTCTCCCGTGTTTCTCAACCAATTTTGATAATTTTTTTTTAAATCAATAAGAGTAGGGAAAAGGAGTGCACCGAATATCTCTCAAATCAGACGTTCCATTCCACTGGTTACATTTGATGGGCGTTCAAATAGAGGCGAGGCACTTTTCATCAGCCCAAGTTTACTGTAAACTTTTGAACTATAAGTCACAAATCAATGAAACTTGGTAAGAACTTCCTTCCTTGACAAAGGGGGGTGAAACACTCATACAACTCAAAGTTGTTATATCAAATAGCTTTGGAAGCATTTCTACTAGAAAGTAGAATAAGGGAAGTAGGGTACTGTGACGAGCATTGGACAAAGGGGTGTGGCTCCGCATATATAAGCCACATTTTTGATATTGAATAGCTTTAAAAGTAAAAATCACAGAACATGGAAAATCAGAATTGAGTTACTGATTGATTTGTGATTGCACCAATTTGTGATTTCCTGCTGGTGGTGCGTTTGGTGCTGTAAGAGTTCGGTTACGTTTGCATATGAGTGAATAAAAATACAAAAAAGAAAATCAATTTTTAAATGGTCGAATCTCGACCAAAGGTGACACTAGTGGCATTAATAAAGCAAACTAATAAAGCAAAATATGCAGGCAAATGACAATCAGTGCGACACATTCGTGGGAAAATGTCGAGTTGTCACTCAACCCTACATAATTGCATTATTTCAGCACGCAATCGCTTATACGTACGGCCAAATATCCCTGTTATACAACTCTTGCAACAAAAACGAAATGAGAATTATAAGAACTAAGGTTGCAACTGCAAGAGAACAGAGTGCGATGCTGTTGCTGCTTGTCGGAATATGTGTGTACGTGTGCGATGCTGTTGCTGCTTGCTTGTATGGAATATGTGTGTACGTGTGTGGTATAAATAAAATTAAAATACGGGAAAAAAACGAGTTGTAAGGAAAATATTTGATTTATCGACGTAAATTTTTAAATTAAATTGATACTCAGGCGTGGATAATGTTAATATGCATTATTCCCTTAGTGTAGATGCAGAAGCCTGCGACCAATTATTTGAGAAATACTCTACGATTTTGCATGACGATTCTTTCGAAGTATGGATCAATGAAGTGAAACTTTGGCGAAGACGGATTTTTGATAAAAATATCAACAGCCCTATCGAAGCTCTTGACATCTGCACTACAACTGCTTTTCCAAATGTTCACCAAATCATGCTGGTAATGGCTGCGTTACTTAATTTTCATCGGGACGTTGAAGTTCGTGTAGATGCAGTATTGGACGATTTTTTTTTTCTACACCGACGCATTAGTTTATTGAGGGAATAGGTTTTTATAGAGTATTGTATTTACTCGGAAAACTAAAAAAAGATCTGGAAATGTATAACTGAAATCTTATAGTTTTATACCCAATATATATAATATTTTCTGTACATCCATATTTTTATAGTTTTCTTTGTACTTAGAATTCCTTATTTTTTAGTCTAAACCCTCCTTCCAGGACCAAATCCTGCGCACGGGCCTGTCGAAGAGAGAGAAATTAAGAAAAAGCAACACTGACCATGCTACACAGCTCTGTTAAAGTGTCTGAGTTAATCTCGCGTTCTACTCTTCCTCGTGTACGCTACAGCAACGATGTTTAACAGAACTGGGTCGCTATGTATTTTGTTGTTGTTTTGCTCTCGAGTAAGAAAGAGCAAAAGATACAGCTGTATTGAGGCCTTTTCTTTCTCCCTCGCCTTCTGCTCAAAATTGTGTGGCATTACACAGTGCGACAAAATGGAACGAAGTTGAAATACCTGGGAGATAATGCTATTTTGCTTGTAGGTCTTGTCGAGTTAAAGAATGTTCTATACTTGAAATGTACCAGACACCCCCAAAATATGGACTTAAGGTAAAAAAACCGATTTTGCCTACCTTTGCCCACTTATTGGCTTATAACTTACCTGATTGCCAACCGATTCTAAAAATTTAACTGGATGCTGAAAGACGACACTTAAATCTTTCAAACGATATATATATTGTTTGGGACAACTTGAGAAAGCTGATGGTATTTACTCTGCAAATACAACTTTTTTTCAATTTTTTTGACTTTTTTCAACTTTAACGATTTTTCTATACACTAAATTATATTGAGACCACACTAGTCCTGTACGGATTCATAGAAAACATTTATTAGAAATTTTAACGCAATTTAGTTTTTAAAAATTGGTCAGTAATTGACAAAGTTATTCAACTTTTCATGAAAAGAGATTTCTTTTCCAAAAATACATTTTCGGTATGACGACTCAAAAATGTTTGCTTGATCTTTTTTTTTTTAAGTTGGCATCATTAGTTTCGCGTTGTAATAACCAGCAATACTCCTAAATCATTTTAATTTTATTTTTTCCTTCAAAATGTTTTTCTATTGTTACCATTTCTTGGTTAAAGTGTTTTCCTTGCTCATCGCTTAACTGCCCTAAGTTCTCTGGGAAGAACTCCAAATGCGAATGGAGAAAATGAATATTTATACATGTTGCATCCTATTGCACCATATGCACATAAAAATTCATTCACAATTACGACATAGTCACATGCTCACAAAATACTAATGTAGAAGTATTAAGGGATAACATTAAACTCTTTAATTTAATAACATCAAAAACAATTGATTTTTTCAAGTTAAGCAATATGTCTTCAGAATTTCTTGACAAAAATCGTTCCCTTTGGAAATATTATATAAGCTACAAAGAAGCATTAAAAAAGATTGAAGAAATAATAATAGCAAATGACGTTGCCTTACCATACAACTTCAATGGAAAAATCACAACCAATGAAAAACAATATCAAGACTTACTAAAATAAATAAATAACTGGCCATTTCAGCCCTTGAAAGGACTTTGACCTAGCTTCTTATGATCAATTGTGTTGTGCGTGTTATTAAGTTTATACACAATTGACCGAGAACCGGACCTACAGGTTTAACGCCGACTCCGAACGGCGATGAACGATGAATGTTCTCGTTCTCAAGAAACTTTACATGGCATTTTGATTACTCTCTGAGGTTTGCCATTGTCTGCAGAGAGGTGGCGACCGTACAGAAAAATTATTTTAATTCAAATAATTTTCTGTCGCTGCTGGGGTTCGAACCTGGGTTTCCAAAGTTCGTTGACATAGCGGCCACGCACTTTAACCAACTACGCCACGGAAGACTTACTACAAGGAGTTAAATACAATAGAATCAAGTTTCCATCGTGTACAAAGTTCAATATTTCCCAAGGTCTATAAAAATTTTAACGATATCATATCACTTGTAATTTATTTATCTGAACTTTTGTTATGTTGTATCTTTATTAATTAAAAGCACTCTATCAATACTCTGTTTATATTGATCAATATATTAAAAATTGAATTCAGGTTTAAATAAAATATGCCAAAAAAATCGAGGATGTAATATAGAATTTGTTGGTATCTGCGTTCCTGTTCGATTAGCGTAATATAACATTTTCGAAAATTAGTTTTTTCGTTTTTGGGTCATAGTTTATACATTTCTACATCTATTACTACACGGTTTTGAATTCTTTCATCAAAAATAGCAAATAAAACTGCTTACAAATATTTTGTCTGGTAAGTTCTGTTCTTTTGAAATGACCTCTTAAAAATGGAATTTCTGAAATATTTATTTATTTTTTTTTTTTTATTAATTCGCTAATATTTCGAAAACCAATATCCGAATCTAAAAAATAATGTCAATATCGTGTTAAACCACTCATTAAACATAAATGATGACCTTTAAAATAAGTTATTGTATGAAAAATAACTTAAAATTCCGTTGTTAAAGTTGCCTTAAGAAAATGGTACGGGGAAATGTAAAAAACGAGTTGGACCGACCTCTATACGTTAATACTTTTCAATAAAACTTTCAGGAACTTATTTTTGAACATTATCGAAGTCAGTCTAATGTGCAGTGTCGAACGTTCTCAGATTGGGTGTTACAACACCATTAAGTTGGTCACTATTTTGCGAAGAAAATCATCTTCAGTAATGAAATCCCATTTTAGTCTCATTGGCTACGTCAACAAGCTGAACTACCGTATATGGGGCACTGAACCGTGGCGGTTCTATATACGGGCTGAAAGGGCTTTAGCCCCCTTTCCCTATGGAGAATTTTCCACATTGAAAAAATGCCCTAAAAGCCTTTCAGACCCCCTCTTGGGCCCATTGAGAATCCAAGAGCTTCCCATTCACCCACAATGGTGCACTGTTTGGTGTGGATTTTGGGCTGGCGGTGCCATTGAGCCATTCTTCTACGAAAATACAGCTGGAACCGCTGTTTGGTGCCCGATATCGCGACATGCTGACCAACTCCTTTTGGCCTGAAATTGCTGATATGGATCTTGACGACATGTCGCTTCAACAGAACGATGCACAGAATGCACTTATTGCAAATGAGCATCTCGCGCGGAGGTGATGTCGATTGACCACCGAGATCGTGTGATTTAACGCCGTTTGTCTTCTTCCTTTGGAGTTTCCTCAAAGGAAAGGTCTATGCCATAAACCCCGACTAATTCCAGAGCTGAAACAAGAAATCCAACTGGCCATTGCAGCAATTGATCCAGTATTATGCCAGAATATCATGGAAAGGTCTCGCTTGTGCAAGTAAAGTCGTGGCTGCCATTTGAGTGATATAATATTTTGTCAATAACCTCCATGTCTCCATTTTATAATTCAATAAAAACTCGCAGACATTTCAATAAAAACATGCGTTTTCTTAAAAAATTAAAATTTTGTGACAAGGTTTTTTATGAAAGGTGCTTGACATAGTTGAGGCACAAAGACATCAAATGGATCTACGGTTTCCATTTTACAAGAAAATTTTGCATGTTTGCCGTACTTGCTAACAATCGAAAAAAACGAGTTTTGATGAAACATGACCTATGATGAAACATGGATTGGCCATTATGCACCTGAAACGCTATGTCAATAATGGGTTGGGCGAAGTGAAATGAACCGGAAATTGCTCGGTTTGAATTTATTCTTTATTTTTTTTTTTTTTTTGTATCAAATAACTTCCCCTCCATGGAAAATCTTGGCTATGGCCATGTATAAAAATTATAGATCAATCAAATTATTTGAAAAAAGGTGAGTTAGAATACAAGTTATCGTTCCCATTTTTTGACTTGCAAAAATTTTTCAAAATTGAGTCAGCACACAAATAAAATATTCTTTGATATCTACTACATGGCAAGAACCCGCTTTTCATTCACGTTAAAATTGAACCCCTCCTTCAAATATATAGTTGTTTAAACATATGAACACAACCCACTGAAAAAAATCTTCATCTAAAAATATAAAAGTGAAAACTTCTTACTTGACCGTTGATTAACCAGATAAACTCAATTTCTTTACATGCTGTGGTATCCTGTCATCGATCTAAAGAACAAAGAATTCCCAAACAATGAATGATATCAAATATTGACAATCACTTGAGCGTCAAACAATAAAATCAATAGAGCTCAAAAACCTGCTCCTGAAATCATAACAAAATATAGCGATTTAAATAATGTTCTAAGCAAACAAGGCATTAAATGAATCAGCAAAATATATAACAAGAAACCAAACAAAGGAAGTGCCAGGCCAAAAAAAAAAAAAAAAAAGCGAAAAAAAGAAAGAAAAAATACAAAAATAACAAAAAAATATTTAAGAAACATACCTTAAACTAGAAAAATAAAACGATTTCGGAAAAAATCACAACATGGCAGGGGAAAATATAAGGATTGCTTTATATTTTAACAAAAGAGTAGGCTTGCAGAAAAAAAAAAAAAATAATGTAAGCAAGATAAATTTTTACCCCAAAAAAATAACTGTATGAAGATAAGATATGAAAATATAAGCACAGCCGAAAGAAATAAAAAAAGAAGGCGTTAAAAAAGTTCACAAAGAAAATTAAAGACAAATAATGTAGATGTTCCCGGCATGATAGAACAAATTACAGCTATCGAAGTTTATCTAGACAAGAGGTTGTTAAGCTTTTATTTTAATGGGAAAGTGCAATATATATGTGACTACCTCTTTTAACCTTTTGACGACCTCTGGGACACCGGTGATCCTTTTACTTTCGAATCGATTTTTCTTTACAAGGTATCATTATAAAAAGAATGAATATGGCTTTCAGAAAGTACCCTTTGCCTACCAGACCACCTCTTAGTCGAAAAATTTTTACTTTTTCTTCCACTTTGTTTTGCTGCAATATCTTGGAGGTGGGAGGAGATACAGGTAAAACATTTTTGGAAAGCTGCGGCCAACCTTCTGGTTCAAAGATATCCCACTTCAACTATCCACACGACTACAAAATCTGACGGTACCTCTATGTCCCAAAGGTCGTCAACGATAAAAATCTATGACATATTTAATTTTGTTCAAGAGTTGATTTATTTGAAATAAAAATAAACTTGTTCGCTATTTAAATCAATATATTGATTTCCATTTTTTTTATGATGAATTTCGAAGCAATTTCGATCATTGGGGAAGCAAAAGGCATAAATAGCATTGATGCGTTGGTCTCTGTGCTGTTTGCAGCAGAAAATACATCTTTACGGCCGGTTTCAATTTTGCAGAGATAGTAATCGGACAGAGTAGTGACCTCCGCAACTCTGAATCGCTTAGGTATCTGTCTTACAACTTTGCGCGGTGGTCTTTTCCGGTTGGTGACCGAATCGATCATCTTTCGATTTTTAAGATATTCAGGTTCAAAGATTACCAAAATAGGTCATTCGCTTATATCTTCGCACAGAAAATGTATAAGGACTGCTTTACTAAAGACAGTGTAAATACAGTCGACCTGGTTACCAGATTCTATTTTCGCTAATCAAACTAAATCGGTTTCTATCGTTACGCCTGGGAATCCAGGGTTCCAGGGTTAAAGTATCATCATCATACCAGGGTAAAATTTTTCAATTGAAATTAATTTAATTAATCTAATCGGCCGTGGAACAGTGGGTAGAGTGCATGACCAATACGCCAGAGAACCCTGGTTCAATTCCATCTGACACAGAAATTTTTTCAGTTGAATTACTTTTTCTGTTCGGTTTTCACCTCTCTGCAGATAATGGCAAACTTCAGAGAGTAAATAATGGCATGTAAGGCTTATTGAGAACATGCACATTAACCATTTGGAGTCGGAGTGGACTCCAGTTCTCGATCAATTGTATACAAACCTTTAATAACACGCTCAACACAATTTGATCATAAGAAGTTCGGTCAAAGTCCTTTCAAGGGCTAAAATGCACAGTTTATTATTACTAGTATTGCCTGTGGTCAAAATTCGACCATACCAATATCGATTTTTCTCTGGTTTTTTTTTTTTTTAAACGCTTGGCAAATTTGAAAAGAAGATGACTTTATCGTAGACGCATCAGGAGTTTTTGACGTGGGAGTGTATCTTTATTCTTGTCCCTATCCTTGCATTCGTTCCCAAACTTGTCTTTATTAATATTCTTATTCTTATTCTTATTCTTATATGTGTTCTAATAATTGCCCTACTTCCGATTCTTGTTTAAATCCATGTCCAAAGCTCTGACCTTATTCTTGTTCAAATCCTTTCCTAATCCTTGTCCTACTTCCTTTCTAAATCCTTGTACTTATTGTACTTATCTTTACTACTACCACTACTACTTACTACTATTACTACTACCTACTTTACTACTACTACTACTACTACTTACTAATGGTCCTAATCTTTGTCCAAATCTTTGTTCTTATCCTTTTTCTAATCCTTAGTATAATTCTTGTTCAAATAGTTGTCCTTATTTAAATTTTAATTTCTTTTTTTTTGCTTTTTCATTTAGTGCATTCTGATTACTTTAATCAAGGAGTTCCCCGAGAGACACTAGGATGAAATAAATTTGTTATTGTTGTAAAATTAAATTTTTCCTAACAGTATATTTTTTGTTTTATCATATCTGTCGTGCCTCATATACAATCCAAGTAATAATTCTATGCAACGCCGTTGAATGATTGATGAATTTTTATTCTTGCAGCGGCTCTCTCCGCAGTATCGGAACGGTATGAATATTTTGGCTATTTTTGTCATCAGGCTATCGCAGAGAGAAAAATTAAGAAAAAGCAACAACATGTCTGACACAAAAGTGTCTGATTCAATCTAGCATTCTACTTGTCCTTATAATTTTGCATACAACGAGAGAAAGAGAGGAAGAGAGCAGCGATAGTATTTGTTTGTAAATAGTTTTTGTTTTTGCAATTTTTCTTGTTTAAGAAAGGCAGAGAGCTTCAAACTACAGCCATGAGTATCAGAATGCATACATTTATTTGAAAATGTAATAATCACATAACATATTAAATTTTTGACGTAGAATACGTCACTCTCGGAGGTAAGTAGGGTGTATGATAGTGATCAGGTGTCGGTATTTATATCATAATTTGAGTCTTTGGTGTGCCTAAAGTACTGATAGTACAATGTTGATGTTAGCACTTGTTGGTCTGCTTGATCCTCACTGGGAGAAAAATTCATGTTTGAATTCTCTAACTTATATAAATTTTACATAATTACATGAAATATAAAGCCAACATTTGATGTTTTTGTTTGTTTAAGTTTGCTACCTATTTATCGATAGTTTCCGGTTTTATTGACAAAACCATAAAATTTGTATGGGAGCTCCCCTAAGGAATGATCGGAAGTAAAGTAATGGGTGTCGGTTATACATATTAACCCTCTCCGACACTCTTTTAAAGGTCATATGCTCAGGTGTATGGAATAAATATTTTGCTAAATATTTTTTAAAAAAGCTGTCATCAAAAGCGAATTGAATAATTCTACGTCTTGTGTTACGACATAGTCGAAACTACTGTATATTTTTTGTTATTTTTATTATTCGGCACATCTGTGGCACAGTATCTTTCGAATGATGTAAGTTTCATTCCCTTTTTTTTATTATAAATATTCAAAAAATGTACCACAACATTCGATGTTTGCGTATTAATATATAGATTATTATAATTTTTAATCTTAATATTTGGATACGGCCTTCACTATTTATATTGAAAACAAATTTTTTGAGCTCTAGGCCAATCATGTTGACAACAAGACAACATAACGAACCAAGAAGGCAACAACCAACAACAACAACGGCTCTGTAAAGAGCAAATCACACAGCTTGACTATACAGACTGTTTCATTGGCCGCTACACCAACTCATCACAAACCTTTGTATGACTTTACACTGTGATCCACTCAAGCTACTTAGGTTCTACTTATACTGCCAATTATGCCGAGAAAGTTACCCGGAATTTATTTTTGGCAGAGAACGCTTGAATTTTTGTAGCTGAGTTCTTATCTACTTTTGATGCAAATTGTACCAAGGTTAACCTAGATCGTATCATACTTTTAGGCGTAGCCTTAATTCATGTGCATCTTCGAAATACTTTTTAGACCAGTTATCTGTCCAAAAATCTATAACTTTTGAACCAGTCAATATTTTTGAATGCAGTTTTTTTTATTGTAATATTTAATTCTTAAACTAACTATAATTATAATTAAAAGAATCATAAGTCTAACGATGATTTTACAGGGTGACTATAAACACATGCAAGTAAGTGTAAAATTTTCGCTGACTTCACTGATCAGAAAAATGTATAAAAATCGTTATTTTTTGACATTTAATTAAGTTTTTTAAATTTTTTAGGTCTATTGAATCCAATAATTGCAATTATTTAAAAATAAACACAGCCATTTTTAAAATATTTGCTGTAGAACATATCGAATTTTTTAACCTTTTAAAAATTTTAAAAAAAGTTGATTTAAGTATGTTTTGGAAATAAATTATATAAAGCAATAATTATATCATGATTATTTTACAGGGTGACTATTAACATGAACAAAAAATTAAGATACTCGACACAATTTCAAAAATAGTATAAAGAAATTCTGGTCTCTTTTGCTTTTAGTTTTCAAGTAATAAATCTTTAATATCATTTTCATCAACACTTTCTGTTTTTCTTTTATTTTTTACCTCGTGATGTCATAATGATGTTATAAGTGGGTCTGAAGATATCATAAGCATCGTCATTAAACCCGTATTTTGATTTTCTCTATTGTTTTTCCTTGTATGGCGTAGTCTATAATTTTTAAAGTCTTTGTTTCTGGCTTTTTGTGTCTCTTCCAAAAACTCGCGAATTGGGAAGAAATGGTATTTAATTATTTATTTCCCATGGCAAAATACCTTATGGAGAGTTGGTGTAAGATCTATCCAACTATATAATTGTTTGTATAAAGTTTGGATCTCTGAAGCGAATTTTCCAAATTTTTTAGCATCGATTACCTGGCGAAAATTTATGGCACATAAAAACCTGTACAAAAGATGGGCATTAATTTTAGTTATTGCTACTGTTGTTTCAACATCTTCAAAGAATCTCCTCGCAGTGTTGCCATCGTTAGTATTTCCAAATCCTTGCTTAGGAAAATCAAGACCACTAATATTTTGAAACTCCTCTTGAATTCTTTTTTTTTTTCTTTAGCTTTCCTCTATTATATATATTAAGATTAACAAGAAGGATAACAATAACACAAATTGCTGTAATGTATGGTAAATCGCATTTCAGCGATTTCAGACTTTCAGACCAACCACATTTGTCTTTCACATGTTTGTTTATTTTTATGTTGAATGCAACAAACAAAAAGTTATGGCATACCTATAGGCATGCCGAATATATAACAACTTATATATACATAGTACTAATAATAGTAAACAAAATGATTTGTTTATTATTAACTATAATCAATATCTGTTTATAAAATATAAAAAGATATGTTTATAAAGATTTTTGTAACTTTATTTTTTTAATTTGAGGAAGGATAAGGTGAAACAGTTAGAGGAAACATTAAATAAATACATAAAAATCTCAAAAATCACTATGTTTTTAGATAAAATTCAAAACTTTGTTCAAGGGCCGGATCAGACCGGCTCAAAATCATATGTCACATGAAACTAGATACATAAGGGTTTCTTATGGTGTATGTCATTCTGGATTCCTATGGATTCCGATTAACAAAAGCTTACCTAAATTCGAAAATTCATAAAAAATGCTTTTTCATTCGTAATTTTTGTAAATTTATCATAAAAGCTACGGCATTTTCGTTTAATATTTTCGATATTTTATATACTCCTTATTTAGACAAAAACTAAATTTTTAAAAATACTTAAACACTTTCCCCCGAGCTGGTTTCAAAATCGAAGAAAATTTCACTGTCGACAATTTTGTAAAATTTTGAAAAAAAGTTACATATTTGACACCCAATATCTTTTTAACGATGAAAGATAGATACAAATAAGAACCAAATTAAAAAACTTTGCAAAATTCTAAGTGAAATTAAAAAAAAAATTTATTTAATTCTAAGCATGTTTTTTTTAATTTAACTTATTTTCGGATAGATGACTGCTCTAAAAAGTGCACTGTGCAGCGGTTTACTGCTATCAGAGCATATTGAAGTTGTTGTTCAATATAAATAATGAAAGGCCGTATCCAAATATTAACATTAAAAATTCTGTATTTTAAAATACTTCTAGTTTTATGAACGAACAATTTTTGCCTTTTATTGATACGGTGCATGATGAGACTGGCGCATGCTGTTAACCCTTTGACGACCGCTTCTGAACCGCTGGAAAATTCGTTATTCCGACAACGGATTCGTGTTAAAAAATTACACTAAACAAAAGTGTCGCAAAAAACAATTTTTTTAACCTGCAAAAGTGTGAAAAATCATGGGACCTATATGTCCCTATAGTCGTCAATAGTAAAAATGTATACCACTATTTTCTCTCGTTGACAGTATGCGAACGAAAAGTTTAAAGTTGAATTTTGATTTACTTCATGAGAACTCGTTGTTTTTAATCTGTTTTGAAATTTAAAAAATAACCTTTGCAATGATGGTACTTAGACCTCTGTATTGGTTTAGGAGATATTCCCAAAATATTTAAAAAGATTGTTAAAAAATCCTAAAAATTCTATCATAATATCTGGCCTTCTATATTTGTTACGGCGTAATGTTTGACATCCAATGAAAGGTTGAAAAATAACCTTTCCAATGGTGGTACCTTGACCTCTACGACTATTCAAAATATCACAGAATAGGTTAAATTTTCCAAAAAATTTGATCTTTCATTTGATGCAAAACGAAACTCCGTAACAAAAAAATTGTTGGGATTTTTTAACGAATTTTTGATATATTTTGGAAATATCATCTGGATCAATAGTCGTAAAGTGGCCAAAATATCACCATTAGAAAGAACATTACACTTTTGATTTTGTGTTTTTATTTTAGTGTTACTACGGACACGATCGCAAATCAAAGACCAAATTCTACTTGCGTCTTTTCTGCGATCGCTTTGATTTGAGTGTAAACAATCAGTGGCGGATCTAGGATTCACCAGAGGGGGGAAGGACTGAGCTAACAGTTTTATAGTCCAAGGGGGAGGCTGAAACGGCTTTTAGCGCTTTTTTCAATTTTTTTTCTTCAAGGGGGTGGCGGCTAAAACCTTTTCAACCCGTATGTTTATCCGCCGCTGTGCACTGTGGTTACAACAAAATTTATACTTCGAATAATGATTCACTTTCTATATCTGCATTGGAAGTCCGCGGGCAACTGGCTACTCAAATGATCAATACGATCACCAACCGCGAAGTTGTAAGACAAGTACCTAAGAGATTTGAACTTGCGGATATCACTTCCCTGTCCGATAATTCGGCAAAAGTGAAACGGACGTAAGGATGTATTTTCTGCTTAAAACAACACAAAGGCCATCGAAAAAATAATATTTATGCCTTTTGCAAAAAACCATTTTACTTCACCAATGATCGAAATAACTTCAAATTTCATCATAAGAAAATGAAAATTCAATGCATTGATCAAAAATGCGAACAAATTTATTTTTATTTCGAATAAATCAACTTTTCAACAAAATTAAATATGTCTTAGATTTTTACCGTTGACGACCATTGGGACATAGAGGTCCCATCAGATTTTGTAGTCATGTGGATAGTTTAAGTGGGATAACTTTGAACCTGAAGGTTGCCCGCAGCTTTCCAAAAATGTTTTACCTGTAGCTCCTCCCACCTCCAAAATATTGCAGCAAAAAGAAGTGGAAGAAAAAGTAAAAATTTTTCGACTTAGAGGTGGTCTGGTAGGCAAAGGGATGAATCTACCCTTGAAAATTAAGTACTTTCTGGAAGCCACATTCATTCCCTGTTGAATGATACCTTGTAAAGAAAAATCGTTTGCATAGTTTTTCCAGGAAAAATTCGAAAGTAAAAGGGTCACCGGTGTCCCAATGGTCGTCAAAGGGCTAAAGACATATTAATGCGCTCAGCTTTTCATTTATAAAGAAATTTTTTCGGTTAATATAAAAATTTCTTATAATAATAAGATTTCCTTTTCTTATAATGATCAGATTTGTATGAATTTTTTGTCTATTTTTCGACCATGTTGATGGAGGGTTAACCTCTAACCACAAATTCAGATTTTAAAGGTGGGTACGAAAATTCAAACATGCGGTTATGACATGCTCTGCAATAACTTTCTTTATCCACTGGGTCTCGTATCAATCTATCCTTGGTTTTTTCCCATTTTGCTACACAGTATTATCTATGAGATATTATTTTTACTTAAAAAAATTGAAAAAAGTAAAATAATAATAAAGAGCCAAGTCCAGAAAATAAACTTTTGGAGTTCTATAAGAATATTATAGAAATACTTAGAGTTTAATAGAACTTAGGATTAAATGAGGCCAAGTATTAAGCCTAATAGAATATCTGAGCAATTTTACTGTATAATATGTCTGTCACAAACACATACAATGTAAGAGTAGCATGCCACAAATGCGACAGTGAGTTAAAAACGTGTTAAATTCTTTTAAACAATTTAAAAATATTCCATTACTTTCTTTATTTTTTTTTTTTATTATATTCATATATAAATATATAAATATATGCCTTAGAAGATAATAACTGTAAAAAAAATCAACTTTACACACAAATTTCGGCTTTTTCACTCAGACTTCTTGTTTTTGTTTTATGTAAACATGCAATTTTCCTCGCTGATAAATATGTACGTCAATAGTAAACACGATATGATTAGTCTGTCAATAACCTTTGGCCAAGGGTAGTTTTTTCAAATGTCAAACAGTTCTGACAGTTACAAAGTATCTCGCCGAAAAAGCTCACTTTCCTTACTTCTACTCACATTTATCGCATGGACAGAGCGAAAAGCTTTCGAGCAAAAAGCTTTTGCCTGACGCAATACTGGCCATTCAAAAAACCAACCTATAAGATTTGAGGTTAAGGCGAGCATAGTTGCTCCAGATGCTCACCTATATTCTGGATTTGGAATGATGTTGGCGCAGTAACTTGGTTTCATTTAAAAATAACTCACAACTTGAAAGGCTCCAAATGAATATTTTTGTTTTTTAGCACACAAGTTAAACATTTAATTCGTATAACTTTTGGATTTCATCGAAAAATCGATAAAATATTGTTAATGTTTGTTAGTAGAACGAACACACAGAGACACAAAGTGACACAATGAAAATAATTTTACGTAAAGAAGACACTTGAAATCGTTGTTCGTTTGCGTAGAGCTGCTTCAACCTAGAGAATTGAACACTTAATGTTAAACTTTGCGTTAGGTTTGAGTAAACTATCGAAATTTAGGCTTTAATTTTAGCTGTTTTTGTTACGAGTGTTGATATGGTCTGGCAAAAGCTATTTATTGCTTTTTTGTTTTGGTGGTGGCACAAAATAAACCGACGCTTACACTGGCGCACTGCCACATTCACAAGTTTTCCACTTTTTTTTTTTTTTTTTGTTTTATTTTGGGTTATCCGCTCGGAAATTCTTTGCCCGAAAATACGGCGAACTGATTTTGTTTAACCCGGAAGGAAGTGTGCGCACATACACACACATGCACACATTCACAAGACATTGATTATTCACACGATAATTCTAATACATAGATACGAGACGTAGTTGCAAGCACACACACACACACACGTAATAATAATTTGTGGCTTCTTAATAATTTTTATATTGCTCTTCATTAAATGTTGTCAACTAGAACACATTTGCAAGGAAATATTGGGAAATGTTCGTTTAATTTTTGTATAATTTTTAACATTATTTAGATTTTATCAGCGCGGCGTAACACTTGCACGTAATATATTCCTAAACGATTGTCTTCCTTGGCTATCCGCTACCTTGATGCCTCTTTTAGTCTATCAATTTTTTTTTTCTTCCTGTCGTGGGGGGGTACTACAGTATTTTGTTGGCTTGATACAAATATACATATAAGAAGAAAGAACCTACCAGCTGAGCATTAAAGCCCACTTATACACACACTTAAGTGTGAATGTGTTTCTCTGGCTCTCTTTCCCTTTGACAGAATTTTGTTGTTTGCTGTCTGCTCTTTATTATGATTCTTCACACCTTTAAATGTTTGCATGTTTGTGGGTGGCATAAATAAAATTCTCGACATTATTCTGTTTTGAGTAGTGTTGTTTCTGCTTTTCTTGAAAATGTATGAAAAATCCTGACTGACAGTGAAGTGTGGCAATTTTTTTTTTTAAAAACTTGTGACTCTTAGAGATCTAAAAGAGAGAGAGAGAGAGAGAGCGCAAAAAATTATAAATGGCTTGGACGTATTTACTTAATACTTATTCTAATTCTAATATTTAAACTTATATTTGAACTTGTACTTGCAACGAGAAAAAACTTATGCAAAATTAATAAAAAACCTAGCATAATTCATACAATGCTTTGGCAGTTTTCAGTCCCTAAGTTTTTGGTCAAAACACCTAAGTTTTACATGTTAACTTACTGATATTGATTTGGATGATAAATTAGCGAAGTATTTTGTAATTTACACATAAGCTTTGACAATTTAGATAAGCCTGCTTGCTTATTCTGCCGAACATACACTGAAAATAAGAAATGCAGTTAAATCAAATCAAAATTACATTTGGCTCAAAAGCAATTGTAGTTGCTGTAACGAAATTGTAGTTAATTCAAATGCAATTCTATTTGACTTCCCAATTTCTGCTACCATCATTGCATTTGAAACAAATGCGGAATTGCTCTTGACTAAAAATATGCCAATCAAGAGCAATTTCATTTGGACTAAATGCAGAAATTATTCGAGTCAAATGCAATCGCATTTGCAAACCAAGCATCACTGAAAGTTTATGTTATTTAAGAAAAAGAGTTACTTTTTGGACAAATTGTTACATATAAACAAATTGCTAATTTGCTTAATACGCGGACGAAGATGGGAACAGAGGTGCGATGAGAGCAATCAATAAAAAGACGGACGGACATGGGGAGAAAGATAATTACTCACCATTGGGACATATGGTCCACCACTTCCGAGGTGGATTTCAGAACATGCCTGCATATAAAATATATAATAATGACCGGTCATAAATAATAATGACCGAAAAAGTGGCTTGAATACACTTCCAATTTAAAAAAAAAAATACTTGGGAAAAATTTTTTTAAATTCTTATTTCTAATTGTATTAATTTGGGCAGAATGCAAGGCAGAGCCAACAAAATTTACATTTACAATTTTTGCACTTGGTCCAAATGCATGTCCGCATGAATCAACACCAATTGTTGTTGAAAATCAATTGTCATTACTACGTTTTTTTTTGTGTGTAGTGTTCAAGTTTTCAACAAAACAAGAGTTGGCTATGTCGTGGATACACCCGTAGGTTTTGACGTGACGGTGTTTCTTGCTGTTGTTGTTGTTGATGTTGATATTGATGTTGATGTTGACATTGATATTGATGTTGATGTTAATGTTGATGTTGTTGATGTTGATGTTGATGTTGATGTTGATGTTGATGTTGATGTCGATGTTGATGTTGATGTTGATGTTGATGTTGATGTTCCCTGAGGGCACTTTTCTTGTTTTTAACGTAGAATACGTTATACGGGGGTGTTAATCTGGAGCACAAAATTTTGAGAAAATGTTTGTCACTTTCATTATAAGTTTTTAATACTTTATGCATGCATTGAAGAAAATTCAAGTATGGTCGTAACATATTTAATATGTCTTCTTTTGATTTGTATTTAAATAATCATATTGCTACATATAATTTTTTTGATTCTATAAGTAAATCAAAATTTAACTCCTTCAAATTTTGTATTAATTTTCATATGCTTTGTATTTTATGTATTATAACATCATGTGTAAGAGCAGTACGATTATCTGTGTGTTCATCACAGAACCAGTATGAGAAAGAGAAGAAGTATAATGACCAAGTAGCGAACGACAACCATGATAAATACAACCATGATTTTTGTTTGTCTTTTCTTTTAATATCAAAGACATGCTCCATATGCGCCCTTTGCAGCATTTTTATATGCGGCGGCCATTGTAAATCCATAGGAATTCTTAATTTTTGTAGAGATTTTCTATAGTTCAGACACAAACCTTAAAATCATAAAGCCTAGTATGCTGTAGAAACGAAAATTTCTTGGCATATAACTCTACACCCGAAATATTAGTGTAGAGTCAAAAATGTTTGTGTTGAGAAAAAAGCGACTACAGTACGACCTAGCTCAATGCAACTAATAGAAATTCAGCGAGTTGACGTAGTTAATGTTGAAGAAACGCAATTAAACTTCTAAACATAAAGCTTTATGGCTCTGAATCCTAGATATTGTGGTTTTATGTATTAAGATATGCACTTTGTTTCCTTAAATATTGTTTTAAGAGATTTTTCGTACATCAAAAATGTATTTTACAAGAAAAGAAGAACTCAAAGTAAATAATATAAAAGTTTATGGAAGTGTACGCAAATGGAAGTTGCGATAATTGTGCATTTTTTTTTAAGTTGCGTTTACTGAGTCAACAATAGGTGTGTTTTTTTGGCATCGCTATATTCGCTTGTCCAAAATACGCTCATCGGCGCTTAATATTTCGCTTAACTTTTTTCTTAAAAACTTGGCAGCATTGCGTGTTACTGTCAAATATTGGGTGATATAATAATGGGTGATCCAAGTAGAGAGACTTTTTTCAATAGTCTAAAGTTTATGCGGACAATCCCGCTTCCATCTGAGACGTATTCGCGGCCAACATTTGATAAACATTGTCTTGAAAAAATAAATGCTAAAAAATGTTCTTTCAAATGATAATACATATTCCTCATTAAAATTGAATTTTCCGTGTGTTTTTCTTTAAAAAGGTAGGGAGCTTCGAAACGGATCACCCTTTATTTTATTTTTTTTTTTTTTAAAATAAATGCACAAATTTCTACTGTTTAATACTTTTCGATACCAAACGTATTTACAGTTTCTTTGTAATCTCGGGAACAGCATTAAAAAGGTCAGCAACCAGACCAATTTCAGCGAAGATTGGCACTTCGGCATCCTTTAGTCGCTCAACACAATAGTTTTGGAGTCTTTCATACCAGCCAGATGTTGAATAGCGCCAGAGATTCCGACAGCAAAGTATAGGTCCGAAGCTACAATTTAGGCCGTCTGTCCGATTTGCATGTCGTTTGGGCACGAAACCAGCATAGACAGCAGCACGTGAAGCACCGACAGCAGCGAAAAAACTTGTCTGCCAAATCGTACAGCATTTTGAAGTTGTCGCCCGATTTGAGGCCACGACCACCCGATATAATCACCTTGGCACTAGCTAGCTCAGAGCGATCAGACTTTGTGAGCTCGGACGAAACGTACTCGCTTAGACTTGACTTGAAATCACCAGTTGGCGCCTGTTCGATGGCACCGCTACCGCCGTCCGTAGAGACAGCTTCAAAATTCGTGCCACGAGAACTTTTGCAACACCAGACACTTTAGAAACAGCTTCGGAAACGTGTCCGCATTTGGTGCCTGCTACCAGCAGTTACGTCGCCTCCGATTTTCTTTGCTGCCGAGATTGTATTCAGCGTTACAGGATTCAAAACCTCATTGTTGTGTTCAGCCACGACGAGGGTGCTTTTGCAACGATGCAAAACACTGCTGCGCAAAAGGTTTCGGGTGCTGGCGCTAAACATATTTTTTATGCTTAATTTGTTGATGCTTTATTTGTTTTTCTGATTTTAGATAGACTTTTTTTCTATCACCGGTCTGACGTAAACATGGTTGTTTTCCAAAAAGTGCTGCTAATAAATTATGTAAAATACCACTTTCTTGATCTGGCAATAGTGTTTCTATCGGCGACTATAGACTAAGCGGCTATAATTATCCTGTCTTAGCTAAGCAATTTTTTGTATGAAAAATGTTGTTAAGCGTATATAGCGATGCCAAAAAAACGCACCTAATATAAATTTTTGAGTATTGCGATAATCGAGTGTTGCGTAAAGCGAGGTCGTACTGTTTTCTTATTGAAATGTCAAAATTCTGGCGCCAATTAAATGCCCGGACATATAATCGACAGCGAAATTTTGACATTTCAACTCTCCACATGGTGGTTGTACTTGCTAGCATTGAACAAATTTTTCACCTCTACAGCGTACTAAGTAGCGAAAAAAAAATTCCGCTTCCTTTTCGCTGTCAACAACTCAATGCATTCCTTATGGAAAGTTTCTTTCCGCTTCTACAGCATACTGGGCTTTAAGCCTTAAATAGTGCGTAATTAAACAAGCGTTTAAAGGTTGTTTAAGGAAATCTATTGAATAAGGCTGTTAATGACTAACGTATTATACGTCTGACCTATGCGCCCGTGTTATCTAACACAGGCTTGAGCTTTTTTTTTATCATGTGGCCGAAATCCTCATTAGTTACTTAAAATTAACCGTTACGCCAGTAGTCACATAGTTAAAATTTCATGCAACGTTTTTCATGGTTGTAGCATTTTTACTGCATTATGTGGTTGTCACCCTGAAATCATGACGATAAGAATTTTTTTGTAATTTAGTTGTAAGGCGTAATATTGCTGTGGTGTAGCAAAACAAAATTTACCGCAGCACGTCTCCTGAGTGAGTAATAATTCTATGCATTGATATTACATTTTTGTTACATATGCTGCTATATTGACGACCTGGTGACGTCAAACATTTTTTTTTTTTTTTGTCGTAAGGCCAAGTATAAATCCTTCATTTTGCTTTCCAAACATTTATCGTAGCTTAGACAGATAAAGACTACCGGACAGATATAACTCAAAGTTAGTACTGGCTTAAAAATAAAAAAACACCTTTTACAACGGTATTGTATTGTATTGTAATGTTTTAACATAGACCAGTAACGGTGGGGAAAAACAACCAAAGCGAATGAAAATTTAACAATGCGGTTTTGACTTTAAGTCTTATAGTATGAACATGCTCATTAAAAAAGCTGCTTTTTCGAACTTGATTTTTCGGACTGTGTTCAAAAAGCTTTATTTTTGACATTTTTGTTTCGAAGACTTATCTTGGAGACATGCATATGATTGCAAGATGACAAAAAACGAACTTCAAATTTCGAAAGTATGGTGAATTTGAATGAAAGATAGGCGGCCTCGGTAGTCAAGTAGGTAGCGTGCTCGACTGCTATCCCAGAGGTCCCGGGTTCGATTGCTGACCAGGCCATGGTCCTTTGCTTTAAACCTTTCTAAATTTTCTATCCTCATTTCTAATCAACTGATATTAAAAAATTCATCAATATTTACGAATATTTATGAATCATCAATAAATTCATCAATGTTTTAGCTTCTTTTGTTTCATTTAGATGCTTTTTGGCAAAAAGCTACTTATTCCTATCTTTTTACCTCTTTTTTGGAATTTACGAAACAAGGTCTTTGGCCAAGTGATTTTTTTTTAAATTCAAGAAATTAGACCCTATAGGACCACCATCAACGATATGAAGTACCCACGAGATGTTTCCTGATGTTACTGAGATAGGTAAAAAATAACGTTGCTCTACTGGGTTTAATCCTTATAATAAACATACATCTTTTAAAAGGTTGAGTACATTGAGTATTATTTTATTTTTGTACCGTTTACTTTGTTAATTACGTCCAAAATAAGCTATTCGAATTAATAACAACAAATTTTTGAATTCAATTTTTTTTTTTGTTATCACTAAAGATCAGTAAAAGTAATATTTTCCTGATTTTTAGAGACTACAACACGCGGAATTTTCACTTCTTTTTAACATACATTCAATGGTTTTCCAGTAATTTACTCGTTAGAGTTGGTCATTGTACCGATTACTCTAAATTTGTATGTCCTTGAATTATGCTTTGTATCATAATCTTACTGAAAATCCCATTGTAACGGTACTTTCTCTCCAACTGAGGCAATATTTTTTATATTTTTAAATAAAAAATCTTTAAACGATTCGCAACAAAGATCCTACGCTATTTAACAAAAAATATCCCACAATATTATTTTGAGATACTCTCTAGCATATCTCTTTTCTTACGGAGAGTAAATAGCATAATTTTAATGGAGCAGTGAGTCTGCTCCATAAAAAACTGTAAAAAATGGTGCCTGACTATAATTGAAACTTTTTAGTAAACTCAAACCCCCTATTTATGGAGGGTGTGCCATCTTTTATGTCGTTATGTGAATTTGAATAATTTAAGAAGAACCAATTTCCATATGTCAGGTGATTTTATTTAATTTGGTCCTTTACAATTTATTAACCCAGCCAAAGAAAAATGCGCACCGCACCTGAAAACACAATAAGAAAACACACCAAAGACAAGAAAAGACACGTTCCCAAAATTAATTGTACCTCAAGTTATACAATATATATGCATGTGTATGTGTGTGATGTAAACTTGAAAAGTAACTTTCAGTGGTGAAAATGTTCGGATTTATTTGTGTCACTTAGCAATGTTAGGAACTCGCATCAGAATATTTCTAACATCTAAAGAAAAATTAGTCTCAAGCAAAAGAGAAAAATTCACCACGAATTTTTAGAGCTCAAAGCTCCCGCAATTACACTAGTAAGCACGAGTAAAAAGCTTTAGAAACTGCACGCTGAAAACAAAAACAAAGCCAATTAAATTATGTCTGAGTTAAATATCCAAAAATAGTCTCTGAGTTGAATTTTTGATAAATTTTCATATGAAAATTAGCATTTTTAAAAATATATTTCTTTGAAATATGTTAAAACGCTAATTTAATTTTTTTTAGAAAAAAAAAGAGCGTTGGCTGTGTCGTGGACACACCCGTAAGTTTTGACGTGACGGTGTTTCTTTATACTCCTATTTCATGTCCAAACTCTTGTTCTAATCCATGACCAAATTTTTGACTTAATCAAATATACCGAATCCCTTTCCTAGTTTAAAAAGGTGTGTCTTAGTTTTTGTCCTAATCCATATCCAAATTCATGTCATTGTCCTTTTCCAGTTTCATTGTGTTATTTTGTTGTTTGTGAGCAGTGAAATCGTAACTAACTAGATTTTTGTTGTTGTTGATATTGATGTTGATGTTGATGTTGATGTTGATGTTGATGTTGATGTTGATATTGATATTGATGTTGATGTTGATGTTGATGTTGGTATTGATGTTGATGTTGATGTTGATGTTGATGTTGATGTTGATATTGATATTGATGTTGATGTTGATGTTGATGTTGATGTTGGTGTTGATGTTGATGTTGATGTTGATGTTGATGTTGATGTTGATGTTGATATTGATATTGATGTTGATGTTGATGTTGATGTTGATGTTGATGTTGATGTTGATGTTGATGTTGATGTTGATGTTGATGTTGATGTTGATGTTGATGTTGATGTTGATGTTGATGTTGATGTTGATGTTGATGTTGATGTTGATGTTGATGTTGATGTTGATGTTGATGTTGATGTTGATGTTGATGTTGATGTTGATGTTGATGTTGATGTTGATGTTGATGTTGATGTTGATGTTGATGTTGATGTTGATGTTGATGTTGATGTTGATGTTGATGTTGATGTTGATGTTGATGTTGATGTTGATGTTGATGTTGATGTTGATGTTGATGTTGATGTTGATGTTGATGTTGATGTTGATGTTGATGTTGATGTTGATGTTGATGTTGATGTTGATGTTGATGTTGATGTTGATGTTGATGTTGATGTTGATGTTGATGTTGATGTTGATGTTGATGTTGATGTTGATGTTGATGTTGATGTTGATGTTGATGTTGATGTTGATGTTGATGTTGATGTTGATGTTGATGTTGATGTTGATGTTGATGTTGATGTTGATGTTGATGTTGATGTTGATGTTGATGTTGATGTTGATGTTGATGTTGATGTTGATGTTGATGTTGATGTTGATGTTGATGTTGATGTTGATGTTGATGTTGATGTTGATGTTGATGTTGATGTTGATGTTGATGTTGATGTTGATGTTGATGTTGATGTTGATGTTGATGTTGATGTTGATGTTGATGTTGATGTTGATGTTGATGTTGATGTTGATGTTAACGTTGATGTGAATGGTTATGTTGATGTTGATATTGATGTTGATGTTAATGGTTATGTTGATGTTGATGTTGATGTTGATGTTGATGTTGGTGTTGGTGTTGGTGTTGGTGTTGGTGTTAGTGTTGGTGTTGGTGTTGGTGTTGGTGTTGGTGTTGGTGTTGGTGTTGGTGTTGATGTTGGTGTTGGTGTTGGTGTTGGTGTTGGTGTTGGTGTTGGTGTTGGTGTTGGTGTTGGTGTTGGTGTTGGTGTTGGTGTTGGTGTTGGTGTTGGTGTTGGTGTTGGTGTTGTGGTTGGTGTTGGTGTTGGTGTTGGTGTTGGTGTTGGTGTTGGTTTTGGTATTGGTGTTGGAGATGTTGTTGGATTTGGAGTTGGTGCTTTTCGTTAAACTTTTTTTTTTGCTTCCCCATTGGTTGAGCTCTAATTTCAATTAATCCAGCAAAAGTGATGCATATGCGTCATATTAGGCGGTTCCCTGGGGGTTTTTGACACGCCGTAAAATTTTTTTTTTATTTTTGTCATATGCCCGAAGACCTCACCTTTGTTTTCGTTCCTTAAAATTTACCGTTGCACCAGTAGTCACAGAGTTAAAAATCCATGCAACGTTTTTTCATGGCTGTAACATTTTTACTACATTATGTGATTGCATCCCTGAAATCATGACAACAAAATTTTTTTTGTAATTTAGTTGTGAAGCGTAATAACACATCCCTGCTGTCGTTAAAAAAAATTTACTGTAGCACTCCTCCTGAGTGAGTAATAATTCAATGAAACGATATTACGTTTCTGTTACATAAGCTGCTATATTCACGACCTGACGACGCCGGAATTTTTTTTTTATTTTTGTCGTAAAGCCATGTATAAAAACTTTATTTTCCTTTTTACACTTTTATCGTAGGTTATATACTCATTAAGTAAAAATTCAATGCAACGCCGCTGCATGAATGTTGCGTTATCGATCTTTGAGCGGCTCTCTAAGCGTCCTTATGATGTCAGAAATTTTTTGTCTAATTTTGTTGTGAGGGCTTGCAATAGGCCTTTATTGGCGTATCGTATTTTTAATCCTAGCACTAATACTCAGCGAGTAATAATTCCATGTAACAAATTTTCAGTTGCGTTGCTTACGCAGCTCCCACTACGTCCCTATGCCGTACTAAATTTTTTTTTTTGTTTTTTAATATAGCCAAAGAATTAACCTTTACGGTCATACTATTTTTTTAATCATAGCTCTTATACCCAGCGAGTAACAATTCAATGAAACGCAGATGAATTTTTAAAAAATTCATTTTTTAACTGTTTTGGAAACTAGAGGAGTATAACGTAACTTCGTCACGTCAAAAGCATATGAATGGTTACGATGACAATGAAATATTCGTTTCCAGTCATAAGTTTAGAACTTTTCAAATATATAATTAAAATTAAATAAGATTTGTTTGTCTTGTTTCTTCCTTTACATCCGCTTCACAAAACTACTTAAACTAAACTTAATTTAATTAACAAAAGTCTGTCTACATTATTTTGCACTTAGATTTAATTAAATTAAAATTGATCCTAGCAGCAACAGAACTAAAAGATGGATCAAATTGAAACTCATGACTGCTGGCCTTTGAAATGTTTTACCGAATGGCAGCAGCGGAAACTTCAAAAATGTTCTTGGAATCAAGAGAGCAGCAATAACCAGTACAACAACAACAACAACCAGAACAACTAAAACAACAACAACAACAATAAGAACTAGCACAATACAGCCAAGCTAATAGCTGAGCTAAATTGCATTTTCTTGTAAGACCAACACCAAGTCAACCTCTGTATCATGAGACTACCAGCATCTTAGTCTTTATGTGCGTGTTTGTGTGTGTCTTTTGCTGCTGTTGTTGCTCCATGCTTGGTCTTAGAATGCAAGCTAGTCCTTACATAACAGAATTACTGGACTCCATTATCTTGCCTGTAAATTGCTTTGTAATCTTTTTACAAAACACTAGAGACGATTATGGTGCACCCTCTTTACTCACGCATAGGAAGCTACCGGCTTCATTTATTCGCTCTGGTGCACTCAATGCTACTAAACTATACAATATGCCAAACGATTTCATACATTTTAGCATTAACAAGATATTTATTAAAATTTCTTTAGAACTAATTATCCTTGGCTTAAAACCAACAAACACCCAACTAAGACACGGAAGTTCTTAAAGGCTAAGAAATTTTAAAATTCGACCATCGAAGCTTTGACTTGACTTATACGGAGCTTACAACAAGTCATAATGAAGTTCTTGCTATTAAAAAAAAAACTTCGAAAGTTATTCTGAAAAAAAAATCAGAGCATTTTTAGACTCAGAATAAAAAAATTCTTCCTTTTAAAAGAAATGTTCAAGGTCATTCCGAAAAGACATTAGAAGCATCATAGGATAAGACTCCCTAAACAGAAAACATTTCTGTTCTGCTAGGATAAGGGTTGCCAGATTTGGAAAGGGCAATACCGGGACATTTTTAAAAAATTGCGGGATTTTACAGAACTCGGCGAGACATTTTTAGCAAAAACAGCCATAGAAAACCGATTGTCTAAAGTTTTGTGTTTATAACAAAATATCATCTGGAGAATTGTAGAAAAATATCAGAATTGTGGAGAAACAATTCGTGGTTTTTAGGTACAAAGCAACAAAATTTAAAAATTGAAAATCAGAAACGTGACGAAAGTGAGCGAAAAAGAACTGTCAAAAACAAGTGCTGCCAATTTCGATTAAAATTAAGGTGTTGCTGTACTGTTTCATTTAACACACACTTTTTCATTTAAATGCACTGTTCATTCAGGGATACTTTCACCAATCGTTGCTTCCCAGGAAGAACTACAAATATATGTTATTGAAGTATTTTTTTTTTATATATGGAAAAAATTACACGAATTTCAAACAAAATCATTTGCAGTTTTGAGTGCGTTTATCTTTTGTGCAAATTTACTTTAAGACGAAAACGGGTACTCGGGACACCAATTGAAAAATCAGGACAATCCCGGCGAGTCCCAGCAATCTGGCAACCAAAGCTAGGATTGGAATCTGGTCTCGATTTGGCATCGGGTGGTATACGCACTTCTTAACGCTTGCGGCCACAGCCGTCACAGAACTCCAAGCATATAAATATTATCACAAAGTATAGAAATTTATGAAAGAATCAAATTTATAGTCAGTGGTGGCATTAGTTGTGGTGGCAATTATTTTTAGTTGCTTCCAAAGCATATACAGGGTGTTTTATAGCTGCATAAGGAGTTTCAATGGTTGTTGTCTATTAAAGAGCAGCACGGGTGTGTTTGCAAGACATTCATTTGTTGTTTGCATGCTCACTCTATTCAACTCTCATCTTTAAAAGTGTTTAAACACCAATAATATAGAGACCATGATACAATTACAAGGTAGGCTCATTTTAAAATGGCTGCTCAATTGTGGAATTTTGCAACAACAAAGCTGTAGAAGCCACAAACGTCAAACGTCAAACAAAAGCAACAACAACAACAAAAAAAAACTAAAAGCTATCAGCTGATTTTGACAACTAGCGCACCCCCTTCTCCAATATGAGCCTACCATGGTACATTGTAATTGTACCATGATAGAGACCAAGAACAAATGAGCATAAAGCATATCGAAAACAAGACAGACGAGAACTTCTTCAAAGCAAGCATATAAAGTAAAATTAAAATGTGTTGATATGCTCGGTGCTAGACACTGAGTACTGTAGCTCGTTTCGGTAACTCTTAGCGATCGCAGTTACCGACTGAAATTACCGATTTGACGTCATTCTCACCTTCACTGTTTCTGTAATAAAAATTGTCGATCCCTATTCCATTCACTAGTTCCAAATCGGTAATATGACATTTGTTCCAATTCTACTTCAATAGGAATCGCTTAAAAAAGTGTTTCTGTACGAAAAGTGACAAAACTTGAAATCGATACTTTTCTCACTGACTTTAAGCTAAGTGAGAACTCTACCGATTGCTATAATGTTGTTGAAACTATGAGAAAGCAAGTAATCAAATTTAACTTTTTGAACCGAATACAATTTTATTGCTGTAATTTTATACAAATAAATATTTTATTAAAAAAAAATTTTTTAATTGTTTGAAAATAAGTAGCAAAACATAAACATTTAAGGTGACAGCGTGTTGTAATTTACGAAAATTTATTAACCGGTTTCAATGAAATCGGTATGTTAATGTAAAATAAACCGAGTGCAAATGTTTGTTTACTTTCATTATACATCACCAACTTTTAGTTTATTTAATTTCTTGCTTTTTGTTTGGTTTGAGATTGATTTTTGTTTGAAACAATATGAGTGAGAAAAATGAGAAGGTAAGTCAAGTTAAGTTGTTTAAATATACAAGTTATATTTAAATGAATATAATTGTTTAACGGGTAAAATCCGGGCGAGTTACAAAAACTCAGCGCCATCGGCTCTTGGAGCTGATGAAACAACACCGGCACCGGAAAATATGAAATTGAAAAGCAGTGTTTTTAATATAAAATATTTGTAAATATAATGAAAACAAATGCAAATAATCACCTGCTTGTCATCTGTTTCAATTTCTTGACGTTTCTTTCCGATTTGTGTTTCTTTCCATCACAGACCGAATTTTTACCGATCTCAACGTACAGAAACAGCAGTTATCACGAAATCGGTAACTTTCAATCGAGTCGATGTGACGTCACACGAGCTGGTTACAAAAACGAGCTACTGGTGTATTTTATGTTTATTTTTTAAAATTATTTGACAATGAAATTAAAAGTAAAAAGCATAAAACGAACATAAAATTAACAAAAAAAACAACAACCTTCACACAAATAATGTGTGTTGTTATTGTTTTGTGTTAAAAAGGTTTTTCTGCTGCATATCAGAGCAAAGAAAATAACATCGAATGTTGATATTTCTCTATAACATATTTGTTTTACTCGGTGTGCTCGTTGTTTTTTGCATTGATTTGATTGTCTCGATTTGATCGTAACGAATATATAAAGCATTTAAAAATAATGAGAATGTACTTATCTTGGTGAGAGGCAAACAAATGCTGTAGAGTGAGCACTTTTTTGTAAGTGAATGCTGTATTATGTTTACTTATACTTGAAAGAATAAAGTAAATAGAGAACAAGACAATCAAATGCTCGATGCACTTTATTGTATCAAATCCATTCATGCAGCTCTTTTTTGTCTATGGTGTGACAGTTGAGAATGTCAAACTGAGTTGACATTTCTGTTCAGTAAAGTTTGGCAATTCATCATTAATCGTTTAACGCCAGAACAACGCTTCCAAATTGTGGGCATCTGTTCGCGAAGTTCATAGAGCACTTCGTCCATTTAATCGTCTAGTGAGCAAGCAATTCGTGTAGTTATTGATCGTTTTCGGACTAATTTTACTTTTCTCAATTCAAAGCCACCAACACAAAGAAAAGTGCGTACCGAAGAGAATATTACTGCTGTAGCGCCAAGTGTTGAAGAAGACGACGAAATGTAAATTCGCCGCCTTTCTAAACTTGTTGACCTTTGTTCTTCGACTACGTGGAAAATTTTTCGTAAGGATCTTGGCTTATGTGCCTAGGAAATACAGATCGTGCAAGAATTAAAGTCAAATTTGCATTTGCATTTCTGCTGATTGGGCTGATTTGAAACTGGCCGAAGATAAGCATTTTTATATGGAGCGAAGACATTCCTCAAAGCATTAACAAATCACCATTTTAATGGTTGTTCCATTTTAATTTCACAATTTTATTCACCATTAAAATTTACTGTTTGTTGCGGTTTACACGCTGGCGGCATTATCGGTCCTTATTTCTTTCGAAGTGAGGAAGAACTGCCATTACGGTAAATTGCAAGCGCTGTCGAGCCATGCTGACTGATTTTTCGTTTCCAAAAATTAATCAGCTAAGCATCGACGACTTTTCGTTCCAACAAGAAGGTTCAACTTGCCATACAGAGCGCTTAACCATAAATTTATTGTAAAATCAATTTGGTGACAACTTTATTTCCAGAAGTGGTCCTATTAACTGGACCCCTCGTTCGTGTGACTTAACACCTCTCCATTACTTTTTATGGGGCTATGCTCAGCGATTTGACCTTTTGAACTTTTTTTTGTGGGAAAATCTGAAGGACTTCATTTTTTGTGGGGAACTGTGAAGGACCGATGTAATGCTTGCAATCCGGTAACGGCCAAATCATGCAATCACTTAAGGCCAATATCATCCAATCAATCCGTGAGCTACAACCCGAAACCATCAACAAGGTCTTGGAAAATTGGAGTGACAGAGTGCGCTGCTGCGAAGCCAGCCGAGGCAGCCACTTGAACGACGTTGTATTCCATAATTAATGCGAATGATTGCTCTTACTAATAAAGTCATAATCAGCTATGGGCAGAGAGCGCTCTGGGAGTGTTGAGAGCAAGAATAGAGAGCAAAGGCTTATAAAGCATTACAAAACACAACAACAAATCAAAGACAAAAGACAAACACAAAAGCAACACAGAAGCTTTAAATGTAGTGGTGCCCATACCCAGTCATAATACATGGAAAAAATTTAATTTTGTTTATTTTATTGCATTTTAGAAAAACAAAGTTGTTTTTGGCCCACCCTGTATATGGATAAACGGAAATTGATGATATTTATTAACTTACGTACAGCTTATTTTTTATTACTTGGATTTTTCAAATGCTTAAACAAGGATTGAACATCAACATTTTATATATTTTTCCCCCGAGTAAGACCGTGTATATTAGATAGTACTAACATAAAAAAAAAGATACATTTGCTTAGGATCATTAAACCTTATTCAGCATAACTAATAGTTTAAAACATTTTCATATGATTCAACTTTTTCTTTTTAATTTCAACTGAATTTTTCGATATTATTTTCACAAAACTTTATGTCAAAAACACTAAAATTTTAGAAAACTCGGTTTTATAATTACTCAAAAAAGTGAACAGTATCCTCACTGTTTTTAATTTAAGGAAATTTATGGAAACGAATTAAACAGACGGACAGAAGGATAGACAACTCTGGTGAGTCGATCACATTTATAAACTTTTCTACTACTACCATGCTTCTTATGGGTGTTACAAATATTTATATAGTCCTTACGCAAAATGTTAATATATAGAAGTTAATAAACCCCTCGAAAAAAGTAAACATAGTTGTATAAAAATATGGTTAAATTTTAATTTGCATTTTTGGAATCAGACTCTTGGCATTTGGCTCTTAAACATTTTCTCACTGAAGCAGAAAAACTGCAAAATTTTATTTAATTATTTAATAAATTATTTCAAATATTTTTCTGATCTGATATAAAATATTTGGTATACGCTGTATCTTCTATCATAAATAAGTGTTATTTATCATATGTGTCACCAAAAGTCAATTTTTGTTGACCTGTGTATTGTGTATCTGTGTTATTGTACAATGTTGAATTCAGATTTACAGACCTATTCCGGAGAGTTGAAAAGGAAAAATGTAGTTATCTTTTGATTTAGAAAATATAGCGGTTCAAAGTTACATCTTAAAAGTGTGCTATCTCTGAAAGTTTTGAAGATATTTTATATAAGTTGGTATCATTGAAAAGGTTAATTGATTACATTGAAAACAAATTTGAGCCTTAGACCAAGTATGTTAACAACATGAAAACAAAGAAGACAACAACCAACAACAACAAAAACAGCTCTGTATAGAGCAAATGACGCAGCTTGACCAAACAGACTGAGTTAAGGCTATGCCTAAAAGTTTGATACAATCTAGGTTAACCTTGACACAGGGTGCATCGAAGTAGATAAGAACTCTGTTACTAATTTAAACGTTCTCTCTGTCAAAAATAAATTCCGGGTAACTTTATCGGCATAATTGGCAGTATAAGTAGAACCTAAGTAGCTTGAGTGGATCACAGTGAAAAGTCATGCAAAGACTACTAATGAGTTGGCGTAGCGGCCAACGAAACAGTCTGTATAGTCAAGCTGTGTGATTTGCTCTATACAGAGCCGTTGTTGTCGTTGTTGTTGTTGTTGGTTGTTGCCTTCTTTGTCTTCATTTTGTCTTGTTGTCAACATACTTGACCTAAAACTCAAATTTGTTTTCAATATAAATAATGAAAGGTCATATTCAAAATATTAAAGGTAATTTTAGTTTTTTCAAGATTTTTTTTTTTTCAATAAACTTATTTGAATGAAAAAATGCATTATTGTGGCAGTCTTTAATTACACTACTCAACAAGGTTTTCCACAACGAATTGCGATAACATTTTCTATAGTAGAATTTTCCATAGAATCCGAATATCGTAATGATTTTTTTGGATTAGCCCCAATTTTTTAAGGAAATGGAAAAATTAAAAAAATCCACTATTTGGAACACATACTTTACATAAATGCTTGTAAAAACTTACATGTTCAGTCAATGAATTTTAATTTAATTGCATGTAGTAGAGGAGAGTCAGATAAAAATTTAAAGGTATAATATGTGCCAATAACATCAGCGATATGGCTGTTATGATCCCAAACAGGTAAAAAAAATAACGTTTTTCGTTTTTTTATAAACATATTTTATGTTTGAAGCCCCATATTTCAAAATAATTATATGGGAGAGAAAAAGTTAGCCCTCTTGTGTCATAGAAAATTTTATTACAAAAATTTCAAGTATAAGCATGTCTAAAGAAAATTCATAATTCACTAACGTTTTTAACATCAATGCACAAACCATTTTTTGATAAAAAATATTTTATTGCAGTTAAATTGAGGAATGCATGCATACAATGATTTGTTTTTTACCATTAGGTAAAAATGGGTCGCTGAATCCGAATCTGATGTCAGAATTTCAAAATTTTGATATTTTAACAATAGCGTTGCCACCTAATAATATATTTTTTTTGAGAGTTTTAAACATTAGATATATTACAGTTAGGGGGTCGCTAATTTCGAATCTAATGTCAGAATTTCAAAATTTAAGATGGCTATATGGTTGCCACCTAGTTTTTATTTTTATTGTCAGAATTTCAAAATTTAAGATGGCTATAGGGTTGCCACCTAGTTTTTATTTTTACGAATTTGGTGCTGGGGCGAACACTAGGTAAAAATGGGTCGCTGAATCCGTATCCGTTGTCAGAATTTCAAAATTGTGAAATTTTGAATACTATAGGGTTGCCACCTAATAATATGCTTTTTTAAGAATTTTAAACATTTTTCAATAGTTTAAGGGGATCGCTGATTTCGATTCTGATATCAGAATTTTAAAATTTAAGATGTCTGATAGAGTTGCTACCTTATTCTTTTATTTTTACGAATTCGATGCTGGGGCGAACACTATGTATCCGTATAGGGCTGCCAAATTTAACAATTTTGAAATTCTGACAACGGATGCGGATTCAGCGACCCATTTTTACCTAGTGTTCGAAAAGCACCGAATTCGTAAAAATAAAAACTAGGTGGCAACCCTATAGCCATCTTAAATTTTAAAATTCTGACATTAGATTCGAAATTAGCGACCCCCTAAAACTGTAAGATATCTAATGTTTAAAACTCTTAAAAAAATATATTATTAGGTGGCAACGCTATTGTTAAAATATCAAAATTTTGAAATTCTGACATCAGATTCGGATTCAGCGATCCATTTTTACCTAATGGTAAGAAACAAATCATTGTATGCATGCATTTCTCAATTTAACTGCAATAAAAAATTTTTTTTTTAAAAAAATGGTTTGTGCATTGATGTTAAAAAAGTTAGTGAATTATGAATTTTCTTTAGACATGTTTATACTTGAAATTTTTGTAATAAAATTCTCTATGACACAAGAGGGCTAACTTTTTCCCTCCCATATAATTATTTTGAAACATGGGGCTTCAAACATAAAATATGTTTATAAAAAAACGAAAAACGTGATTTTTTTTTACCTGTTTGGGATCATAACAGCCATATCGCTGATGTTATTGGCACATATTATACCTTTAAATTTTTATCTGACTCTCCTCTACTACATGCAGTTAAATTAAAATTCATTGACTGAACATGTAAGTTTTTACAAGCATTTATGTAAAGTATGTGTTCCAAATAGTGGATTTTTTTAATTTTTCCATTTCCTTAAAAAATTGGGGCTAATCCAAAAAAATCATTACGATATTCGGATTCTATGGAAAATTCTACTATAGAAAATGTTATCGCAATTCGTTGTGGTGAAAGTTTTCGAAAATTTGTGGAGTAGTGTTATTTTAATAAAAAGTCACATTTTTATCCTTCCATTTGATATATATTTGTTTATAGTAACTGTTTAACTGTCAGAGTTATCACATTTTCAAGAAATAACTTGAAACAAATATAACTTCTAAATGAAAAGCGAAAGGCAATTTTTGTGCCATTGTTTTAAAGGCGTCAATATTTAAATATAAAATATCAAAACACCTAACAAATTCTCAACGATAAATTCATATTTTCATTTTAAAAAAAGGGAACTTAACAAAATTGGGGTAATATTTTCAATAATAGTGCAACACTTAACAGCTGCTTTCTGATAACATGCTTTTCACCTTCCTGTGGTGAATAAATAAATAAAGCTTCTCATTTGTCAAGTGTTCGCCTGAATAGGTTTTACAAGTAAGGCCGTGTGCTATTCGGAAACTTTTCACTCGGATGATGAAATTTTGACAGTCTGAAAGAGAATATTTGGCACTTGTGAGGTGAATATGATTGTCAAAAATTCATGTAGCCCCAGGGGCTAGTATAATTTTTGACAATCGGAAAGAGAATTTTTGACACAAGCAAAAATGAAAAAAAAAACACTTGTGAGTTTGTGAGTCGTAAAGCAGTTAAAAATTTTGTGTTTCTGACAGCATAGCAACCAGAATCCCTAATTTTCAATATATATCAACAATTTCGCAAATTAAATTAAATTCTTGTGCTAATGCACTACCAAAATCTAAAACGTCAACATTTCAAGTTGTCAAAATTTCATCGTCCTTTTGGCACAGCAAAAATTACAATTTTATTTCAACCGACAGAAATTGTATTCAACTCAGTAAATTCTCTCCTACCACGAGTGAAAAGTTTCCGAATAGCACACGGCCTAAGATTGACAAAATTTTGACAAATTATTTCTTGTAAATTGACAGCCAGAATGGTCTGTAAGTTGTTAGAATCCTTAAAAATTTAATTTTATGTTAAATAAATTTAATTTTGAATTGTTCTTAAAATTAACTTAAAAAAAGAGTTGGCTGTGCCGTGGACACACCCGTAGGTTTTGACGTGACGAAGTTTCTTGCTGTTGTTGTTAATGTTGATGTAGATGTTGATGTTGATGTTGATGTTGATGTTGATGTTGATGTTGATGTTGATGTTGATGTTGATGCTGATGTTGATGTTGATGTTGATGTTGTTGTTGATGTTGATGTTGATGTTGATGTTGATGTTGATGTTGATGTTGATATTGATATTGATGTTGATGTTGATGTTGATGTTGATGTTGATGTTGATGTTGATGTTGATGTTGATGTTGATGTTGATGTTGATGTTGATGTTGATGTTGATGTTGATGTTGATGTTGATGTTGATGTTGATGTTGATGTTGATGTTGATGTTGATGTTGATGTTGATGTTGATGTTGATGTTGATGTTGATGTTGATGTTGATGTTGATGTTGATGTTGATGTTGATGTTGATGTTGATGTTGATGTTGATGTTGATGTTGATGTTGATGTTGATGTTGATGTTGATGTTGATGTTGATGTTGATGTTGATGTTGATGTTGATGTTGATGTTGATGTTGATGTTGGAGTTGGTGTTGGTGTTGGTGTTGGTGTTGGTGTTGGTGTTGGTGTTGGTGTTGGTGTTGGAGTTGGTGTTGGTGTTGGTGTTGGTGTTGGTGATGGTGTTGGTGTTGATGTTGATGTTGATGTTGATGTTGATGTTGATGGTTATGTTAATGTTGATGTTGATGTTGGTGTTGGTGTTTTCGTTTAGCTTTTTTTTAGAGTTGTTGTTGGTGTTGGTGTTGGTGTTGGTGTTGGTGTTGGAGTTGGTGTTGGTGTTGGTGTTGGTGTTGGTGTTGGTGTTGGTGTTGGTGTTGGTGTTGATGTTGATGTTGATGTTGATGTTGATGTTGATGGTTATGTTAATGTTGATGTTGATGTTGGTGTTGGTGTTGGTGTTGGTGTTGGTGTTGGTGTTGGCAGTGGCGTTTCTAGGCTTGGTGACACCCGGGGCGGATACTCATGGTGTCACCCCTATAAAAAATTTTTAAATGCAAAAAGAAACCAATTCGATGAGATTAAGTGTTTTTATTATTATCTTTATGTTTTCCGAAAAAGAAACAAACAACATATTGTCCGTCCCCTTCATGCCAAAAACGCCAATGTGAATTTTAGTGTTTTTTGTGAAATTGAGTTTAAAGATTCGAATGGCTCAGAAAAAGCGAAACATCCACATTTTCCAAAATTTCTTTTCGGAAATGGATGGCACATGTCTTCGTTATGCACAGTTAAAATTTGGTTCCAGTTACTCTACAAAAACATTAAAAAAAAAACTTTTTGTGCAATCATGTAACAATAATTGCTTGAAAATTGTATTAAAATACATCTCAAAATCATGAATAAAGCTCCATCAAAAAAATGTCTTTCATACGTACACAGGAAATTATGTTCTTCGTCAACAGAAAAAAAACAATCAATGTCCAATCTCATCGGTAGCGGGTACAAACTAATTTTTAGTGAAAAAATGTGCACAAAATTCTGAAAATTTTGAACATGCGACTCTGTAAAAACTTTGGTAATGAAGACAATTGCAAAATTCCTTCTGCAGTTTATTTTTCAAAGTATTCTTAATGTTTTGAACAAATAATTTCAGACATTGACCTTCTGACCTGGGAGTTATATGGAAAAAACTGAACATATTATCAGAAAAATGCTATTTTTGAGATTAAAACAAATCACAAAAATCGAAATGGACACTTCTTGCCATTTTTTATCAAAATACATTGTTCTCAGCTTTCTTCAAAAATAGAACAAAAAAATGATTGATCTATCTCATCACTTTTAAGCTCAATTTTAGTCTCAAAAATAGCATTTTTCTCGTAATGTATTCAGTTTTTCCATATAACTCCCAGGTCAGAAGGTAAATTTCTGAAATTATTGGTTCAAGACAATAACAATGCTTTGAAAAATAAACTGCAGAAGGACTTTTGCAATTGTCTTCATTACCAAAGTTTTTATAGAGTCGCATGTACAAAATTTTCAGAATTGTTAATTTCCTTTATGCCAAAAAAACCAATGTGCACATTTTTTCACTAAAACTGAGCTTGTAACCGCTACTTTTGATTACATCAATCAATGATCAATGATTTATTTTTCTATTTTTGAGTAAAGGTGAGGACAATGTATTCTGATAAAAAAGTGTCAAGAAAACTCCATGTCGATTTTAGGGAATTTTTAAATCCTAAAAATGTACCATTCTTGAGAGAAAAGTTAATTCTTAGCTGCTACAAAGTAGGAAGACCACTGATTTTCTTCACTTTTGATGGAAAAAAATTATTCTAAACGTATCCTCAAAAGAAAAATTAAAAAAGTTATTTACTAATATTGGAAATATTTAAAGTGAAAAAATGTGCACATTGGCGTTTTTGGCATGAAAAAATATCAGAAAATCCACATAGATGGTTTTAGCATGGAATTTTATAATTTTTTCTAGACCGAATTAGATTTTCTTGTTTTTGGGGAATATTCTTTGCATTAAAATGCACTAGATGCAATTAAAAACTCAAAAACCATGTGTTTTCACAGTGGCGTTTTTGGCACAGAGGAGACGATATGACAAACAATAAGAATTTGTAAAAAACAGAACAAAACTATTACATTTCCAGGTGTCTACATATTTCGATATGTAGGCATAAGGTAAAAAAGACAACTTGTTAACTTCACAGTCTAAAAAACTGACGGAACAAATATATTACATTTTCAGGTACATATTTGTATATGAAGGTATAAGGTTAAACAAAGAAATCTTATTAATGACGTTTTCTTAAAAACTAACTTTTCTTACTTTAAGAGCTGCAAAATTTGAAATAACCTCATCGAAATCAATATTACTTGCAAGCTCGTTTTCAATGGATAAAATAGCAAGATTGGCAAGCCTTGCCTGTCACATGGAAGACCTTAAATAAGTATTCATTAATTTTAGCTTTGAAAAACTCCTTTCGCATGAAGCTACTGATACACAAATTGTTAGAAATAATTTCAACGCGACAAAATGGGACACACATTTTTTAACGTAATTTATTTGTACCTTTCTCTTTCTGTTTGAGAAATAAAAAAAAATATCGATATGGTGTCACCCCTAAAATGGTGGTACCCGGGGCGGACCGACCCCCCCCTGCCCCCGCCTAGGAACGCCACTGGGTGTTGGTGTTGGTGTTGGAGTTGTTGTTGGATTTGGAGTTGGTGCTTTTCGTTTAGCTTTTTTTTGCTTCCCCATTGGTTGTGCTCCAATTTCAATTAATCCAGCAAAAGTGATGCATATGCGTCACATTAGGCGGTTCCATGAGGGTTTTTGACACGCCGTCAAATTTTTTTTTTATTTTTGTCATATGCCCGAAGACCTCACCTTTGTTTTTGTTCCTCAAAATTTACCGTTGCACCAGTAGTCACAGAGTTAAAAATCCATGCAACGTTTTTTCATGGCTGTAGCATTTTTACTGCATTATGTGATTGCATCCCTGAAATCATGACAACAAAATTTTTTTTGTAATTTAATTGTGAAGCGTAATAACACATCCCTGGTGTCGTAAAACAAAATTTACTGCAGCTCTCCTCCTGAGTGTGTAATAATTCCATGCAACGATATTACATTTCTGTTACATAAGCTGCTATATTCACGACCTGACGACGCCGGAATTTTTTTTTTATTTTTGTCGTAAAGCCATGTATAAAAACTTTATTTTCCTTTTTAAACTTTAATCGTAGGTTATATACTCATTGAGTAAAAATTCAATGCAACGCCGCTGCATGAATGTTGCGTTATCGATCTTTGAGCGGCTCTCTCAGCATCGCCATGATGTCAGAAATTTTTTGTCTAATTTTGTTGTGAGGGCTTTCAATAGGCCTTTATTGGCGTATCGTATTTTTAATCCTAGCACTAATACTCAGCGAGTAATAATTCCATGTAACAAGTTTTCAGTTGCGTTGCTTACGCAGCTCCCACTTCGTCCCTATGCCGTATTAAATTTTTTTTTTGTTTTTTTAATATAGTCAAAGAATTAACCTTTATGGTTATACTATTTTTTTAATCATAGCTCTTATACCCAGCGAGAAACAATTCAATGAAACGCAGATGAATTTTCAAAAAGTTATTTTTCAACTTTTTTGGAAACTAGAGCAGTACAACGTAACTTCGTCACGTCAAAAAATTGAATACATCGAAAATAACACTGCTCAACACGAAAAAAATAACAAGGTTTCGACAATGGATTCTGATAGAGGGGACGAAAAAAAAAATACACGTGTATCGGCGTTTTGAAAGTTTACGTATGAGTCTAATTTTAGGGGGGATTTAATTTTCCCTCTTTTTGAACATTCTTATAGTGAATCGGCATAGGAAGTCATGTTATCCTTACATTTTGGGTATAGAATCAGTTCTGAAGGTTTTTTGTAAAATTCTACGAGAAATCTATGATAACTGACCCAAAAAGACCTATAAATTGAGAAGTTAGAGAGTTAAATTGTTCCTTAAAAATATTTTTCGTAGTATTTTACATAAATCCTCAGAACACATTCTATACCCAAAATCTAAGGATAACACGATTTCCCATGCCGATTCACTGTCAGAATGTTCAAAAAGGGGGAAACTTAAATCCCTTTAAAATAAAACTCATGCATAAACTTTCAAAACGCCGATACACGTATATTTTTTTTTCCCCTCCATCAGAATTCATTGTCGGAATCTTGTTATTTTGAAAAAAAAATTGATTTCGTTGTTCAGTGTAATTATTTAATTTGATATTTGAAATATTTTTTGATGAGCTGTGTTTACTTTGTGAACTACGAGTATGTTACTCTTTGGTTATGTCATTACTTACTACACCATTCACATCACTAATTGTCACCACCATAATGACAGCTTAGTCCTTGTACTCAAAAAATTTTCTAGACAAATTGATTAAGGTTTTCTAAATTTCTTAATAGATTCGTATGGATATAAATGATATAAATTTCAGAACTTCCCTCCGCAGCATGTTTGTCACGCTCCATTTGCAAATAAAGAAACAAATAAACAAACAAACACGGTTTTGTATAGTAAAAATTGGAAATAAATTTTATAATCCTCAAGATATTTATCAAGAATCTTAACATAGTTCCGCCTCATTTACATATTTTTTTTTTTTTAAATTAAGCTGATTTGGAATTCCTCATGTGCAGCTTAAACATAAATACATACTGACACGTAGAGAAAGCATTACGTTCATTTAAGCTACAGTTTTTGGAAAACTTAAAACGAAGGTCCTTAGCAACTCGAATGTTTGGAATATTTAAGGTAATCAGAACACGTGCGAACTGAAAGGTAAACGGTTAAATATTGCGAATACGCCAAGAAAAAGTTAAACAGGAGGAATAGAATGTATGTCAAAGGCAACAGTAAACGGTGCAATATCAATATTTCGAGTATCTAAGCGTTTGTGTGTGTGTGCGTGTGTATGTGTGCGCTGATAGGGGAGAACATGAATGTAAGGTACACAGACTGATAATTTCCAATTTAAAATCATTAAAGTAATAAAGTGTTTTTCTGGACAAACAATTGATGAAAGAATATCAAAAAGTACCAAAAGATTAAAGAAGGCCAATAAAAACGCTTAAGTAACCGAAAATATCCACAACTACTTAAAATAATTAAATATTTGACCAACGTAACTGACTTTATTAAAATCTCTATTTTTTTTTTTTTTTTTTTTTTGGCTAAATTTACCACATACTTATACACAACGCTTACAAAAACTTCACTCTAACTCCAATAATACTTAAAACTTTTCGATTACTCAATGCAAACAGCTAACAACAACCACCGTTGCATCTTAAATACCTATCTCATATATTTAACCCTGAAGTAGTTGAGCTTTGATCTTAAAAGCAATGCAGTTGATTTCATTTCAGGTTAACTTAACCAAAAAGTTAAGAATGCGTAGAGTTGCATAAAAACTTTTACCCAAACCTCTTCGGAAAACTCTAAATGCTTTTCTTAAAAAAAAAAAAAAATCAAAGTAAAAGAAAGTATGTATTAAGAAAAAATTTTAAAAGTTGCTACCTTATCCACTTTCTTTCTTAATGCTCCGTTCAATACTAAAATAAGTTTTTGATTGACACAAAAAACTTTGTGAATATCTGCACTTCTTTGGCCGCATAAACTTTTTAGCCGTGAAACTGCTTTCTAAAAAATAAAACTAATGTTTCCACTCGTTATCAGCGAAATGGCGCATTAAGAGCACTGGTTAATGTGCTTAGGTTGAGTGGTATTGCATCCAAGAGAAGCGAAAAAGAACTTAGCTGAATGTAATTGTCATGTCCACACTGAGAGTTTAGTTTGAGTTTCAAGTATAAAGTTGAGTTTTGCCAAAGTTTATTTTGAGTTTTCCAGTACAATTTTGTAGGATGAAACTCAACTAAACTCAACTAAACTCAACTTTGTTTCTGTGTTTATCAAAACTAAATTTAAGAAATCCCTAAAAGTATGCTAATTTTCTTATAAAAAGTCACGTTCAGATGCAACTTGTACAATTTTGTGGTGAGAAATGTCAAAAACAGCTGTTCTAAAATTGTGCAATTTACTATTTGCAAGAAATGAACAAAACAGCGAAGAAAAGAACTTGGGCAAGTGTAGAAGATGAGATCTTCAGAAATGGCTGCAGCCTTGTCCTCAAGTGGAATTGATGTCACGGTGGTGGATGTGCCGAAAAAATATGAGATCACAAAAGTAAACAATGAAATGTCACACTAAACCAGTGATGTTCACGTAGTACCACGCGTGGTGAGACTCGAAGGGATTATTCGAGAATCGAAACACGTACACTATCGAATGCACCAAGTTCTTTCAATCAGTAGACACTGAAACTTCAAGTTAGAAGGTTCACGCCTCTTGGTCGTGTGTTTTGCGTTATTTGCAGAATAGTAATAATAATAACGATAATGATAGTGACAATGATAATGATAGTGATAATGACAATGATACTGATAATGATAATGATAAAAACAATGATAATTATAACACAATTCCTGCTTTATACCTGCACAACAATTTTTGTCAGTGCAGAGAGCGAGAAAGCACCAAACACAAGCGCAAAAGTCGAAAATTGTAGTAGTGTGCGTGTGAACACCACTGCACTAAACACAATTCTGCCGACGCATGTCTGTGTGAATAGCTATGGTTAACTTAAAACTAAACTCAAAATAAACTCTCTGTGTAAACATGGCATAAGCTAAGTTTTATTATGTAGCTATTCCAGCCACAAAGTGTTCAAATATTGTTTATTTGTCTATTTAAAATGTTTCTTCAATAAATTTATTTCTTTGTGAAGTACAACTTAACTTTGAGAACAATTATAATTAGCTATGGGCAGAGAGCGTTCTTAGAGCGTTGAGAGCAAGAATTGAGAGCAAAGGCTTATGTAGCAACACAAAACGCAACAAGAAATCAAAGACAAAAGACAAACACAGAAACTTTAAATGTAGTGGTGCCCATACCTGATTATAATAGAAAATGCAACATTTAAATCAGTGTAGGGCGCGTAGTGGCTCGTGTGCTAGAGACTCGTTTTCGAACTCTCTCTCGTGTCTCACATATATAAACAGCGACAAGAAGTTATTTCAATCAGTTGCAAGAATGATAGATAACAAGATTACGCGTTCTGCAGTCCCGTTATCTAATGCTCTCTTTCTCAACTGAGTGCATGACGTCACACAGTACTTTTGCTTGACAAAAACGTATGCAAATGTGCGATCTCTAAGACAAATTGACGAAATAGAAAATAAATTCTTTCGAAAAAGTAAAGTAGAAAAATCTACTCTTCTGTATAAAAATATGAATATTTTCGTATACGAAAAACATGAATTTTTTAAACTTTCAAGATTTTTATCTCCTAAACTATAGGGTTAAGGAGGTCAATATACATATTATAAAAAAAAATAAAAAAAAAATATTTAGGCGTGGGTGTGGGAGCAAAATTATTTCAAATTCTGACAATATCGCTAGTGATGTGATGCTCTCTCTCTCTCTCTCTCATTTGCGGAACGCGTAATCTGGTTTCTATCCATGGTATAATAATACAAGGTAGCATTGACAGTTGCTTGAGAAACCATCTCCTGTCAAAAAATACACTCAAAAAAGGAGCGCTCACAATCCGCCATTGAAAACACAAACAATGTTGAAAAAGTTGAAGTAAAAACAAAACAACAACCACAGCAGCTGCTGATGTATTTCCACAAAAAGCTGTTTTTGACAGGAGATGTTTTCTTGTAGAAGACAAAATAAGCAGTTGTCAAAGCTACTTTGTATTATTATACCATGGTTTCTATCATTCTTGAATCAGTTGGCGCTGAGACTTTATGCTATATATTCCACGCTGCATGAAGCTATGAACTTGATTGTTATGCACCGAAAAAAATAGATGGGCAAATAAATAAGAATTTACTGTATAAAGTTAATACTGAGTTCTATATTATATTTTTTGGTCGAAGACTTGTTTTATTTATGTTTTTTTTTTGTGTTCTTTGTTTTTGTTAGATTTGAATTTAAAATAAATTTAGTTTTTACTAAAAAAATCGTTTTTTAATATTTCTTGTTGATTTATTTTGATTTAAATTTTAAAATCAGAAGAAAAACATGAAAATAATATTGAATCTAAACTTAAAATAAAATATTAAATAAACGAGACGAGTCGTCATATTTATTGATACCAGAGCTGTAAAAGATTGAATCATTTTCAGTTTTCATTCTCTTGTTTAAAAATTCAGTAGCATTCAAAGTGTGAACTCTTTAACCTTAAGTCTTTAGGCTGATTAAAATTGTTTACAAGTCATGAATTGCTAAACGTACAGAATGCACACTGAATTGAAATTTTAACGAGTGCAGCCACCGATGGTTGCAGCCGAATTGAAATTTTAGTGAATGCAGACGGCGATGGCTTTAGCCGCAAGGATTTGTTGTTGTCTGAAGTTGGTTTGTATGTATTTGTGTATGCGTGTGTGACTGTTGGGCATGACTGCGATGGGTTGCCATTGGCTTGATATCATGTATAGAAAAATTATTATGTACAACAAATTGTAGAAGTTAATTCCTATATACATTTTGTTAATAATATTTATTGTTAATAAGCACTTTATTATTTCAGAAAATGTCAAAGGAAAGACAAAAGCATGTCACTAAGATCGGCCGTCGAAAACAAATGACAACAAAAATGCAAAATGCTGCTTTATATTTAGTAGTATTTCATGGTAGTAAATAAAATGTCCAGTGTTTCAGAGTTGAAAAGAATGATAAAACTGAGTGCATTCATCGTATTTCTTAAGCCAACAAGAATGGGATTGATATTTTTCATAAGTCCCATTCCTTATAAAGCATTGGGTGTACATTCTTTTATCTTCAAAGAATGATGAATTGTGCATTTGTAATTCATTAACTCTTCAGAAGCATAAGATTGCAATATGGTTGATGCAGCTTTTGAATGATTTAAGAGTGTGTGCATTCCGAAATGATTCAATCTTTTACAGCTCTGATTGATACCTGCAGAAAAATTTTTTTCAGTGCTGAGAGCGAGACTCAACTACCACAAGCACAAAATTACAGAAAATATAATAGTATTGGTGTGCCCATCACTGATTTAAACACTTATTTTGTTCTGAGTTACATTTAATAGACAAAATCATATGCAATAAAAATTACTTGATACACAACAAAACCTAAATATTAACGTTGACATCTTCTAATGTACTCCTTATAATCAACTGTTTCCTACACGTACAGTTATTTTCCCTGGGTCTTCGCTTAGGGTGCAATAATTTAATTAGATCCCTGCTTCATGCGTGCTCATAATTCCCTATTATCGGCTACCTCTGCACCCGTATGCACGCACACTCACGCATTCTTGTGGTACTTAAGTGACTCCGCCTCCTCATTGGTATCCTTTTTTGCTAAGTTATTTATGTTTAAAGCTGAATTTAACTATTTTTCAACACTTAAAGTCTGCCTTTTTTTTTTGTTGTTGTTTGTATTCTGTTCATTTATAATTACGACCCTTTGTTCTTAATAGACCTCATAAATCCATTACGAGGGTTTTTGTTATATAATTATATCAAGAATCCTTTTTCCTTTGAGATTGCTTTTCGAGTAATACCTTATTCCTTTCATGATTCTAATGGTGCTTCATGACACAAACTGGTTAATAGTGTTTGTTATTAAGTACTCAGGATTTATATAATAAGTTTTTTTTTTCAGAAATGAAAAAGTTTCTTTAAATTATTCGTTGAATAAATTATTAATTTAATAATTTTTAAGAGTCAAATTAAGAGTACTTTGCAAAACATACTGAAAGAAGGAAAAGGAATACTGGTTAGAAGGAAAATTGAGTAATTCGGTTCAGTTAAACATTCCGTCATTAAAAAATATTGATTAAGATAAAATACTTAACTTTTTGAGTTTCACGAATTTCAGTAGAATAAAGACAGTTTCGGTAAAGAAATTAAATTTCTGTAAAATATATTGTTCAAAAGTCTGTGTAAAATATCTAATAGAACCAACATACTAAACTGTTATGAAATATTATTTTTGTATTTTTTTATTTTTTTTTTTTCTTTTTTTTTGCTTTGCACAAAGGTTTTCTGGATTACAGCTTTACAGTCACGTCTGGCTTTATTCGAAATGGGGTGATAAATAAATGGAAAAGAAGGTGCAATCAAGTGAAACATATGTAGGATGTTCTAAACGTGGCGCCAAGGCGTAGAAACATGTGAATTTGCATCTGAGACAAATGTTATGACTTAACCTCAGTCAAATCAAGTTACTCAGCGATTCTCTCCACATACGTTCTTTAAATGAAAATTTAAAGCGTAGAACCATTGCCTGGCTGAGTCTCGAGTATAGGGCTTATAGTTTTGCAGTCAAGCACTCTACAACTTGACTACCGAGACCGCAAGCCCGTAGGTGAGTAACAGCTTTTTTTTAATGCTGATTCACGAAGCCAAGGTGAACGTTACGTTGTAGAGAGTCTTCCTCAATATCTAGATCAAACATGGCCACATAGTTGCCCCTATGGCCCGCGTGGCCATACAAATTTTTTTTCTATCTTAATTTTGTCTTTGCGATGAGCCAAAATCAAAGAACACTTGCAAAAAACAACATCACAAACCGCACTCGTTTAGTGCTCAGCACATTTTCCAGCGAACTTTACAAAATCAAATGCATGCAAAGCCAAAATAAAAAACGCACAATTCATGATGTCGCTGCTGAAGCTTATTGGCCCGTTACTTGTGTGTCGAGTAATATTTCATGCATGCATTGTTATTGGAATAGAAATATAGTATCGACGCAGTGTACTTCATGACATGTGATTTTATTGCATTGTAATTGTTTTTTTTTTTGTTTTGTTTGATTTTTTGTCGAAAGCAACGATGAGCAACATTTTGTGTTTGTTTTTTTTTTTTTTTTTAAGCATTGGCCCGCGCTTAAAATTTCTTGGTCCCAACTGATCTCGATAAATAATGCTAAGATCCAGTGCAATAAGAGTTAAGCCCCTTCCTGAATAAAAAAACTTTTGCAAAAGGAACATTTTTTCCTTGGAGACCTATCGACCTATTCCCTCCGACCACTCTGTACGGGGGCTCCCATGCAATTTTTATGATTTTTTTGTATTTATTCCCTACACCTGATCATGGGGGCTTTAAGGGTTGGCTGGAGGGGGCTGATATGTATGACCGACCCCCATTACTTTTGCAAAAGGAAAATTTTTCCTTTGGAAATCTATTCCCTCCGACCACTCGTTAGGGGGGCTCCCATACAAATATTATGATTTTTGTTTATTTATTCCCTACACATGAACAGGGGGGGCTTTAATGGATGGCTGGAGAAGGTTAATATTTGCCATAAAACTATGTGATATGTAGAATTTTGTATCAAAAACGTAAAGATATAAGGAAAATAAATGCAATACAGAAATATACTCTGTGTAATCTGTTGTTACTCTCATAAGTATGAAATATACTTTAAAATGTTGTACATAAGAACTCTGTTACTTATTGTTAGCAGCAGTCAGTGTTTGTCTTTTTGTTTAAGGTTGATGTTTTCAATATGAATATCAAAGACATCCTTCATATGCTTCGAATTTTTATGGCAATATTATGATTAGTCGATGTATGAACCATGCAGTTGAAAAGCTACTGTGTTTATACTATATTATAATTATTTAATTTTGTGGCACACTATGTTAAAAACACTCCGAAGCGTATAACGCCAAAGTGTTTCATTGGCGAATTGATTCATCGGTTTTATTCCCCATCGCGGCAAGAAGTCTGACTTAAAAAAAAACTGGTAGCAAACAAACGCACTTTGTTACGTAAAATTAAACCGTTTCACGGTATGTAATGGCATTAATCGTAAGAGAATTTTTGTTTACATTACTGCATTATTATTTTTGAGAATTTTGTACAGAATGTGGAATAAGTTCAACCAAAGAAAGTTTAGGCGAATTGATTGAACGCAAAAAAAAAAGATTTTTCACATTTGTCTCTCAAAGACGTTGCAAAAAAATTAAACGTTGCAAAATCGACAGCAACTCTCATGCTAAAAAAATTCAATGATCGGTCGACTACGGAAAGAAAAGTTGGAAGTGAACAAAAAAATGGATTCACCTCAGAAAAAAAAGGTTAAGCTATGATGGATTTATATAAAAAATTTAGAATTTTCCATTAGAGATGTTGCAAAAAAAGTGCATATGTCACCCGACTATATACAGAAAATTCGCAAAGAGAAGGGTCTTCAATCCTACAAAGTTCCAATAGCCCCGAACAGAAATGACAAGCAAAACACAAGGGCAAACTCGTTCAAGAAAGCTTTGTGACAATTTTGTGCATAATTTTGGCTGCATGATAATGGACGATGAAACTTATGTTAAAGCGGATTTCAATCAGCTACCTGGTAAAATTTTTTATACTGCAAAGAAGAAAGGCGAGGTTTCGCCAAAGTTTAAAAAAAAGTGGTAAAAATATTTGGTTTGGTAATTTGTAAGTGTTGTTTAAAAACCACAGTTCTTATCACTGCGGGTTCAGGATATGAGGACGAGTGTTTACAGAAACATCTTCTGCCTATGATATGACTTAAAAAAGATCCTCTTTTACATTGGCCAGATCTAGCTAGCTGTCATTATAGCAGATTGACCATAAACTGGTATGAAGAGAATGGGGTCCAAGTTGTGCCAAAAATTGCAAAACCCCCAAATTGCCCTTAGCTTCCCCAAATTGAGAAATACTGGGCAATAATGAAAAAAACAAATTGCTACAATCAAAGCAAGTTGCCAAAAATGAAAGGGAGCTAAGACAAAAATGTATAAAGGTATCATCTCAGGTAACCAGAAGTGCTGTACAGCACCCAATGGCAGATGTTAATTCAAAGTTAAGATCTCTCACATACACCTCAACCGAATGAGTTAAAATTTTAATTTTCTTGAAGTTATAGTTATAAGTTTTTTAAATACAGTTGCGAAGACAAAAATAGCAGTACCGAAACATTTTCAAAATTATCACAATATGTTTAATATTAAAGATGAGTTCACTGATTCTCATTTTTATTTCAGAACAATATTATATTACATTTCTCAAAACAATGTTATATTCATTTTATATTGAAGAACAAAAAAATTATTAAAAACATAGTGAAATCTACTCTTAACAAAAAAATAGCAGTGCCTAAGGATGTTACACATTTTACTTAATTTAGTAAGAAAAAAAATATTAAAGTAAAGTTTTAATATGGAAAATATAAACCACTAGTCAGTACTTTGTTGCATATCCCATCTTTTTTATTACGGCGCCACAACGACGGAGCATAGAGTCCACCAGATGTTGATATCGTTCTACTGGTATAGCGAGCCACGCTTTTCGGACAACTTCCCAAAGCTGATTATTATTGGTTGGTTTCGCATCATTGACAGCTTTCTTTATATCTCCCCAAAGATGCTCAATAGGGTTTAGGTCGGGTGACTGAGCTGGCCACTCCATAACCTTAACCCTATTGACACGAAACCACTCCTTAGCTTTTCTGCTGGTATGCTTTGGGTCGTTGTCCTGCTGGAAGACCCACTTTATTGTCATTTTTCACTATAAGGTAACATAATATTCTCTTATATTTCTACATAAACACGTTGATCCATAATGCCCTCAATTTTGTGTATAGGGCCTACTCCATTGTATAAAATACATCCCCATACCATTACTTGGAGCCACCCTGTTTAACCGTTTTTACTGTGTACTTTGGTTGACAGGCAGTACCAGGTGGTCGACGGACATACTGCCGGGAGCCAGTGCCACCATACAAAATTTTCGGCTCGTTCGTTCACAAAATATTGCGCCATTTGTCATCAGACCACCCAACGTGTTTTCTTGCAAATTCCAATCGCCTTTCCTTGGCCTTTTATATAAGGAGTGGCTTTTTTCTAGGACTGCGTGCAGCTAAGTTTTATTCTAACAGCCTCCTTCGTACAATCATATCACAAATATTCAAGTTCACCTCTTTCCTGATCTGTTTAGCCGATTTTAACGGGTCTTCTTTGGTGAGTCTAAGAATTCTGCGATTGTCTTGTCTTGTCTTCTCCATTTTTTCTGTGTGTTTGATAGCGTTGGATATCATTTTCGCTGAACATGAGAGGAGATTTTGAATTTCTGTGTAAGATTTTCCTTTGTCTCTCCATTTTAAGATCAACTTTCGCTGATCAACTGTGCAATGTTTTGCGCGACCTACCGGAGTAAAAAAAAGGTAACAATAAATGTAAATATTTCTTCTACACTTCTATAATTAGCCAAAAAATAAATATTGAACTTACTTTCACTGAAATATTTAGAAAAAATCTGTTTTTTTTTTTATTCAAAACTTGAAAAATGTTAGCACACTGTTATTCTTATGCATTGGTAATTAAAAATAACCGTTATCTACATAGTTGTCATATTATGTCAAAAGATTATGTTTCTTAAGTGCTCGCTTAACTCTTTATAGCTAATTAGTGTACCAGTTGTAATTGATTGGCATCCTGAAAAAAATAAATATCATCTCCACATGAAATTGGCAAGGGTACTGCTATTTTTATGTTCACAACTGTATGTTTTAATTTTTGTTTTTGCTAAAAAAATACAGTTTTGATACCCATTTGTTGTCGGCCAATTTTGTTCGTATATACACCTTATTTTCCCATCGGACTGGAAGTCTTCCCATCTTACCTGTCTTACACCTATATATGTATGTATATATATAAATATATATATATATATATATATATATATATACAAGGTGGCGCAAAAATAACCTTCCGATGTTTTTTGGCTGTAATAAAAAAAAAAATTATAAACTTTGATTCTTCTTGTGGATTATTTTTATTTGGTCTTTTAATTTTTTATACATCAATTCGAGAATATGCTGTCATGTAAATGGCCGCCGCCACAGTTGATTGTCATTTGAGTCCTTTTTATGGCATTTTCCATCACTTCGGCCAAAACTTCCGGCGATAGGTCCTCACATTCTTGACGGATATTGTCTTTAAGAGCTGCAAGAGTCTGAGGCTTGTTGACATAAACCCGCGACTTTAAAAAGCCCCTCAAAAAGAAGTCTGGAGCGGTCAAATCAGGCGATCTTTCTGGCCAGTGCAAATCGCCAAATCGGGAGATTAGGCGCCCGCGAAATGCATCCTTCAGCATATCGGTTGTGGCACGTGCAGTGTGTGCCGTTGCACCGTCCTGTTGGTACCACATGTTTTCCAATCCCAATTCATCAAGTTGCGGCAAAAAGAACTCGTCGATCATTGCTCTGTAGTGCTCACCATTCACAGTAACCGTCTTCAAAGAAAAAAGGTCCGATGACTCCTCCAGCGAAAACAGCACACCATACAGTGACTTTGAGCGGGTGTAATGGCTCTTCGTGGGTTACACGCGGATTTTCAGTGCCCCAGAAGCGTAAATTTTGCTTATTTACGTACCCGCTAAGATGGAAATGGGCCTCATCACTCATGATTATTTTTGATGAAAAATCATCTTCCTCTTGTTGGTGATTAATTCCGCTTTCTGGAGCAGTGTAGCGTAACATTGTTTATTAACGTGTATTTCGCATGTGTTTACTACACAAATGTCAAAACAGAACTGACATTAGGGGCCAATCGCAAAATTTATAGCATTTTCTGATAGGAGGATTACTTTTGCGATACCTTGTATATGTATATAATAAACCTCTGCACGAGTGCGCTTGAAATGCGTTTCAAAGCACTCGTTTGTAGTGCAAGCTTTTGCTATGTTTTGCTCTCATCAATGAAATCAAGCCTAACACTACAGAGAGCACTCGTCGCTTGAGCAGAACAAGAACAAACAAAAACCAAACCAATGTTAGGCACGATTCGTAAAAGAAGTGTGCACTGACTAGAAAGTTATGTTGTTATGTGCACAACAGCAGAACGCTTGGAGTTATGCTGTCTTTGAATAGCTTTGGAAGTTAATGCCGTATAACAATGAAACTCAATATGTATGGAGTTCTTACTTGGTATATCCTTCTACTAGAAAGTAGAATATGGGAAATAGGGTACTGGGATGGGGATTTGACAAATGGGTGTGGCTCCGATCCAAATAATTCAAGTATCCAAATAATTCAATGAAGTGTAGGAAAAACTTAAGCGTATTAAGACCGTTTAGAGTTCTGTAGATTTCGTATTTAGCCGTTTTTGGGGGTAGCTGATTTCGAATCTGATTTCAGAATTTTAAAATTAAAGATGGTGGATAGGGTTGCCACCTACATTTTTTGTAGTTTAAAAAATTCGGTGCTGGGGTGAACACTAGGCAAAAATTGGTCGCTGAATCCGAATCCGTTGTCAGATGTTCAAAAGTATGATATTTTAACAATAGGGTTGCCACCTAATAGTATGTTGCTTTTTAAAGAGTTTTAAACATTATCTAACAGTTTAAGGGGGTTGCTGATTTCGAATCTGAAGTCATAATTTTAAAATTCAAGATGGCTGATAGGGTTGCCACCTATTTTTTTTTTCATTTACGAATTCGATGCTGGGGCGAACACTAGGTAAAAATGGGTCGCTGAATCCGAATCCGTTGTCAGAATTTCAAAATTATGAAATTTTTTATCCTATAGGGTTGCCACCTAAACATTTGTTTTTTTTTTTAACTTTTAATCACTATTCTACAGATTTAGGGGGTCGCTGATTTCGAATCTGAAGTCAGAATTTTAAAATTCAAGATGGCTGATAGGGTTGCCACCTATTTTTTTTCATTTTTACGAATTCGATGCTGGGGCGAACACTAGGTAAAAATGGGTCGCTGAATCCGAATCCGTTGTCAGAATTTCAAAATTATGAAATTTTTAATCCTATAGGGTTGCCACCTAAACATTTGTTTTTTTTAACTTTTAATCACTATTCTACAGATTTAGGGGGTCGCTGATTTCGAATCTGAAGTCAGAATTTTAAAATTCAAGATGGCTGATAGGGTTGCCACCTATTTTTTTTTCATTTTTACGAATTCGATGCTGGGGCGAACACTAGGTAAAAATGGGTCGCTGAATCCGAATCCGTCGTCAGAATTTCAAAATTTTTAGGTGGCAACCCTATAGGGTTAAATATTTCATAATTTTGAAATTCTGACAACGGATTCGGATTCAGCGACCCATTTTTACCTAGTGTTCGCCCCAGCATCGAATTCGTAAAAATAAAAAAAAATTAGGTGGCAACCCTATCAGCCATCTTGAATTTTAAAATTCTGACTTCAGATTCGAAATCAGCGACCCCCTAAATCTGTAGAATAGTGATTAAAAGTTAAAAAAAACAAATGTTTAGGTGGCAACCCTATAGGATTAAAAATTTCATAATTTTGAAATTCTGACAACGGATTCGGATTCAGCGACCCATTTTTACCTAGTGTTCGCCCCAGCATCGAATTCGTAAAAATGAAAAAAAATAGGTGGCAACCCTATCAGCCATCTTGAATTTTAAAATTCTGACTTCAGATTCGAAATCAGCGACCCCCTAAATCTGTAGAATAGTGATTAAAAGTTAAAAAAAAACAAATTTTTAGGTGGCAACCCTATAGGGTTAAATATTTCATAATTTTGAAATTCTGACAACGGATTCGGATTCAGCGACCCATTTTTACCTAGTGTTCGCCCCAGCATCGAATTCGTAAAAATGAAAAAAAATAGGTGGCAACCCTATCAGCCATCTTGAATTTTAAAATTCTGACTTCAGATTCGAAATCAGCGACCCCCTAAATCTGTAGAATAGTGATTAAAAGTTAAAAAAAAACAAATGTTTAGGTGGCAACCCTATAGGATTAAAAATTTCATAATTTTGAAATTCTGACAACGGATTCGGATTCAGCGACCCATTTTTACCTAGTGTTCGCCCCAGCATCGAATTCGTAAAAATAAAAAAAAATTAGGTGGCAACCCTATCAGCCATCTTGAATTTTAAAATTCTGACTTCAGATTCGAAATCAGCGACCCCCTAAAACTGTAGAATAGTGATTAAAAGTTTTAAAAGAGCATATTTTTAGGTGGCAACCCTATAGGGTTAAAAATTTCATAATTTTGATATCCTGACAACAGATTCGGATTCAGCGACCCATTTTTACCTAGTGTTCGCCCCAGCACCGAATTCGAAAAATAAAATAAAATTAGGTGGCAGCCCTTTCAGCTATCTTTAATTTTAAAATTCTGACATCAGATTCGAAAACAGTGACCCCCTAAAACAATGTTTAAAACTCGTAAAAAATACATTATAAGGTGGCAACCCTTTTATTAAAAATTTTATAAATTTAAAATACTGACAACGATTTCGGATTCAGCGACCTAGTTTGACCTAGTGTTCGCCCAAACATCGAATTCGTAAAAATTACATTTCTATTTGCCAATGGTAGAAATAATTACTTCGCCAAGGTTCTGTTGTGTTAGGTGTGATTGGTGCATTTTTCGCTGTTAGTAATTGTTCTGTTAAAGCAAACCGAGAACATGGTTTGATTTGAAGCTGACGAGTGCTCTGCAGTGTTCGTTTGTTATCATTCAATGACTTGGATAAGCTCTGCTTGACTAACAGAGTTCTGTCAAGCTCTGAACTCTGCACTGTTGGCTCTACTGTTGTGGAAAAAACGAGTGCATTTGTGCAGAGGTTTAGTATATAATAACCGGAAATAAGAGGTCAGTCGAATAAAATAGTATTGCCATATTTTACCCTACTCCAAAGAAATGACATGCCTTGATTATCCTAAATTCAAAGTTGCTATTCGCCTCCAGCAAGTTTGAGAATCAGGTTCGATAACTTATAAATATTTATGTTAATTGGATAAAATTCTGTTTTATTGCATTATAATAATAGGGGGCCATATAAGTAATATTGATATTATACACTAAGGGAAATAACGCATTAGCATTATCCACGCCTCAGTATAAATTTTATTTAAATATTTACGTGGATAGATCAAATGTTTTAATTACAACTCGTTTTTTTCCCGTATTTGAATTTTATTTATACCACACACCTACACACACATTCCATGTGATGTATACGTTGGTGAATTTATGGAGGGTGGAGTGACAACTCGATATTTTCTCAAAAATATCTTGCAACGGTTGTCACTTACCTGCATATTGACGTGACGAAGTTACGTTGTACTGCTCTAGTTTCCAAAAAAGTTGAAAAATGAATTTTTTAAAAATTCATCTGCGTTTCATTGAATTGTTACTCGCTGGGTATAAGAGCTATGATTAAAAAAATAAAATGACCATAAAGGTTAATTCTTTGACTTTATTAAAAAAAAAATTTAATACGGCATAGGGACGTAGTGGGAGCTGCGTAAGCAACGCAACTGAAAATTTGTTACATGGAATTATTACTCGCTGAGTATTAGTGCTAGGATTAAAAATACGATACGCCAATAAATTCCTACTGGAAGACCTCACAAAAAAATTAGACAAAAAATTTCTGACATATTGGGAACGCTGAGAGAGCCGCTCAAAGATCGATAACGCAACAGTCATGCAGCGGCGTTGCATTGAATTTTTACTCAATGAGTATATAACCTACGATAAAAGTTTGAAAAGGAAAATAAAGTTTTTATACCTGGCTTTACGACAAAAATAAAAAAAAAAATTCCGGCGTCGTCAGGTCGTGAATATAGCAGCTTATGTAACAGAAATGTAATATCGTTGCATGGAATTATTACACACTCAGGAGGAGTGCTACAGTAAATTTTGTTTTACGACAGCAGGGATGTGTTATTACGCTTCACAACTAAATTACAAAAAAACTTTTGTTGTCATGATTTCAGGAATGCAATCACATAATGCAGTAAAAATGCTACAGCCATGAAAAAACATTGCATGGATTTTTAACTCTGTTACTACTGGTGCAACGGTAAATTTTAAGGAACGAAAACAAAGGTGATGTCTTCGGGCATATGACAAAAATAAAAAAAAATTTGACGGCGTGTCAAAAACCCTCAGGGAACCGCCTAATTGGACGCATATGCATCACTTTTGCTGGATTAATTGAAATAAGAGCACAACCAATGGGGAAGCAAAAAAAGCTAAACGAAAAGCACCAACTCCAAATCCAAACACAACTGCAACACCAACACCAACACCAACACCAACACCAACACCAACACCAGCACCAATACCAACACCAACACCAACATCAATATCAACATCAACATCAAAATCAACATCAACATCAACATCAACATCAACATCAACATCAACATCAACATCAACATCAACATCAACATCAACATCAACATCAACATCAACATCAACATCAACATCAACATCAACATCAACATCAACATCAACATCAACATCAACATCAACATCAACATCAACATCAACATCAACATCAACATCAGCATCAACATCAACATCAACATCAACATCAACATCAACATCAACATCAACATCAACATCAATATCAACATCAACATAACCATTAACATCAATATCAAACATCAACATCAATATAAACATCAACATCAACATCAACATCAACATCAACATCAACATCAACATCAACATCAACATCAACATCAACATCAACATCAACATCAACATCAACATCAACATCAACATCAACATCAACATCAACATCAAAATCAACATCAACATCAACATCAACATAAACATCAACATCAACATCAACATCAACATCAACATCAACATCAACATCAGCATCAACATCAACATCAACATCAACATCAACATCAACATCAACTTCAAAATAAAAATCAACATCAACATCAACATCAACATCAACATCAACATCAACATCAACATCAACATCAACATCAACATAAAAACCACAACATCAACATCAACATCAACATCAACATCAACATAAACATCAACATCAACATCAACATCAACATCAACATCAACATCAACATCAACATCAACATCAACATCAACATCAACATCAACATCAACATCAACATCAACATCAAAATCAACATCAACATCAACATCAACATCAACATAAACATAAACATCAACACCAACATCAACATCAACATCAACATCAACATCAACATCAACATCAACATCAACATCAGCATCAACATCAACATCAACATCAACATCAACATCAACATCAACATAAACATCAACATCAACATCAACATCAATATCAACATTAACATCAACATCAACATCAACATCAACATCAACATCAACATCAGCACCAACATCAACATCAACATCAACATCAACATCAACATCAACATCAACATCAACATCAACATCAACATCAACATCAACATCAACATCAGCATCAACATCAACATCAACATCAACATCAACATCAACATCAACATCAACATCAACATCAACATCAATATCAATATCAACATCAACATCAACATCAACATCAACATCAACATCAAGATCAAGATCAACATCACCATCAACATCAACATCAACATCAACATCAACATCAACATCAACATCAACATCAACATCAACATCAACATCAACATCAACATCAACATCAACATCAACATCAACATCAACATCAACACCAACATCAACATCAACATCAACATCAACATCAACATCAAAATCAACATCAACATCAACATCAACATCAACATCAACATCAACATCAACATCAACATCAACATCAACATCAACATCAACATCAACATCAACATCAACATCAACATCAACATCAACATCAACATCAACATCAACATCAACATCAACATCAACATCAACATCAACATCAACATCAACATCAACATCAACATCAACATCAACATCAGCATCAACATCAATATCAATATCAACATCAACATCAACATCAACATCAACATCAACACCAACATCAACATCAACATCAAGATCAACATCAACATCAACATCAACATCAACATCAACATCAACATCAACATCAACATCAACATAAACATCAACATCAACATCAACATCAACATCAGCATCAGCATCAACACCAACATCAACATCAACATCAACATCAACATCCACATCAACATCAAAATCAACATCAACATCAACATCAACATCAACATCAACATCAACATTAACATCAATATAAACATCAACATCAACATCAACATCAACATCAACATCAACATCAACATCAACATCAACATCAACATCAACATCAACATCAACATCAACATCAACATCAACATCAACATCAACATCAACATCAACATCAACATCAACATCAACATCAACATCAACATCAACATCAACATCAACATCAACATCAACATCAACATCAACATCAAACTCAATATCAATATCAACATCAACATCAACATCAACATCAACATCAACATAAACATCAACATCAACATCAACATCAACATCAACATCAACATCAACATCAACATCAACATCAACATCAACATCAACATCAACATCAACATCAACATCAACATCAAAATCAACATCAACATCAACATCAACATCAACATCAACATCAACATAAACATAAACATCAACACCAACATCAACATCAACATCAACATCAACATCAACATCAACATCAACATCAACATCAGCATCAACATCAACATCAACATCAACATCAACATCAACATCAACATAAACATCAACATCAACATCAACATCAATATCAACATTAACATCAACATCAACATCAACATCAACATCAACATCAACATCAGCACCAACATCAACATCAACATCAACATCAACATCAACATCAACATCAACATCAACATCAACATCAACATCAACATCAACATCAGCATCAACATCAACATCAACATCAACATCAACATCAACATCAACATCAACATCAATATCAATATCAACATCAACATCAACATCAACATCAACATCAAGATCAAGATCAACATCACCATCAACATCAACATCAACATCAACATCAACATCAACATCAACATCAACATCAACATCAACATCAACATCAACATCAACATCAACATCAACATCAGCATCAATATCAACATCAACATCAACATCAACATCAAGATCAACATCAACATCAACATCAACATCAACATCAACATCAACATCAACATAAACATAAACATCAACATCAACATCAACATCAACATCAACATCAACATCAGCATCAGCATCAACACCAACATCAACATCAACATCAACATCAACATCAACATCAAAATCAACATCAACATCAACATCAACATCAACATCAACATCAACATCAACATCAACATCAACATCAACATCAACATCAACATCAACATCAACATCAACATCAGCATCAACATCAATATCAATATCAACATCAACATCAACATCAACATCAACATCAACATCAACATCAACACCAACATCAACATCAACATCAAGATCAAGATCAACATCAACATCAACATCAACATCAACATCAACATCAACATCAACATAAACATCAACATCAACATCAACATCAACATCAACATCAACATCAACATCAACATCAGCATCAGCATCAACACCAACATCAACATCAACATCAACATCAACATCAACATCAAAATCAACATCAACATCAACATCAACATCAACATCAACATCAACATTAACATCAATATAAACATCAACATCAACATCAACATCAACATCAACATCAACATCAACATCAACATCAACATCAACATCAACATCAACATCAACATCAACATCAACATCAACATCAACATCAACATCAACATCAACATCAACATCAACATCAACATCAACATCAACATCAACATCAACATCAACATCAACATCAACATCAACATCAATATCAACATCAACATCAACATCAACATCAACATCAAGATCAAGATCAACATCAACATCAATATAAACATCAACATCAAAATCATAATCAACATCAACATCAACATCAACATCAACATCAACATCAACATCAACATCAACATCAACATCAACATCAACATCAACATCAACATCAACATCAACATCAACATCAACATCAACATCAACATCAACATCAACATCAACATCAACATCAACATCAACATAAACATAAACATCAACATCAACATCAACATCAACATCAACATCAACATCAACATCAACATCAACATCAACATCAAAATCAACATCAACATCAACATCAACATCAACATCAACATCAACATCAACATCAACATCAACATCAACATCAACATCAACATCAACATCAACATCAACATCAACATCAATATAAACATCAACATCAACATCATAATCAACATCAACATCAACATCAACATCTACATCAACATCAACATCAACATCAACATCAACATCAACATCAACATCAACATCAACATCAAGATCAACATCAACATCATTATAAACATCAACATCAACATCATAATCAACATCAACATCAACATCAACATCAACATCAACATCAACATCAACATCAACATCAACATCAACATCAACATCAACATCAACATCAACATCAACATCAACATCAACATCAACATCAACATCAACATCAACATCAACATCAACATCATAATCAACATCAACATCAACATCAACATCAACATCAACATCAACATCAACATCAACATCAACATCAACATCATAATCAACATCAACATCAACATCAACATCAACATCAGCATCAACATCAATATCAATATCAACATCAACATCAACATCAACATCAACACCAACATCAACATCAACATCAACATCAACATCAACATCAACATCAACATCAACATCAACATCAACATCAACATCAACATCAATATAAACATCAACATCAACATCATAATCAACATCAACATCAACATCAACATCAACATCAACATCAACATCAACATCAACATCAACATCAACATCAACATCAACATCAACATCAACATCAACATCAACATCAACATCAAGATCAAGATCAAGATCAACATCACCATCAACATCAACATCAACATCAACATCAACATCAACATCAGCATCAACATCAATATCAATATCAACATCAACATCAACATCAACATCAAGATCAACATCAACATCAACATCAACATCAACATCAACATCAACATCAACATAAACATCAACATCAACATCAACATCAACATCAACATCAGCATCAGCATCAGCATCAACACCAACATCAACATCAACATCAACATCAACATCAACATCAACATCAACATCAACATCAACATCAACATCAACATCAACATCAACATCAACATCAGCATCAACATCAACATCAACATCAACATCAACATCAGCATCAACATCAATATCAATATCAACATCAACATCAACATCAACATCAACACCAACATCAACATCAACATCAACATCAACATCAACATCAACATCAACATCAACATCAACATCAACATCAACATCAACATCAACATCAATATAAACATCAACATCAACATCATAATCAACATCAACATCAACATCAACATCAACATCAACATCAACATCAACATCAACATCAACATCAACATCAACATCAACATCAACATCAACATCAACATCAACATCAACATCAACATCAACATCAAGATCAAGATCAAGATCAACATCAACATCAACATCAACATCAAGATCAAGATCAAGATCAACATCACCATCAACATCAACATCAACATCAACATCAACATCAACATCAGCATCAACATCAACATCAAGATCAAGATCAACATCAACATCAACATCAACATCAACATCAACATCAACATCAACATCAATATCAACATCAACATCAACATCAAGATCAAGATCAACATCAACATCAACATCAACATAAACATCAACATCAACATCAACATCAACATCAACATCAATATCAACATCAACATCAACATCAACATCAACATCAATATCAACATCAACATCAACATCAACATCAACATCAACATCAACATCAACATCAACATTAACATTAACAACAACAGCAAGAAACTTCGTCACGTCAAAACCTACGGGTGTGTCCACGGCACAGCCAACTCTTTTTTTGCTTCATACTTTCTCTTACTTTTTCTTCCTCTTTTCTTCCTCGTTTCTTCCTCCTCTTCTACTTAAATATGTTGTTTTTTAAATTCAATATTTTTACATAAATTTTCTTTAAATGCGATAGTTTTATTTTCAAATAGTAAATATTTGAAAGATATTTAAATGTATTCGTGTATAATTTTAATATATGTTTTTTTAATTTTATTTTAAATATTTTAATATTTTATTTAATTAAAAAGTATTTAAATAAATTTTAAATGTTTACGTATTCGATTTAAGTAAATGCGTTTTTGGTGCAAAAATGACTCGCTATTTGGATAAATTAAAAAAGTTTTTGAATAAATTTAATATTTTTTTCCCTTAGCGTACACTGTACATATTAATATATAATATTATACATATTACCAAAAATGGCGATTAACAGTAAATTTCAGAGTTTTTTTTTTCAATCGCTTACTCTCAAGCCATAATCATGCCGAATTACTCCAACCATTTAATGTAGCTTAAATACTGGACCTCTTGTTAAAGAAAAATCTTGATTAAAAAAAATATTTTATTTTATACGAAAAGAAAATAAAATCACATAAATCTTATGCCTTTATGACACATCCAGAAGCTTGAACGTCTTAAGAATTAAGTGCCAAAGTCTTGCTGTCTTTTAAAAACAATCAACATCAATGAAACACTCCATCATCAACTAATCCTTCCTTGGAGTTATGGTCAATTTCAACAAATAGTCTGCGAAAGTGATTTAAAGTCAAAAGCTATAACCAGCAAGAGTATCAACGCAGCAAAATAATCTGCTGATAGAGCGGCGACAAGTTTTTAATTTGCGGCTAATGAAGTGGAATATCTTGCAACCATAGGCTACAGACCAAAGGAACTGCAGCACGAACGAAAGAACGCACGCACGCACTAAGGACATTCGTGCTCAGCGAATATGCGATACGAAATGAATTGGAACGGAAATTGGCAAAGATTGATAAATTATGCCTTGGGTCAGGCATGGCTGACTACGCTAAAATGAAAAAAATCACAGATGAACGACACAGAGCAGAGAAGGGAAAAACCATGTTTACTTTAAATTTATAACGTAACGGATATAATTTTTTTCAATAATAAAAATTGTCCTTGCGGCAATTTATGTGGCAAGTATGAAAGGGTATTTAGTTTCCATTCTATAAAAAGCTTTATTAAATTATGTTTAAAATAAGAAAAAAAAAATCTTCAGAGCTATGCGAAATGCCAGAGATAACTATATCAAAAGAAAGTTAAAACAAATGTGGAGACATAAGAAAATTTTAAAGGACCACTAAAATTTTTTTCTGCTTCGGACATTACTTGAATAAACCAGAGTCAACGCAAAATGTTCTGCTTTAATATTTAAACTTTGCACGCTGAAATATCGGAATACTTTGCGTCAAATCCTCTTTGCCACGATTAAAAACATCCCAGGGGAGTTTAAATGGTGGCCCACAAATTCTTGCGCAAAGCACGCTGATGCTATGAATGTCATATGCCAGCAACAACAAAAACAACAGCAACCAGCCTGCTTACCCTAGATAAAATTTGTGGAATTTATATTTGCGAATGCGTTGGAAAAGCTCAATAATGATGATTGTTGGTGGTAGCGATGAAGAGTGATGGTTTGCATTGAATGACAAGAAGAAATCATAGAAGATGAAAAAGAAGAAAAAGCAGAAGTACAACATGGAATTCATGCAATTAAAATGGCATAAAAATTGAATGAGTAGAAATTATCACGTTTTAAAGAGAACTGGCACAACGAAAGATAGGAGTAAGAAAATTCTTAAGATTTCTTTGAATAGCACACTTTAAACAAGAATATTGTAGGGAGTGTTATAGAAAGATTACTCAGAGGGAAGAAATGTTTTTGTTGATGCAAGCAATGCTATCTTGGCTATTCAATTGAGAAAATGGTGAAATAAATCTACGGCTATTAAACAAAAACTTTTATCAAGCAATTATTTTGCTTAACATCAACAAAGATGTGCTCATTTTCTTAAATACTCGTATATATCTCGTATATTAAGTAAATGTTAATGGATAACCAACATGCCACTAAAAACATTCTTATCTAATAAAATACTTGAACTATTCTTGCTATTATTCATATTTTTTTTTTTAATGATTCTTATGAATCTTACAATTTTATCTATAATTAGTGCGAATAAAATTGTACGAATTTAAAAAATTCTCACTTCAGGAAAAAAATGTAATTCGGGTTTAATTTGTGAAATCAGAATTAATTGCTATAGCGCAAAATAGAATTTCCTACTAAACTGATCTGAAATTCTTTAGAAGTACTTGCTTCTAAGAAGCACACAACCTCCTTTAATAGCAAGTCGCATTTTCAAGCAATTTTAATATGTCAAAATAGTCATTATACTCATTAGTCATTCTTATTTTAAATTCTTTATTCTTCATCAATGTTGGCAATATAGCTATTCACATCAAAGATAACAATATTCCATTCAGGAATAAAATCTAAGGGCACCCTTTACCTTGACGACCCAAAATTTAACGGCTCGCTATAAATTAAATTGCACATAAATTTTAAAAGATATCGGCAGAGGATTTTTTTTTTCAACTGAATAAATAAAATTTCAAACTTTCTTAAAAAATTATTGCTGTTGTATGTCATGTCAAAGTAGATTAAGAAAAAAAAAGGTATGCCGCTGGTTATGAAAAAACTTTGTGCATCATCTGAAAATAAAAAGCAAAACGAAAATATTTCAAGAACTAATGCCGTTTGCGTTGGTACTAGAACTAAGAGGGTCGTTTAAAAAATAACAAAACTGTAGCATTCAACTGTGAAAATTTCAAACAGTTTTTTTTAGAAATTAGAATGGGTCCAGCTCTATTGTTTTTGAAGTTAAGCTCACAATTCTAGTACCGACGAGAAGGATTGGTGTTTAAAGTATGTGGTGCAAAAATTTTTAAATCCGACAATTTTCCGATAAGTTTTTATCACATACCGAGAAATTAGGCTCCCGAAGATGTGGTTTTCAAAATGTTCCTCATGAATATATATTCGAAAAAAAAAAAAATTTTTTTTGAAAAAAAAAAACAACAAAACATCATTTCATTACTTTTCTTGCAAGAATTCATAATCAATATAACTACACAAAGGGAAAAAAATATTAAATTTATCCAAAAACTTTTTTAATTTATCCAAAAAGCGAGTCATTTTTGCACCAATAACGAATTTATTTAAATCGACCACGTAAATATTTAAAATTTATTTAAATACTTTTTTAATAAAATAAAATATTAAAATATTTAAAATAAAATTAATAAAAAATATATTAAAATTATGCACGATTATATTTAAATATCTTTCCAATATTTACTATTTGAAAATAAAACTATCGCACTTAAGGAAAATTTATATAAAAATATTGAAATTAAAAACAAATATTTTAGAATGTTTCCCACGAGATGCGTCCATCAAATTGCATTTGTTAAAAAAATAAAAATAAATAACTGGCCCTTTCAGCCCTTGAAAGGACTTTGGCTTAGCTTCTTAGGATCAATTGTGTTGTGCGTGTTATTAAGTTTGTACACAATTGACCGAGAAATGGACCTACAGGCTTAACGCCGACTCCGAACGGCGATGAACGAAATGTTCTTATTCTCAAGAAGCTTTACATGGCATTTTGAATACTCTCTGAGGTTTGCCATTGTCTGCAGAGAGGTGGCGTCCGTACAGAAAAATTATTTTAATTCAAATAATTTTCTGTCGCTGCTGGGGTTCGAACCTGGGTGTCCAAGGTTCGTTGACATAGCGGCCACGCACTTTAACCAACTACGCCACGGACGCCACAATTGCATTTGTTAGTATATTTTATTTTCTTTTTTTGTTCTCTAATTTATACTATTTTGACAGTAAACTAGAGAAACAAAAATTGAAAAATAAAATACCAAAAGTATGCAGGCAAATGACAACCGGTGCAAGAAATTTTTGAGAAAATGTCCGGTTGTCACTCAAACCCTATTTACTTTGCGATCATCAATCGCATTTACACAGAAAATCGGCCAAACATGCGGCTATATTTTCCTTGCAACAATAACTAAATGAGAATTATAAGAACTAAGGTTGCAACTGCAAGAAATAAAATGCAGGAACAGAGTGCGATGCTGTTGCTGCTTGTCGGAATATGTGTGTACGTGTGCGATGCTGTTGCTGCTTGCTTGTATGGAATATGTGTGTACGTGTGTGGTATAAATAAAATTCAAATACGGGAAAAAAACGAGTTGTAAGGAAAACATTTGATTTATCCACGTAAATATTTAAATAAAATTTATACTCAGGCGTGGATAATGCTTATATGCTTTATTTCCCTTAGTGTACATATGAAAAGAAGGTTGATCACCAAATATGTATACATTAGACCGTACTACCCCATATGCAAAAAAAAATATGCCGTATACCAGCGAACATGACGCATTTTTGCAAGACAATTATGAAAAAATTGTTTTAAAAAAAAATTTTTTTTTGACCGAACGTAGGGGTCGCGCATTGACATATTTCTTCATATCTCTCGTGTTTACTGTCGGATTTCGAAGTTTGGTATATCCATGTTTATAACATCATACTCCGTTGGTAATTAGGTATTTGTTTTAATTCACTCGCAATAAAAGACATTTTTTAAAATATTTTTTTCTTCGATTATTATCGACCAAATTGATAAACGAATTGCAATAGCCAGTGTTTGAAATTGCTTGACTATTTTCACCGTGGCTGTGGAAAGTGAATCAGCGAAAGTTAAAAGCAAAAGTGAAAAAATATAATAATAATACATTGTATATTAATAAATCACAATAAAAATAGTGTTGATACCTCTTTTAGCATTGGCTTTACAGATTTTTTTATTCTTTTACGAGCTTTAAAATTCCTCAAAATCAATTTAAGGCCATCCAATTACTTGTAGGAATATTGTTTTTTTTTATTTTGGAGAAAACATAATTGGTCTCTTTCAGACAAAAACATCGATATGTCATTCTATACGATCAAAGTTTTAATACCGAAGATATGATGAAAATCAGAAAAGGGAGCCCTACGTACGGCAAAAAAATTTTCAAAAATTTAAAAAAAAAAAATAGTTCTGCTGGAAATATCGATATACTTCCTGAGCAAAAGATTAATGATATTTTAAAAGCTTTATTTTTTTGATATTAGGGTGCCACTTTAGGATGGTAGGAACTGAGAGGGAGGGTAAGTACTAGACGGTACACCTGAGTTCATATTGGTCTTCTTGAGACAAAAACATTGATTAACCAAACTTCGAAATCCAACTTGCAAAAATGCGTCCTATTCGCTGGTATACGTCGCACTTTTTTTTTAAGTATGATCTAATGTACATATGGCGTAATTTTGTGCCCGACTTGCCTACAGCAAAATATTCGCAAACAAAAAAACTTCTCAGTGGATTTACTTGCAATTTTCGCAGTATGTTTCCAATACTATGTTAGTTCATATAAGAAATGCATTTTTCATAGGTAATAGGTGGCCTCAAATAACCTCATGACGTTAATAAAATTTATTAACCCTCATTAATAAATGTTAACTATTTGGATTTTAATTATAAAGGGTGTCTGAGTAAGAGTGCACTTTTTAAATTTAGTGCTATTTTTTTTTTCTATTTGTGCAAGTGGCAACTCTGAAATTTGGCAGTTGGAACATATGTTAATTCGGATAATTAAAAATGGAGCGCTTTACGAAAGAACAACGCGTTATAATTGTGAAAAGTTTTTACAAAAATTTGGAAAGTTATGGTGAGACCGCTCGCAAACTTCGAACAATTTTCAGTAGAGAAAGTGCACCTAATGTGTCAACCATTCGAAGAGTGGTCAAAAAATTTGAAGAAACTGGGTCGGTTATGGACAGTAAGATTACTGTGCGTCAACGTACCGGTCAGTCTCTTGAAAATATTGCTGCTGTAAGCGAGAGTGTCGCCGAAAATCCGACAACTTCAATTCGGCATCGTTCTCAATAACTTCAAATTTCACGAAGCACTATGCAGCGAATTTTGACAAAATATCTCCACCTTCATGCGTACAAAATTCTGCTTACTCAGGGCTAATTCCATGTTATTGTATCCAATTCACATTTTTATACCCCCACGTTTAAAAAACGTAAATGGGGGTATATTAATTTTGTCACTCCGTTTGTAACGCCCATAAGGAGGCGTGGTAGGTATAGAAAAGTATATATATTCTTGATCAGCATCACCACCCGAGTCGATTTAGCCATGTCCGTCTGTCTGTCCGTCTGTCCGTCTGTCCGTCTGTCTGTGATCACGATTACAGCCGTAATTTTAAAGCTATCACCACGAAATTCAATATTTAAGCTTTTATCTAAAAAATGAAGGTCAAGTTCGTAAATGAGCCAAATCGGATGAAAACCACGCCTACCTCCCATACAAAGTGACTTTATCAAAACGGTAAAATCTCTTAGAATTCAACAAAAATGAATATATGGACTTGCAATTTTGGATATGAGTTTTGATGTTCAAAGTACACTCTAAGTATGAAATTCAACCAAATCGGATGAAAACCACGCCTACCTCCCATACAAAGTGACTTTATCAAAAAGGTAAAATTTTTTTAAAATCCACAAAAATTAATGTATGGACTTGAAATTTTGCATATACACTTTGATATATAACATGTACTATGTGTATGGAATTCAACCAAATTGAGTGAAAACCATGCCCACCTCCCATACAAAGCGACTTTATCAAAAAACAAAAGCGAATATTTTCTGTTAAAAATATAACGAAAACGTCTTTACAGATAAACATTTTATTGATTGCTTAAGACTTTTAATATACTTTGGTTCGGTCGTGGGGGTATTTTAACTTCGGCCCAGTCGAAGATCATTTCTTACTAGTTTTTATGTTAGATAGTCATAGCTTTGTTTATAATTGCTTTATTAAAATTGCCCCCTATAAAATAAAATACGCCCACATTTCGCAAAATCCAACAACGTTTACAATATTTGATTTTATATCCGGTGCACACAAAGTGTTATAAATAATATTATGTCTCAAATGAATGAAAAAATATGTATGTAGTGTCTGTCACGATTTACAATGTAGTGTCTGTCACACACTTAACTTGAAATATATGATTTAATACAAATTGCTATAATATAATTTTAATTTTTTTCAAAAGTTCATTTTAATGCAGTAGCTTGATATAAAAATCATAAACATATTTTCATAATTTTCGAAGATATTGTTAATACTGTCAGACCCCTTTTCTTTAGTTCCCATCGTGTGGTGTCTGTCACAAGTACCATTTGACAATTTTATTTGTGTGACAGCAATTATTGGCTAAAAAAACTTGATTCTAATACAATACTGTGAATTTATAAGGCCACTTTGAAATTCAAAATATAGCGCAACAATCAGAGAGTTTTTTAAAAAAAGTTTTTTTGTGAGCCAAAAAATTCATTTATAGTGTCTGTCACACGTGGAATTAGGCTCAGGAGCTCAAACCAGCAGATCATGGTAAACGCCGGCAATTTTGAATGGGTGAAGGAAATTGAAGTCAATGCCAATTTTTCCAAAAAAGTCATCTTCTCCGATGAAACACATTTCCATCTGAATGACTTCGTGAATAAACAAAATTGTCGAATTTGGGGCTCAGAAAATCCTCATGCAATTCATGAGAAACAAATGCATCCACAAAGAGCAACTGTCTGGTGCGGATTCAGGCGGCGTGATTGGGCCTAACTGTTTTGAAGATGAGGCCGAAATTGCAGTGATTGTGAACGGCATTCGTTACAGGAACATGATAACAGAGTTCTTGTGGCCTCAACTGGGCGGCATGGATCTGGACGACATGCGGTTTCAGCAAGACGGCGCCACCTGCCACACCGCGCTTGAAACAATCGATTTATTGCAGGAACGATTTCCAGAACAAATTATATCAATAAATTCTGATGTCAACTGGCTACCAAGATCATGCCAAGAACGCCGTGCGATTTCTTCTTGGGATTTTCTGAAATCACAGGTTTACGCAAATAAACCTGAAACAATTCCTGAACTCAAATCCGAGATCCGACGCGTCATCAGTGAGATACAGCCTTATCTCTGTGAAAGAGGTCATCGAAAATTTCATGAAAAGAGTAATAGTCTGTCATTAGGGCCGTGGGGGCCATTTATCGGATATTTTATTCCATACCTGATCGGAAGATGTCTTTTTTACAATTCAATAAAAAAATCACAACTCTTTCAAAAAAATATACGTTTTTATTTTAAAATAAAAAAGTGCACTCTTACTGAGACACCCTTTATAAGTAATAATAGCTTTTCTCAACCTTTACATCAAAAATTAATTGATCCAAAAAAACGTGAAGTGACAACGTTGTGCTTTACCTGCACTTTTCCAAAAATGTTGAAAAAGACATTTTTGCGAAATGTATAGGAGTTGTATGGATTTTTTCCTCGCTTGGTAGAGGTGCTATGTTAAATTGTATTTTTTTAAAGCAAAAGTTATTTTTGACTCTAAAACAGAAAAACACCATGGCACTTTTTTAGCACCATGACACTATGAAGGCAACCACTTATGGCATTGAAAATGCATCAGCAATTAAAAAATTTTACATGGCTTTACAACTCCGTGACCAGGGTTATTTTATAGGCCAACAAAAAAGTTGAGAATTACCTCTGCATCACTCAGCCATACATAGAACTGAGGCAAATTATTATGTAACATACAAAAGCAGAAGCAAATGCAAAAGCAAAAGCAATTGCGGAAAGCAGAAAGCAAATGCATAAAGCATAAAGCATTAAGCATAAAGCATAAAGCATAAAGCATAAAGTATAAAGCATAAAGCATAAAGCATAAAGCAAAAACAAAAGAAAAAGTAAAAGCAAAAACAAAAACAAACAAAAGCGATAGCAAAAGCAATATCAAAAGAAATTGAAAAAATAAAAGCAAAACCAAAAGCAGAAGCAAAACCAAAAGCAAAAGGAAAACAAAAGCAAAAGCAAAAGCAAAAGTAAAAGTTAAAACAAAAGCAAAAGCAATATCAAAAGAAATTGAGAAAGGAAAAACAAAACCAAAAGCAGAAGCAAAACCAAAGCAAAAACAAAAGCAAAAGAAAAAGAAAAGCCAACAGGAAAAAAAGAAAAAGAAATAGACAAAACAAAAGCAAAAGCAAAACCAAAAGCAAAAGAAAAATAAAAACAAAAGCAAAGAAAAAAGCAAAAACAAAATCAGAAAGCAATATTAAAAGCAAAAATATGAATACAATAAGGAAAGGTGTAGAGACAAGGATTAGGGAATGATTTGAACAAGGATTCAGATAAGAACTATGAAAAGGATTGCGATAAGGATTTGGACAAAGTCTAGAATAAAGATGTTTGCAAAGGTTTGCCAAGTACGTTGACCCGGAATAAGATAAGATTATACCGTATAGAAATAATTACACTCATTCGAAAAGTTGTCGTATTTTGCGAAGCGAAGAAACAATTCCTTCTGTAGAGCGTAGTATTGAGAAGAACCCAAATAACTCCACTTTTTTATCGTATTAGAAAATTGAATTTACCAATCAAAAGGATGATACACTTGGGTTACTTAGTATAATTACATATCCATCAGTTATAATCATTCAAGTTACATGGTGATCTTCCATACATAATGGACAACAATGCCAAATACAATGTGTCGCACAACAGCTTCAAACGATGTCACATCTTAAGATATGAACACTTCTTTGTTTCTTTTTTTTTATATTTTTTTTTTTTTTTTTGACAACCTCAATCCGATAATCATCACGCTCACATGTGTCAACAACTTGTTGTATCGTTGAAGTAGTCGAAGGGGGAGTTATACAGTAGCTAAATATGATCCCCGCTTCCGTTGTCAACCTTAATGTCAGGCTTATTGTCAAAGAATATTGCAAACAGGTGCTCCCGTTTTTACTGCTACTGTTATTATTTTTCATTCTTGTTAATGTTGTTGTTTTTGTTATATTTTGATAACGCCTCTTTAAGCTTGTAGCTTCACATTTACTATGTATGAGAGATAATGTCTGTTTTCAAGGAGGCAATAAAAAAGGTTTTGTGCGTAACATATTTTCACTTATGCAAAACTTTCTAACAAAGCACGTATTTTTTTGCTTGTTTGATTTTCTAAAGAAGTTAAAAATCGTTTGGTAACGATGATTATTCCGCTTTTACAAGATAGGGGGGCGAGCATGTAAGCAGCTGTTATCCATTTTGGTTTTGCATATGAGGTGCTTACAAAAGGGAAACACTTCAAAGTACACAATATGTACTATCCCAGCCACGAAAGGAATACATTCTGAATATATTAAGAATATTGGGAAAACTATTAGGTTACGACAACTAACTTTCTGTATAACTACTTACCTATCAGATATTACAAAAATCCCTTACATTTAACATTTAATTAAATGAAATTTAATCATAAGTTTCAAATTATAATTCTTATAATCGAAATAGTAATAAGATTTTAAATTAAAAAACTATTTTTGAAATGTCTTATTTTTCAACATCCTTACATAGGCAGTATTTAAAAATTCCCCAATGAAGTGACATTTGAACAGAAAATTACAAAAACGTAATTGGTCATTTTTATTCTTTGATTTTATTCTAAGAAATATAATAAGAAATATGCTTAAGTTAGCTGACTCCAGTACTTTTTTACAAAATTTCCTTTTGAAAATTGTAATGTACTAGTATCAATGCTTTTCATACTGAATAGTATCAATGTACATATAAAAAAAAACAACAGTATCAATGCTTTCTTTAAACTCAAAGAAATCACATTAATTTATAATATTTTTTTTCAAAAGGATATGATGAACTTACTTGGTAATGCGTTATGAAGTATTTCTCCGAAAGTCGCAGACAAAATCAATGCTTGGGTTTTAAGATTCAATTTAAGATATTCCCCAACGTTTGCATAGAAATAGATATTTCATCATGCCTCCTCAAATGGTACTCCTCAAACTGTCGAAAGATAAGTTTTTTTTTTTGAAACTGTATTCTAAATAAACACAGTTTCGGATTTAGGAGATGCCGGTTTTGTTCAAAATTTTTCGGTTTTTCCGCTTTCCTTAATCTTTAAACTATAATTTCGGGTTATTTGAAAAACTGGTTATTTGAGACAGATAATTCGACTTTGTTAAATATTTCGTACTCAATTTTCTTGTAATTTTTTTTATAAATTTTATAAATTTTTTTCTTTTAAGTAATAAGAGAGCAGATAGAGAACGTTAAGATAGAGAACAACTTCATCAATAAATGCATCCATGTAAAAAACGTAGGCTGCTACTTATATTTCGGGATTTGGCAATATTGATGTCATTCCAATCGTACTGAGTTTTTCATTTCAAAATTTGACATTTCTTAGCGTATGCATACTCACAACGTTTTGGTGTCCATGCTCTAATTGTTTGTTAACAATGCTTTTTAAATTGTATTTCAGCATTTCAACATTTTCATGTAATTATTTTTGTCCAACGCCGACGTGAATTATCTCAACAAGAGTACATCGATTAACTCAATTCGACTTTTGGCGATAAAGCACCATCAGAAGCCTATGTTCATTGGTGATACACAGAATTCAAGGGGGAATTACTTTTACTTGCATACATATGATTTTATAAAATACATGAACACATAGCTCTGAAAAAGATGTTCACGAAGAATCCACATCATTTGACAATCCATCAAAAAAAGGCTCGTGACGGTTGGTACAAAGAAATCAACTGGCACTTCTAAAGACGTACATATATAAAATCGTGACAAGTGACGAATCTTGGATCTATGAGTATGAGCCTGAAAGTAAATAGCTGTCGACTGTATGGTTCTTTCAATATTAACCAAATCCAACAAATGGTCTACGTAGATACTGCGTAGCAAATGGTGAATATTTCTTCCAAAAACCTGGTCATGTGGTCACGGTACCGCTTGAGATACGTAGAATGCTCAATTCGGTATAGTACTCATCCATTTGTTTGCCAGTAGTTTTCTGTGAAATAAGGAAACAAACAAGCCCCGAAGAATTAACCTTCAGCAAGACAAGGCGACATCCCATACAAAGGCGTTTTTGACCAGTTAAAACATCGAATTAGTGGTTCATTCACAGTACAGTCCTGATTTGGCACCCAATAACTTCTTTTTGTTCCCGCCCATCAAGGACAAACTGCGGACAACGATTTTCGATGCCAAAAAAGGCCGTTGACGCATTCAAAAACTATAGTTTTGAAAGAATATGTTATAAAGTATATGTTTGAAGGTATGTTTTGAAGGTATCTCAAGCGGAATGGGATAAATGTTATGACAAATTTAACACTTTTGGGACTGGAACATGTTAAGTTTTGTAATTTTTTCTGTAACACGTTTCATACCCATAACGTTTGAAAAAATTTCATGGCATGCAACGATTGAAATGCCAACATCATCAGCACCATCTCTAATTGTGCTTCGGTGATTATTCATAATCATTTCTTTCACTTTTTGCACATTTTCAACGATTGTTAATATATGTAGACAACCTTGTGAGATCGTGATCTACAACGTCTTCACTGACGAAAACTCTTCTTTTACTTATAATTACACTTTATTTACACACTTTCACCACACCTCGTATCCTGACGACCTGTTTCCATATATCAAAGTTATGAATAAAAAAAAAATACCATTTTGGCAATTTTTTGGGCAACCTACAAATAAAATCATTATGGTATCGATAAACTCTCGGTGCAAACAGCTATTATATTATGGGATAAGGTTTGTTTGCCATGTTTACACAGAGAGTTTAGTTTGAGTTTAGTTTGAGTTCAACCATAGCTGTTCACACATAGCTGCGTCGGCAGAATGTATTAAGCGTGACATTTCTTTGTTTACTTTTGTGTTCTCATATTTTTTCGGCACTGTGACATCAATTTCTCTTGAGAACAAGGCTGCAGCTATCTCTGCGTACACATGCGAGTTCTTCCTTGCACTGCTAAAATCGGAATTTTAATCATCTTCTACCCTTGCCAAAGTTATTTTCTTCGCTTTCTTAGTAATTTTTTTCAAATTAAATTGCACAATTATAAAACAGCTGCTTTTGACATTTCACACCACAAAAACAAAAAGTTGCAACTTTCGTGTCTTTTTTTAATAATATTAGCATACTTTTAGGCATTTCTCAAATTGAGTTTTGGTAAACGCAGAAACAAAGTTGAGTTAGTTGATTTCCATCCTGCAAAATTGTACTGGAGAACTCAAGAGTTAATTTTGCATTCAATGGCAAAACTCAACTTTGTACTGGAAACTCAAATTAAACTCTCTGTGTAGACATGGCATAAGGTTAAAGTAACTGTAGCCTGATAATGACTTTTTTTTTGGTACTGTCCTTCAAACATTTTCTCAGTGCCTCAAAAAAAAAAAAAAAAGACTCCAAAAATGATTATTTTTTATGCGTGTTTTATGAGTACGCAATAAAAAAACTCCTAAAAGAGTTTTTGATATGATTGTAAAATGATTGCTCAGAAATAAGACTCTAAAAAGAGTATTTCTTATGCGTGTTTTATGAGTACGCAATAAAAAGAATCCTAAAAAGTCTTTGATATGATTCTGAAATGAATGCTCAGAAATAAGATTCTAAAAAGAATATTTTTGATGTGTATTTTAGAGTACGATAAATGGCAAAATATGGAAATTTTTTTATTTTTATTATTAATATTATTACGTAAGTGGAAAAAATGGCACATACGATAATTTCGCGGAAAGGGGTTTCTGAGGTTTTATTAACATCATATCAATGTCAGAAATTAGTGTTTACAAAGAGTTTTTAAACCATTAAACAGCCTTTAACATGAGACTTATGACTCTTAAAGTAATAACTTCTATGAGTTCTGAAAGAGTCCGTATGAGTCTTTAAAGATTCTATTACATGATTCTCAAAAAGAGTATTAAATATGGCTCTAAAAAAGTCTTAATTGTGAGTTCAAAAAGACTAATTTATATGAGTTCTAAAAGAGTCTTTATTACGAGTCCTTATTATGAGTCCTTATTATGAGTCTTAAAAGAGTCTGAATTTTGAGTCCAAAATGAGACATAAAGCAGTCATTATTATGAATCATGTTTTGAAGCCCACAACCTACAAAATGTACTCATAATCGAGTCTTTTTTGAGCGCATGTTGACGATAAAAACTCATTTATATGAGTCTTAAAGGAGTCTTTTAAGATTCATAATGTTTGCTGGTTGCCTTAAAAATAAAAAAAAAACTGTATTTTTGTAATAAATTGTATTTCGTTCTTTAAATTTTCAATTTCAACCAATTCTGAAACCTTTTACTCGAAATTATCATGCATATCATGACCTTTAGTTCCGCTCTTGCAAAACCATTGTCTTTGGTGTTACGTCAGCCGGGTATTAAAAATCGCTGATGCGGTGAAAACAAAATCAAATAACTGCTGTTTACTGTTTCTTTTCAACATGCCATCATTTTACTTCACTTATGTTGATTTCAATTTTTTTTTTATCGCTATTTCCAAAAGTGCAAACGCAACGCACTCCCAATAAATTGCACACAAAATGAAGCACACACCAAATGCAAGAGAAAAATCAAGTAAATTTTTCCTCCATTCTTCTTGTTATTTATATTCGTCCACTGCATTTTTCTTTATATTTTTAAACCATTCTCCCAAAAATAAGTTTCGCTGATTTTAAGGTACTTTATTTCAGTGCTCTGCTGGAGTGTTTCAAGTGTATTTTTCGATGTTTTTCTGGTTTTTTTTTATTTTTTTTTTTTTGTTTTTGTAAAAATGGAAGCCAGTTGCCCATGCAATAGCCTTTTGCTTCAGCAGCAGAACTTGCAACAAGATTCTTTTGTGCTCATATATTTTAAAAATACTTCGGTTAGCTGAGAGTTAAAGAAAATAAAAGCATAAAAGCTCACACAGGCAAACACACAAGTATACACACTCAAGCATGGAGATAAAGCACCATTAAGTATGCAGGAATAAAATGGACCTAAAGGATATTCATATATTTGTGTTGCTGTGCATTTGCTATTGTTGTTGCTGCTGTTGTTGTTGTTGTTCTTGTTGTTGTTGTTGTTGTTGTTGTTGTTATGTTGCTTTATGTTTTTCATTTTCAATGCACTGCATTCAGTTGCCTCACTCGGCTGATGAAATTCTTATCCCAAATTTAAGTATTCTTGTATATGTTTGTGTGTTAGTGTGTATTTGTGTATTTGTGTGTTTGTGTTTGTGCATTTTTGGCTTTTGCTGGTTTGCTGTGTGGCGCCATATGCTAAGAGCGCAACAACACAAAGACGTTAAGGACCTACTTTGCATTATGGATTTACAAAATTAAATTTAAAATTCAATTTTTGCCGAATTAAGTGAGTGAGGATTACTTTAAGCTTCATTTGGTTTTTGGTAGTGAATAACTTACAGTCTCTGTTCTTGCCTTTTACTATTTGTTCGTTGCAAAAATGAAAATGATTTGCTTCGGAAAAGTTGTTATTTTCCTGTCTCTCTTTTTCTTTTCTTGAATTAATTAATTCTGCTTGTATTTAGCATTCCTTTTGGAATTTATAAACTCCATATAAAGTGGAGAATAATTTATCCAAACCGAACAAAGCTCAGTTATATGCAATGAAGTTACGAAAAATACGCATTTGCATTTTACACGACGATTATCTTTAAAAAGATGTTATTTCTAACTGGTGTTTGGTATTTTTAACCTTTTATGTGGCAGTGTGACAATAATGTTACAAATCCTATTATGTAGGTTGACTGTAAAGTCTTGAAATAAATATGTCAAATTTGACATTGTCATCGTAAAGTACAACATTTTTAATGGCAAACGTACTCAGAACGCTTTGTCATACGAGTGCTATTTGCGTTGTTTAAAGATACTTGGAACATTCATCTTGTTAAAAAAAAGAGTTGGATGTGTCGCACAATGGTTCCAAATCGACAAAAGACTGCATGAAAATGATGAGTTGTAGTTTTTTGGGGTCACTGATCACGAATCTGAAGTCAAAAATTCATTATGACGGCTTAAAAATGGCGGCCAAGAACATTCTCATTTTTATAATAACTATATAATGCAGTACAATTTTGCTGCCCCGAAAGTTTTCGGGATCGCTGATCACGAATCTTAAGTCAAAAATTTAAAATTCAAAATGGCGGCTTAAATTTTAACCATTCTTTATTCTGTTCTCCAAAACGGATGTGTGTTCTTTTGCTTTTGTTCCACCTTTCAAAATATTTATTAAAAAATTGTTTATTTAAATCAATAAGAATCTTTTTTTTCATGTCACAGTTATTTGCACATTTTAATTTTTAGCCACAATATTGACGATTTTCAGTTTTAAAGATTTGTTTTGTACATTATCTATATTGGTTTTATGTTTTTGTTTGTGCGCTTCGTATATGCCACGTTTTTAATGCAAAATGCAAAAGGTGTTGTCCCAAGAAATTCAGTATCTCTGGTAATACTTCTACCAATTTTTTTATCGTTTCTGAAAGTGAAACCGGGGAATTTCTTGGTTTGCCGTTAATTAGGCTCAGAAAGGAAGAACAGATTGAAAATGGCAAATTTCCATAAAAGTTCAAAAATTTAATTTTATTTTTATGTTACATAATTCAAAAAAAATTTTTTTGTAAGCTTAATCTTTACAGTACCCAATAAAAAAATAATGAATATATCTTGTTCGGATCCTAAGATATGAATTTTTTCAAAATCAACATAGAGCAGAAAAAGCATGAATTTTCGAGCTTTGTTTGTGTTACCACAACAACAACAATACGAATTTTTCCAAAGAACATATCTAATGGCGCATCAACCTCTTAGAGACCTTTCAAAATATATAAATTTTTTTTATGACGGTGACAATAAAAAATTAGGTGGCAGGTTTGGCGTAAAATGAGTCTGCTGCTAAGTAACAAAGCTATAATGTACAATATTTTAAAGTATATTTAAAATTTTTGAGAGTAACAAAAGAGTACACGGAGCATATTTCTGTATTGCATTTATTTTCCTTATATCTTTGTGTTTTTGATACAAAATTCTACATATCACATAGTTTTATGATACATATTAACCCACTCCAGCCCACCCTTAAAGCCCCCATGTTCAGGTGTAGGGAATAAATATACAAAAACCATAATCAGCCCTATTGTGAATAAAATTTTGCCCGGAATTAAAAAAGGCATTTTCCGTATTTTCAGCAATGTTCACTGAACTTTTGAAAAATTTGAACACAAATATTTGTAATCATCAGTCGGTCATACATATTAACCCTCTCTGGCTCTCCCTTAAACCCCTTAGGGAATAAAAATTGACATGTGCCAGCAACAAAGCTGTGTGGTGTTTTGAGTTTTATGTTTGAGGAAAAAAAAAAAAAAAACAAAACTGGACAAATGATTTTTATTTTTGAGCGTAAAATAAAAGTTGAGAGAAAACTTTTATTTCTGAATGAAAAAATAAAACTCAGAAAGAATTCTTATCATTGAACCGAAAAATAAAAATAAAAAAATAACTTTTACTAGTAAGCCCGTACGGTGAAAAGAGCGGGCTCGACTTAATGTCAAATATAATTTGACATTGGTTCGTGGACACACCCGTGGGTTTTTTATCCACAAATTCTTCCCTGAATCCTTGTCCGAATCCTTTTCCTAGTTTGGAAAAATGTGTTTTAGGTGTGTCTAAATCTTTGTCCTAATCCATATCCTATTAAATATATTTTTACGTTTTTCGCTTTGCTCTACTGCTTAATTATACAATAGAATAATTTTGGAAAATTTTGGAAAATTTCAGAAAAAAATATCACATATTTTTAGGCACCACATAGAAAACTCACTTTCTTTGCAGAAGATTGTTTTGCTTTTTAACCGACTTCAAAAAGGAGGAGGTTCTCAAGTTCGTTGGTTTGTCCGTCTTTTTTTTCAATGTATGTAGGATGAAAGATGCATTGGTTTTTGTATTTTCTATTCAAATTTTGTTTTATTTCGAATTTTATAATTTTTTTTTAAAATATTTTATTTTTTCAAACTACAACACATGGTTGAATAAATAAGGTTGTCTCGTGGCTGATCGTACTCTCTTCTCAGTACCCATAATTGTCAAAATCAATGAAAAGATACAACAACAACTTCATCGGCTTTGCATGTTAATAATTTCCCCTTTCAGATTTTGTATGAGCTGTCAACTTCGATTTGACATTTATGGGAACTCGCTCTCACCCATGCGACAACCTTATTTATTCAACTATGCTACAACATTTCTTTTCGACAAATTTTCAAAAGAAAATTTATTTTATACATTTTTGTTCACAAATATTTTGGGGTTTTATTAACAACATTGATCATAAATTTGTTCGATAGATACAGTACATTCCAATAAAGTATTTCATAAAGTAGTAAGTAAATAAGTTCCCTGTCATTCAGCGTTAGTATTGACGTCCACTCCTTGTCTTCCGTCCATGTCCGTCTGACTCCTTTCCCACATGTATGTACATCGATTACTCCTAAAGCACTTGCCCGATTTCAGAAATTTTTCCAGTATTTCAGTATTTCAGTTAATATTGACACAAGGGTACTGAAATTGACACTAAATATACTGGGGTAGACAGAATTATTACAAATTATGGTCTATAAAGTGGGCGTTATTACATGGTCTATAAAGGGGTGTGGCAATATTAGAAACACACTGTATCTCGAATATTATTGACACTAGGGTACTGAAATTTATTACAGGGGTAAATTTTAAAATTTCTTACACAATTTTTAAAAATTACTGTAAATAAAGTGGGCGTTAGTCGACAAAGGGGTGTGGCAATATTAGAAACACACTATATATCGAATAATAATGACACTAGGGTGCTGAAATTTAGTACATGGGTAGGTATAGTTATGACAAATTAAGGTCAAGAAAGTCGGCGTTATTCACCAATGGGGTGTGGCAGTATTAGAAAAACTCTTTATGTCGAATAATATTTACACTAGAGTACTGAAATTTAGTACATGGGTAGGCACAGTTACTACAAATTACGGTCAAAAAAGTGAGCGTTATTCAACAAAGGGGTGTGGCAATATTATAAAAATACTATATCTCAGTTAATATTGACACTAACGTACTAATATCTGGTATGCAGGTGGGTGGGTAGTTAAAATCATGACAAAAGTGGGCGGGATTGAACATAGGGTATGGCACTTTAAGGAAAGTACTATATATCGGTTAATATTGATACTTGAGAACTGAAATTTGGCACATTGCTAGGTAGAATCATTATAAAATACGGTAAATAAAGTGGGCGGGATTATATAAAGGGGGCGTGGCACTTTAATAAAAATTGTAAAGAGACAGAAATGGAAAATATCCAACAAACTTTCAGGAATTAATAAAACAAATGTTTTAAGAACAAAGTTTCGTGTTTGAAATTTTCATCAAATATACTATTACATAAAATATTTCATATTCTCTAAAAAAGAAGAAATAAAAACTTTTTAACAAAAAAAAAAACCGACTTCAAAATCCCTACAAAGTAAAAAATAATTTTAAATAACTTTTCCCATTAATTTCTTGATCAAATTTTAAAAGTTATTTATATGTATTATAATATTAGAAATCTTATCATTTTCATTTTTTCTATTTTGTTTTATTATCATCAATATATTAATAGCTTTATGAACATAAAAGATTTGAAATCGGCGCTTATCTTTGACACACAATCATGATCTTTTACCATCCCTGCACTATTTTAAACTTTTTAATTTGATGCTATGCTGCCTTGGTGACACTGTTGTAATTTTAAAAGCTTAGTGCACAGAAACATTCTCTCTGTACTGGCTTCGGTGAGCTTGTAAATCTTATATTGAATATGACATAGTGTGTAACAGCTGTACAAATAATGCATGGAACACATTGGCTACATTCAGCGTACTCAACAATTGCCAACTGAAAGAAAAAAAATCACTAAAAAGCTTTTATATTCATAAATTTAGTAATATTTTTATGATAATAAAAGAAATTAGAAAAAATTAAAATAAAAAGATTTCGACTTAGTAAGATAAGCGCCGACTTCAAAGCTTTTATGTACATAAAGCAATTAATATATTGATGATAATAAAACAAATTAGAAAAAATGGAAATGATAAGATTTCTTAATTATAATACATATAAATAACTTTTAAAATTTGACTAAGAAATCAATGGGAAAAGTTATTTAAAATTATTTTTTACTTTGTAGTGATTTTGAAGTCGGTTTTTTTTTTTGTTAAAAAGTTTTTTTAATTATTTATTTTATGTGTAATTAATTTTAGTTCAAGCAATCTTTGTAGTCAATACATAAGCAACACAATTTGATCATTAGAAGTTCGGTCAAAGTCCTTTCAAGGACTGAAATGGCTATTTTATTTTTATTTTTATAGGTGCTCTATGGGGTTCAGGTCCGGCGATTGGAATGGCCAAGCCATACAATTGACTTTGTTGCGCTTGATTCATGTTCTTACCAATGCTTAGCGTCGTTATCATGCATAAAGTTCCACTTTAAAGGAATTTACTCTTTTGCATTCGGCAAAATTACTGTATCTTATATTTCCAGACAGTCCACGGCATACATTTTGCCTTTTATCCAATGATTTACCCCAGCCGCCAAAGAGAATCCCATATCATAATTGGCCACCTTCTTGTTTTACGGTCTTTTGAGTATACTTGGGTTCAAATTCTGCATTCCTCGTAGGTCTTACAAAGGTTTTTGAATCCGAAACAAACAAATTTGTCTTGGTTTTGTCAGACCATAATACATATTTCCAATGTAGACAAAACATGTGTCTATTGGTGAAATCAATTCTTTTCTTTACGTTATTTTTGCTTAAGTACGGCAATTCTTCCGTGCAGTACTGCTTCTCTGAGTCAATTTCTAATTGTGCGGCTTGTAACTGCTGCTTTAAGTGCCTGCTTAATGTCATTCGACGAAAGAAATGGATTTTTTTTTTTCGAATAACGTACCAGCAACTTGTCAAACCATTTCGAACTTTTCCGTTTCCTTCCTCTGTTCTCTCTTTTCGAAGTCAAATTAATAGCACCAAACCATGTTTTGCTATTTCTCTTATTGTTTTTCTAGTTTTTCTCAATTTTTTAATAGTTTTCCTTTCAACTTCGGAACAATGTTTTGCACGACCCATTATGAACAGCTACCGATTGAAAGGGATAAAAATTTAAAATTTTTCAAGTAGTCCTTTAAATTAAAACTTACCAATTCTTTCCGTTAAGAATTTATCACTTTTCAGGAACTTAGGAACTCAAAATTTGTTTTTGTCCCTATTATTTTTTCTAGCCTAAAATTGGGACGTTTACATGAGATGACGATTTAATTCTAAATACAACTAAAACTATTTTGCTTATTTAAGTCCCGTTAGATAAAGTAAGTTTACAGTAGCTTCCATTAAAAAGTGACAATAAGAAAAATGTTTATACAATCATTGAAGATTTTAATGAGTGTGTCCCTATTATTTTTTCCAACACTGTACATATATTTTAGTTTTCACGATTTGATTATGAACAAATTAAATATAAGAAAAAAATTTATACTTTCTACACATCTGCAGCACAAATGCTTTAATAAGATGCAAATTTTAAAAAAAATGGACCAGTAGTTTTTCTACTAACAGTAGTTTTTCGATTAAAATAGAGAGAGAGAGAAATTAAATCATTTAAAAAAAAAATCTTTTGTTTGAGCTGATATGTAGGAACTGTCGTGATGGAAAATAATCTTCCTTCGGTGGTTGGTTAGGATGGCAAACAAATGGTTGTGTACCATTCAGCATTAGCAGTTCTCCGTTGCTCAAGTGCTACAGTTGTGACATGATTGGTGTTTCTGAAAAAACTGGGAATCACTTGCTTGGATGTGCTCCATTCGCGAACAATTTTTGTCGGGTTTTGCTTACTTTGAAGAACCAAACAGCCTTTGAAGAACCAAACAGTCTCCATACTCTTGTAACCACTTTTCGTATGAGGTCAGATTTTGTGTTGCTACAGAGCGGCGAATTTTCTTCAAAGAGCTATGAAAATCTTTTTCGGTTATAGATCGCATTGCACTGATGTCTAAACATTTTACTTGTTCGACATCAAGTTCACGTATCGGTTCCAAAGCTGCATCTTTGCCAATGCTGTTAAATCCGAACCTGAATATCCTTCATTAAGCTTTGCTAAGCGCCGAAGAGCTTCTGTAGACAAGGGGATACCTTGTTTCTGTAACAAACGGCGAAGTAATAACTCCCTTGTATCCAAATCAGGTAATGCAACTTGCGTTTTGTGAATCTTCGTAGGGCAGCTTCGTCTATTTTCTGCGGTCTATTAGTAGCGGTGAGAACCACTATTCGAACACCTTCTGGATTTCCTGGTAATCCATCGAACTCGACTAGAAATTCAGTTTTTAATCTTCTTGATGCTTCATGCTTATTTCAACTACGTTCTGACAGTAACGAATAAACTTCATGAATAAAAATTATCGATGGTTGCATTCCATGCGCAACTGCAGAAAGAGAGCGGACTAGTTTTTCTCCATCACCCACATATTTGCTTGTTAAAGAAGAAGCCGAAATATTTAAGAACGTGGCACTACATTCCGTAGCAACAGCGCATGCAAGTAGAGTTTTCCCATTGCCAGGTGGTCCAAACAGTAATAGCCCTTTTGCTGGTGCTTTTAAGCCAGTGAATAGCTCAGGTCGAAACTGATGGTAGAATAACCATTTCTTGTAGTGCTTGTTTAGCAATTTCCTGTCCAGCTATGTCCGACCATTCACCTTTGCACCTCCTTCAACGATTTCGTCGAGGATTATTTGCACCAATTTTTGCTCAACACCCTTTACGCTTACCACTGGTGATGTTGTAGGCGTGTTTCGAACCATCCTCGCTGTATTTTTTCAGCATTTACTTGCACCTATCGCCACGAGCCTTTTTTTTAAGGCAACCTTCAAATTATGGGGTTTCCAATGGGAATAAATTTTCCTGACACCTAAATGCTCATTTAAAATCGGATGTATGCTACTCAGGCCCGTAGACAAGGGGGGGGTTTTTAGGGTTAAAACCCCCCCCTTATGGTCCAAAAAGTATAAAAAAATAATATAGCGAAATACAGCGAAAACATCAACAAGCTTAAGTATTGAAAAAAGTTCGATACATTCAATTGAACTTTGTCTACGACCAGCAATTTAAGAATTTATTGCGTTAACAGGTGTAACGTGAAAGTGGTGAAATTTTGATTGCGTTTCGTTAGATAAGTTTAAGAGTTTCTATTGTTAATTTTACTGTGACAAAACTACAAAAATTAGTCTACTTAATTGGCTGCAGAAACCAGAAGTAAAAAAAGGCTAGAACGGTGGAAAGTAAGTGCTTGATTCAAATGTTTTTTCTTCCTTTATCAATGCGTAAATGTGTTAAAAAGTTGCCGAATATTTCTGAATGTTTGAAAGCAGTGTTTTTTTTTTGTAGCGTGTTTGCATTGATTGAATATTAATGGATCAACTTTGTGTTTGATGCGGAACCGACAAAATCCGAATAATATTATATTTCATCTGTATTGTACAGGGTTTTCCAATAAGAGGTGTTATTGTGAATCGCCCGCTATTGTGAAGCGCTCACTTTTAAAGCTTTTATTCTTTGACATTTGACAAGTAGAAACTATGCCATTACTAAAAATGGAACGATACAACAACGTCGTGACTTTGCTGATTGGGTCCTTGAAATGCATGAAAATGATCCGGAATTCCATCGAAAAATCATCTTGACTGATGAGGCCCATTTCCACCTCGGTGGCTACGTCAACAAGCAAAATTGTCGCATCTGGGGCTCGGAAAATCCAAGAGTTATTGTTGAGAAGCCCCTTCATCCTCAACGTGTGACTGTTTGGTGCGGCTTATGGTCCGGCGGGGTCATTGGACCTTACTTTTTCGAAAATGAGGATATAGGGCAGCCACTTTGCGATTTGGTTATGGAAAATTTCATGAAAAGGATATTGTGCTGTAAGCGTGGTCGTGGTGGCCATTTGGCTGATGTTGCTTTTCATTATTAACGGCATACCTTCGGATGATTATTATGAAATAAACATCCGATCATATGTCTCAAAAAATGGCATTTTTCTTTGAATACCAAAATAACAACTCTTATTGGAAAACCCGATAGAAAACGTTCAAGAAACTTTGGAATCTGAAAAGTCTTCAGAACTTCCTTTGTAACCTGCAGTTGTAGAAAGCTTAAATGTTGACAGCTATGTGGAAAGCGGTACAAGTACAAGTACAAGTACAAGTTGCGGTATTAATATTTTACTTTTAATGCTTATAACTCTAAGTTTATGTGTATGATTGTAGACATTTTTCCAGAAATATCATTTGATTCATCGGAACTGCATTCGACTTCGAGAGTATATCAATGTCCAAATAACGATATTTTCAAGTTGATGAGCAATATTTTCGATTCGAACCGCCTTGAAAGTTTTCAAAGCATTTATGTGCCTCCACCAAATTTTAATTTTCCTGCAAGCGGTTCTCGCAAACTCCGATTTAACACGTTAACTGCCATGAGGCACATACGGTGTGCCTCAGTAAAATGTCCATGTAGGCTCTGAGGCACAGCGTATGTGCCTCAGTATTTGATTACACATTATAGTTCATGGTTTAAAATTAGTACCTCGAAATGCAAATCCGTAAACGTAGTTCAATTCCGCATGGCCTGGCATACCTAAAACTATCTTTAGCGCATCATTTTTATACCCCCACGATTTAAAAAAACCCCCTTTACTGGGATTTTAATTTTAAAAACTTTAAATTTTGTCATTCCGTTTGTAACGCCTACAACGAAGCGTGGTAGGTATAGAAAAGTGTATATATTCTTGATCAGCATCATCACCCAAGTCGATTTAGCCATATCCATCTGTCCGTCATCCACACTAAATATACAGTAAACGTATACATCAGGCCGTGAGGTACATATGTTGTGCCTCAATATTATATTTCAAAATTTCACCGAAATATAAAGAAAAACTTTTTCTGATTTGTTCGAAAAAATGGCCTGGAGGACCCGATATTTTTTTTTTGTATGGTGGCAGTTAAAGTGTTAAGCATTCTTGGTCGAACCGTTGGCATTGGTTGGTTTACTCCCAATTGGAAAATGCAGCTTATTGCAAGTTTTGCGTATTTTTTAACACTGGTTTTGGAGGCGCAGGATCACAACCTCTTGTTAATTTTACCGAATGATGATAAAAACTTTTTAAATAAAATTTGTAAAGAATTTTATCAATCGAAAGCTTTTTTAGTATTCTACAGCAACCTTGATAAATAAAAAGTTTTCGTAATTCACCAGAGTAGGTAAATTCCTGTTAACAGCTAATTGTTCTCATTAATAGCATAGCACAGAGAACAGATTTCTGCTTTCATTTTCCTTATGTTCCACAAAAGTGTATTAATTTGTAGAAAATAATTATTATTGTTAACATTATTATGTTAATATTAACCTTGGTATTGCCTGCTACGAGCAACCACAACTCTCTTGATAAATTTATCAATAGCAAATAAGATATTGACAAGTTTATCAATTAAAGAGTTTTTTTTCTATCACAGAATACCAACTCTTGATAAATAATCAATACTTGATAAATATTCAATAAGGTGAATTTATCAAGTACGCAGAATCGGGCTGTTAATATAAATATATAAAATAAACAAAAATAAAAAATTAATTTTTGTTTTATGTATTTGGTGTACAAAAAAGTTTTAAAGTGTTTTTTTTCAAGTTTGTCGATTTATTGTGAAAAATTTGTTACAAATTCATTTCTCAAAGTATTGTCTATTTCTAGCCACTGATTTTTCCCATCTTTCTGGTAATTATATAAAAAATACCTTTTCATTTATCGATATCAAAAACTATCGATATTTTCTTTAATCCAAACCCCCCCCTTAGATAAATCCTGGCTACGGGCCTGATGCTACTCCCACCAATTCCCAAAAATGACCATCCATCTCACGGAATTTCAAATGCCGTTCTGCTTCCAACAGTTCAAGCACAGCATCGAAGTTTTCTGCCACAACAGCCGTTCACGAAACTCGTCTCGGTCGGAGAGAATAACGACCACGCTCGAACTCATTGAATTAGCGTTTAACAGTCGCTGAGTATGGTGCTTCATCACCAAAAGTCGAACTGAGTCGATACATTATTTTCTTGTCAATTCACTTTAAAAATCGTAAGAAATTTTACCCGAAAATGTTCACATTTTTATTCCAATCATTACTGAAATACAATTTTCAAACAACTACAAACAACACAATAAGTGCACATACACATTTGCACTCTGAGTACGTTTATGCTAGAAAATGTCAAATTTTCGAATGAAACTGTCAAAATTCATCTGGCAATACTTAGTGTTGCCGAGACGCAAGACTTAAAAAGCTGATATCTTGCATTACCCGTGACTGAGCCTAAGACATAAACTAAAAGTAACCATTAAACGAGTAAAAATCAAATCTTTAAATAAGTTACATAATTTTTATTTTTTAAATCTTCCCGGCAATTGTAGATGTCAATCATTTACGCTCCCCATCTAGAAATGAAAAGGCCTGCATTGCGAACAGAAAGTGGAAAGTAGATTATTTATGTAAAAGTTTTTGTCTATCACAAAAGAATTGTAAGAAAATTCTTTTAAAACGAATAACACACATTTAAAATCAGCGCGTGTAACTCAACCTCCAACAGGTCGCGAAAATTTGACAAATTCTGACTGGCACCCTCTGCTACTGACAATGATATCTAGGCCGAAAGATGCCAAGGAATTCATCACCATCAGGTAGCTGCTTGCTTCAGTGTTAACTGTGTAGAAGTGGAACAACGGCCTTCACACATAATATACAAAAACCGAAAATAATAAATAAAAAAAAACGAAAATCCTCATTCCAAAAAATCTTTTTTTTTTTATGTTACGTGAAAGTGGGAAAAAAAATAATAATAATAAACATCTTTTTGCAGAAGAGTAAAAAGTTTCTCGAGCACCTGCTAAAAAGATTGCATGAATAACACGTTGTTATTTAGATTTGTTTTTCATTTGCTGGTTTTGTGTTATTTTATTTTATTTTGTATTTTTTTTTTTTTATTTTATGTAAAAACCAGGTGGAAATTCTGTTGTACAAGTATGAATGCGAACAACCTGACGGGGACGTATGGATAAATGTGTTTGCATTAACGCTAGCTGCCAATGCCAATGTACATATGAAGTTATGTATGTTTGTGTTAGTAACACTTTTCGTTCTGAATTCATTCAGTTGTGGTATTTGGGAAAACTATTTGGCTCCCACATTGTTTTGAAGCAACGCACAGCAACATTTTCATACACATGCATAAATATGAGTGCGTAGTTATAATGAATTTATTTTTTTTTTAAGCCTGACAAACAAACTTCGTACAATTTCTCAGCATAAGCTACGAATTAAAAATATTTTTACAAATTTTTTAAAATATCTCCAAGTGAGCGAAAAAGGAATTTTTTTATGTAATTATTCACTGGCCAGATGTGTGGATGTCCGCATTCATGCGGTTTAAAGTATTATGGCGTTACCTTTTCTTTTTAATAAATGAAGGCTACAAGAATTTGTTTGGAAAGCAAATATTTTAAAAAGGGATACCTTCGACTAGCTTTTAACTAAAATAAAACCGAACGTTAAAAAAGGGATACATGCTTACACACATTAAAAGATTAAATGTTCCGTAGATATTTCACGCTTGATTAATAGTTAACAAAGCAACTGACAGTTATTGAATTCAGTCAGAATTCATCAATCCTTGAACATTTTAAGGGTGTATCAAGCACTATAGATCAACATTTCAACGTATGATATTTCATATTTTTAGTACACAGTACCGTTGAAGGTAACAGAGGTTTGACAAAAATGGGGACAAAACAACAAAAGGGGACTCCTTCGCGACACTTCGGAATGCACACACCCTTAATGAATTCAAAAGCTGCATCAACCAGATTGCAATCTTATGCTTCTATTGAGTTATTAAATTACAGATGCACAATTTATCATTTTTTAAAGATAAGAGAATGCACACCCAATGCTCTGTAAGGAATGGGACTTATGGAAACATCAATCCCATTCTTGTAGGTTTAAAAAATATGATAATGCATTTTTCAACTCTGAAACACTAGAAATTTTATTTACTACCATGAAATACTATTAATTATACTGAACAACAAAATAAGAAGGTTTCCGACAATGGATTCTGATAGAGGGGACAAAAAAACAATATACGTGTATTGGCGTTTTGAAAGTTTACGTATGAGTCTTATTTTAGAGGGGATTTAAGTTTCCCCTTTTTTAACATTCTTATAGTGAATCGGCAGAGGAAATAATGTTATCCTTACATTTTGGGTGTGAAATGTACTCTTAGGATTAATGTAAAATACTACGAGAAATATTTTTGTCCAACATTTTAACCCCTTAACTTCTCCATTTATGGGTCTTTTTTGATCCTTTTGTGATAAAAAGCAAAAAAGGCCCATAAAACATAGATATAATGGGTTAAAATGTTCGGCAAAAAAAATTGTCACAAAATTCTACTATATGCTTCGGAATACACCAAAGCTGAAAATTCAACATAAATGCCAGAAATAAGTCAAAACTAAAAATGTCTTTAAAGGTTAATTTCGTACTTATTTAGAATTGATGCTAAAATGTCGCACAAAACTTGGTTTTAGGCAGTTAGTTTCTATGAAAAAAGTGTTTTACTCATTTGGCACATCATAGTTATCAATTGCAACTAAGGCTTTCAATCCCGAAGCGTTTTGTAAAATCCCGAGATTCGGGATTTTAAAATTTGCAATCCCGGGATTTTTCGGGACTAACCTTAAAATTTCGGGATTCAATTACCTTGTTGAAAACAATTTTTTTTTTTAACTAAAATTATGTAGTTTTCAATATAAAAAGACATAAAAAAATACAAAATTAAGTCAGAATACAAAAAGCATTTATTTATTATAAATATATAGCTATATTTTGAAAGGAAAGTTTTTATTTTGCAGTCTTTTTTATAAAAACTCTAACATAACTTATATCTAGTAAATTACTAGATATAACTATTACTACTATAACTACTAGTAGTAATAACTAATATCTAAACAAATAAGTCGGAATTTGAGTATAATTTTGTGTTCAAAATTCAGATATTCCTAAAGACGGACACCAAAGGTGTATGAAATTTTGGAAAATAAAAAAAAACTTATTTATAATAAAAAAAAATTAGAAATAGTAGTTAAGTGCATCTGTATACATATTGCGGATGAGATCATTTATGATTTTTAGAAAAAGCCCACATTTTTAATTTACTAGAATATGCTTAGATAGGTGCTTTTTTACAGCAGGTTATATCTGTAGTATGCTCAATGATTCATTCATCATGTGTTCATTTCTTAAATAATACATCAAACAAATTAAAGCAGGACGGAAGTAGAAGGCAGCAGCAATTTTTTGAATAAACTTCACAAATCAAAATTCAATATAGTCAATAGTTTAAATGTAGTGTTTTTAACTTTTTATTCAATAAAATGGTACCCAGAGGATGTTGACAAAAAATCAACGAAAGGTCGGTACAAAACAATGAATTAAATTTTTTAATTGCATTACAACCAATGATCAAAAAGCCCATTATAAGGTATAAAAATTTGATTTAAAGCATCTAATGTTTAGTCAGTAAGACTTGATCTGAGCTTACTGCATATATAACCTGCTGTAGAAAAGCACCTTTCTGACTGTACGGTGGTCGGAGAAATAGTTGAAAGAAAGTCATACATATTTTGCAAATATTGGCCACGAGATCCACCAGATACAATAATGTCCACTTCTTGATTTAAAACGTCACTCAATTTTTAAACGACCACAGGACCATTTGCCTTATCCGGGCTTTTGCACTTTGCTATTATTTGCTTATTTTCTAAGTATTCAATCTCTTCTTCTTCTTCTTCTATAATACGTACTTCTGTAACACCAGAACCGCATTCGAGTGGTGTTGTAGCTAATCTTTGGATAATTTTTAACATTTCAATTTTCATGCTCGATACACTTATAGGATTATCCTCGTCAAATTCAGACTTTATTGCCGGATTTGTTAAGAAATTAAGAATTGCAGAGTACGAGTTTCTTCGCTGTGCAATTCGAATTTTAAGTGCTTTAAAAAGCTCTTTGCTGAAACACATTTCAGCCCGACACAAGGCTTCCACCACAGTCATACTAATGGGTTTTAACACCTGAACCAAATTTTTAATAATTTTGCAATTATAATCACTTATGACCACCACTTGGAGATCTATAAGTGCTTTTTTTCAGGGACCGTAACTGTTATGACTTTTTTAAAAAAAGTCAATAAATAACAGTTAAAATTTGACTTATAATTTTTCGGTCAAAAATAAAAGTTAAAATATGACTTTTATTTTTCCGATAAAAAATAACAGTTAAAATTTGACTTTTATTTTTTCGGTCACAAATAACAGTTAAAATTTGACTTATATTTTTTCGGTCACAAATAACAGTTAAAATTTGACTTATATTTTTTCGGTCAAAAATAAAAGTTAAAATATGACTCTTATTTTTTCGGTCAAAAATAACAGTTAAAATTTGACTTTTATTTTTTTTGACAAAAATAAAAGTTAAAATATGACTTTTATTTTTTCGGTCAAAAATAAAAGTTAAAATATGACTTTTATTTATCTGGTCAGAAATATAAGTTAAAATTTGACTTTTATTTTTTTGGTCAAAAATATAAGTTAAAATTTGACTTTTAGTTTTTAGTTTTAAGTTTTATTTTTTATTTTATTTTTTTCTATTAAAAATAAAGGTACACAATTTGACAGTGACATCCTATATTAATTACTTGCTTACCCGGCACACGTTGTTTTGCAGTCTAAATTTATTTGTCGTGCTCTTTTTGGATTTTCGCGATTTTTCGCTTATTTGAAAATGATTTTTATTAATATTTAATTATTATACTATGCAACACAACTTTCTCAACAAAACGATGAAAGTTCCTTTTCTTCACTTGAAGACGAAAACTAGGCGACACAGACGCACAATATGCGACAGAGCTTGCTGACTGCGTGCTAAGTGTGCCATTTAGCTTAGGGCTAAGAAGAAGCGAATAAAAGAGTACCACTGAGCGCATTATGATTTTCGCAAAGCAGACTCTCATACAAGCCTTGCCACTATTTTTTTCGGAATACAAACTTGATATATTTTTAATTCAATATATCGTTATAATTACATAATTACTTGGTAGTTTGGTTGGTTTGTTGCAATTTTTTAAATGCACCGCGAAGACCCTGACCTGATTGGCAAACAAATAACAATGTTTTTTGTACCTACGCCAAATAAAAATAATCCCTTTTTAAGAAACCATCCTCTTAATATGCAAAATTTGCAACACTTGCTTTTCTTAAGATCATACTCTCGCCCTCACACTTTCTATAAATATACGCTCTTAGTTCTCTTTCTGATTCCCTTGATCCGTCCACATCATTGACCTTTTATTTTCTAAGCATGTCAAAAAGGAGAGCTAAGGCAAAAAAGGGACTTATTAAAGCAAATTGTTCTTACAAATTATAAAGACAAGAAAGGAAGAGTACAGGATAAATGGGAGATAAGTGGGAAACAGATATTTGGACAGGGTGTACTTAAATGTGGATTTAGACATGGACACTGATATTATTGAATATCCTACAACATCTGTTAATGGGTTCATTGTATGCATAAACAGTGTAGTGCTGGTATTCGTTTAACTGTCTTGTATGCTGAGTTAGTCTTCCAGTGATTTTAATAAATGTTATATTACTCGAGATATATTCAATGCTGATAACTCTAGCTATAAGATTTAATGTGAAACATGAACTTAGTAAGATTCTCCGTGATAATAGAGGCATCAGATTCAAAAGGCCTAGTCTGTGTTCGTACGGAGTCAGGTTACTGAAGACGCGTGAGTCATAAAATTCTCTTAGAGCAAAATGCAGAAATTGTTTTTGAATAGATTTGAATCTAGCGCTATGTAACTCAAAGGCAGAATTCTAGATTATGCAGGCATATTCAACTATTGGCTGCACTAATGTACTATAAAGGGTCTTAGTTACCCAGACAATCTTGAATTCTTTTGCACGCCTTTTTATAAATCCGACTTGCTTAGTAGATCTAGATAAAGTTTTGTCGTAATGAAGATTAAAGAATATTGAAGAAACTGGTATCTACTTTCGACTCAATGACGTGGTACACTTTAAGATCATCCGCGTACATAAGATGTGGGATGCCACTTAATACTTCAGACAAGTCAGAGATGAAGATATTGAAGAGAAGTAGACCGAGATGACTGCCTTGAGGATTTCGTGTAGGTAAGATTTGAGCCAATTATGTAGAGGACCGGAAATACCAAACTTCCGCTATTTTTAACCGACTTCAAAAAGGAGGAGGTTCTCAAGTTCGTTGGTTTATCCGTTTCCTTTTTTTTTTTTTTTTTTTTAAATGTATGTACATCGATAACTCCTAAGGCACTTGCCCGATTTCCGTAATTTTTTGTCAACAGATAGATACCATGAACGCGGAGGTCCTTTTTTAAGTGGGCGATATTCGACAAAGGGGCGTGTCAATATAAGAAAAACATTGTATTTCAGTTAATATTGACACTAGGGTACTGAAATTTACAGTAAAAATACTAGGGTAGGCACAATTATTACACATTACGGTCAATAAAGTGGGCGTTATTTGACAAAGGGGTGTGGTCATATTAAAAAACACTGTATCTCAAATAGTATTGACACTAGGGTGCTGAAATTTAGTACAAGGGTTGACACAATTTTTACAAATTACTGTAAATAAAGTGGGCGTTATTCTACAAATGGGTGTGGCAATACTATAAACACACTATATATCGAATAATATTGACACTAGGGAGCTGAAATTTAGTACAGGGGTTGACACAATTTTTACAAATGACTGTAAAGAAAGTGGGCGTTATTCGACAAATGGGTGTGGCAATATTATAAACACACTATATATCGAATAATATTGACACTAGGGTGCTGAAATTTAGTACATGGGTAGGTACAGTTACTACAAATTACGGCAAAAAAAGTGGGCGTTATTCAACAAAGGGGCGTGTCAATATTATAAAAATACTATATCTTAGTTAATATTGACACTAGCGTACTAATATTTGGTATGCAGGTAGGTGGGTAGGTAGAATCATTAAAAAAGTGAGCGGGATTGTACAGAGGGTGTGGCACTTTAAGGAAAGTACTATTTTACGGTTAATATTGATACTTGGAAACTGAAATTTGGCACAGGGCTAGGTAGAATCATTATAAGGTATGGTAAATAAAGTGGGTGGGATTATAGAAAGGGCGGTGGCACTAAAAATTTTAAAGAAACAGAAATGGAAAATACCCAACAAACTTTCAGGAATTAATAAAACAAATTTTTTAAGAACAAAGTTTCATGTTTGAAATTTTCCTTTATAATACTATTACATAAAATATTTCATATTCTCTAAAAATGAAGAAGTAAAAACTTTTTAACAAAAAAAAACCGACTTCAAAATCACTACAAAGTAAAAAATTATTTGAATAACTTTTCCCATTCATTTCTTGGTCATAGTTTAAAAGCTATTTATGACCAGAAAAAAAATTATATTCATAAAGTTAATAATATTTTTATGATAAAACAAATTAGAAAAAATTAAAATATAAAGATTTCGACTTAGATTAGCGCCGACTTTAAAGCTTTTATGTTCATAAAGCAATTAATATATTGATGATAATAAAACAAATTAGAAAAATGGAAATAATAAGATTTCTAATATTATAATACATATAAATAGCTTTTAAAATATGACCAAGAAATTAATAGTTATTCAAATTATTTATTACTTTGTAGTGATTTTGAAGTCGGTTTTTTTTTTTGTTAAAAAGTTTTTAGAACTAAAATATCATGATCAACATGATCAAAGGCTTTACAGAAGTCGAAAAGTTTTGGAATAGCTGACAACATTAAAATACCCCTATAATTTTAGACAGATCTTTTATCACCCTTTTTATATATAGGTGTGTCTTTTTTGATTTGAAGTTGTGTTAATCCTTGCAAAAAGAAGTTTTTGATGGTCATACGCGATTTTTGAAATTTTCCATCCATAAATAACTAATTATAAATTTCTTCTTTAGACTATTTTTGGACAGCAAGCCTTAGGGATATTTTTAGAACTATATCGTATAAAGCAATTGACGCACCAAATATCGTAGCCTCGTGAGGCAAAAGTGTTGAGCGCATGTGTTTACGCAAAATAAACGAGGGTTCTTATCCTGTCTATGTACGAAGAATTCTTTTTTTTTTATTAATTTTTATTCGATAAATTTAAACTTTTTTGATGGTTAGAAACTAGTCCATTTTTTTTTCAAAAAACCTTAAGCCCTCCTTTAAATATATAAGTAATCTTTTTGGTCGTGTCCTAAATGTAATTTGAAATTTTGTAAAAGATTCGTAAACTTGCAACCTCCTTCAATAATATTGACAAATTCAAAATTGTTTACCCTTTTCAGAATTCTTTTAATATAAAAAAAAACTTCTGCAAGTTGAAGTTCAGCTGAAGCTAAAATATTTTCAGAGCCTAAAATAAATTTTTAAAATATTAAAACGGTACAAACCTCAAAATTTTAAAGACAATTTTCTCGCTAGTTATGCAGGTGAACACCACCACCCGAACATTGTGCCTTGTAATGAGAGACTCTGTGTATTTCACAAGTCTGCAATCGGTCACACCATGTTATAAATACATCAACACTAATGAATAACACATACTTTTAGTATTTAGCTAATATTTTAAAATCAACAGTGGCAACACCTGAAACATACACAAAACTGTTGCATATATTTCCCACATAAGTCGGTGTTGAATTCGCAGCTGGCTAATGGAGTAATTAGCAAGATAAACTTCTATAGAAAGTTTATAAAACATATAAAATATACATGATATTCCAAAAATGTTCAACGTCATCAACGAGAGAGCATCATTTAAATGAAACACCAGATGCACACATTCTCGTGTGACAACCAACATTCTAGCAACTCACACGCTCAACCATAGTAGGTATTTATGTATGTGTGTGTTTCGAAACTTTGAATTTTGAATATTTCAACAAATCTGTTGCCACAAGCGAGATAATAAATTTCACAGTGCGACAAATAGATGACGACAAGAGAATAAAATTTGTTTTTCAATTTCGACAGCTGCGTACAAATATTCCAAAACCTTATACATACATACATATGTTTATATGCAGTCAGTATGTAAACATAAACAAACATAATGTAAATAATTTATAAAGCTTCAAATAGTTCTAGCACGCTTGGGTTCAAACTATCGGTCCACACTATCTAGCTTCGCTTTGTCTGTCCGTGGCTAATCGTTATCGGCTACACAAAAGTTGAGCATTGTCCGCGCGGATTATTCATCAGTGGGTTGTGTGACCAACAGTGATTAAGAATAATCGCTCTGAAACGGACAAAGTTAAACATAAAAAAACGAGATTAAAGTCGCGTTTACTTAAGTGCTGAAACCTACCACAAAGATATTGTATCTTTTTTGAATCAACAAAATGAATCACAATATCAAAGTTTATGGAATTGGACACATAATTCAATATATCTTTATATGTGTCAATCTCATGCATAGTGCCTACAGTCAAATAGCCTATACGCGCCATTTATCTGAACTACGAATACAGGAACTGCAAAATATTGCCATTCGCCTGGAGCATTCAATCAATCCGGACCGATATGCCTGTGATAGCTTCTATGACTACGTGTGCAGCCGCAATCGACCGCTCTTCTCCGTTTTGGGTAATGTAAGGCAGTAGCATTAGCTCAACTCATCCGAGTGTTGGAAATTTCGAAGACAAACTTGGTTTTGAATTATATTTGCGACTTTCTATGGAAATATAAGAGATTTCCTTGATTAATTCCTCAAGCAAACGTGCAAGCTGTCAATTTATTGAATGTCAGTTTATTGAAAACAATTATTGCCAGTTTACCGCAAACGAACTTCGTTTGTCGTGCTTGAAATTGTTATTTGCAAACGTTTCAACAGTTGTCATAATAATAGCCAGTTGCGAGAAACGCGTCATTTAGTTGTAGAAAATAAAATTCGTTTGTCATAAACGTGAGTGATTTTTAATTTGCAGCAATTGAAAAATTTGCTTTTCCCAACTGAAAACTTCCTTTGTTTTTCCCTTCATTGTATACATACAACGCTTATAATTCAGAGTTACTTTATGGACAAACTATTCTATATAAGCAAATTGGTAATTTGCTTAATACGCGGACGGACATAGTAACAGAGGTGCGATGAATACAATCCATAAGAAGACGGACGGACAAAGGGGAAAGACAATTAATATAATATATAATAATGACCAAAGTAGCTTGCGGTATATATATATTAGGGTGGCCCTTAACTGTATGTGCAATTTTTGTTTTTATAAATTGAATATGTGCGGTGCCCTCGTTTGTTTCTTATCATACCAAAATTATATTCTGAAAATTTCTGGAAAAAATATTAATATTTAGACGTGCCGCAAAGCGAAACTTCATTCGAAATACACATTCATATTGGAAAAAAATGTTTTTTTTCAACAATAATTAAAATTAAGACAATTTTGTGTAATTTTTTAATCAACGAAACATAATATCGCATTAGGCATCTATATATTAATACGCAAACAAAAAAGTTTGTGTTCCCTTTTTTTCTGTGTTACCTTCAACATATTCACATAATACTTATATCGATGGATAGGTATTTTCGAGTAGATTTGCACAATATTATTTTTATTCGAATATGTTGTCAATAAGATAGGTAAAACTGAGCAAATGTAAAGCGCTTTTTTTACCAATGAAACAATGAGGAACTGCAAAGCGACAAAGCTCTGATAAACATCGCTGCTGTAGCTTACAAAAGCAAAAGTAGAATGCGGGAGTGACGCAAACACTTAAAAAGAGCTGAATAGCATTATTGGTGTTGTTGCTTTCTCTTGATTTCTATCAGCGTTAAAAAACAGTTAAACTGCTGCTTGCTTCATATAACACTTGACGCCAAGCCATTGATTATTGTTTGTTTTGTTCAATACTTAGTGGTTTATTTTGAGATGACGCTGCGACAGAGAGCACCGCTGATGCCGTTCATTCTGTTCAGGCTATGGGTTGGTGAGCAAAATCTATATTGGTACGGTCGAATTTCGACCACATGTGACCCTAGTATAATTTATTTTTCCAACGTGCTATCATTTGTCGAAAACGGTTGATTAATACGAAAATTTCAACATATATATTGTTTTTAAGAAATATTTTTTTTTCCGAGAACAAATGAAATTAATGTAATTAATTTTTTTCAATCTTTTATTGGCACAAATATTTCTCTCCAAGGAGAAAACTCAAAATTTTTTGTGGGCCAAAACACTATTTTTAAGAAATACTTTTTCGAAAATACATAAGTAAAATTAATTATTTTGAAAAAAGTTTATGTTTCTAATTATAAATTGTAAAAAGTTTGTACGTTTCTAACACAACAACAAAAACAAAAAAAAATCTTAATCTATGAATTTGTTATTTTTTTTTTTTTATTTAAATTTAACACCGTTTATTATTCGTAATTGTGTTTACTTTAGTTATTGCTCGTTGGGCCGAAATAAATTTCACGACTGTATCATCGATATTTCTTACGATAGTCCCGAATAATCTACATTTAAAAAGAAATATCATTAAATTCTCAATCAAATAATCAGAAATACATATATACTTTTAGGAGATAGTCCTGTTGATTTGTGTTCTTAGTTAGGAGGCTATTAATATCAGTTATTAATTAAACCGCATGTTAAGCTGTGTCGTTCAGTACTTTTAGAGAAGTCATGATTTTCAGAACATCAGTGTAGTATTTTTGAGATTTCCAATCTTTTGAATGTACTTAAAGGAAATCTGTTCCAATTTCGAAACGTTGGGAAAGTTTCATCGATGATGGTGATAAAAAGTCCACGATATTTTTATTAATAAATGTTTGTATATCTTCTTTGGATAAAAATACTTTCTTTCTGCTATCACTTTCAAACTGGTCATCTTCCTGAATTTTTTTAGCCATGTCAACTTTAATTTCTGTTGGAATACTTTCGTCGAACAACACAAAAGAAGGAGAAAAGGTACATTTGTCTATCTGGGTAGTACTTATTCTCATGGAAACTGTAATTCATATGATATTTTTCCTGTGCTCTTTCTGCATTATAATACTCGTAAGATCTCAAATAATAAAGCTTAACCCATTTTTAATTATTATATAAATCATACTTCTCTCCCGCTTCTTCTCCTCGAGTTTGCGCTTCCTCTGTTTCTCTTTTTTTTCCCCCGAATAAGTTTGAGCTTCTGCCATGCTCTTAAGACGTCATCAACGTCAATCATGCAACCCGGTCTTCCATTTTCTCTCTGGAGTAGTAAAAACTGGTTGTCTTCCTCTATTCGGATTAGGTCCAGAACGTCCCTGTGTGAAATATCAAATAGATTGTCAATTCATCGCAGAATAAAGTTTCCTTAATTTGCTGCTTTTCTGTTGTGCGTTTCTGACTTCTTTGTAAATTTTTCGAACATTTGTGCAAATCTAACAACTTTTGAACACATCGATGGGGGAACTCTGTTAGGTATGCTTGCCTTTTTCCAAAAATCTATGCAAGTTAAGATCACCCTTTATTCAATAAGTAAATTGTAAATGTAAACAAAATTGTATCTTAAAGATTCAAGAATGGTTTTGTCTTAAGATTCTTTTTCTTAAGCTTAAATTTGTTATGTCAGCAAATATTGTGGCTGATGCAATATTTCATCTTGTGATGAAATACTTTAGTATATAATAACGCGATCAAGCCATCCTCAGTTTTGTTTATATTAAAAGCCTTTAAATAAGAGAAGAACTGATTTTCACAGTTAGGTTTTTAGTCCAGCTCAGCCAGTTGAGGTCCTAGAGTGTTTAAGTGAAGTGAATAAAAAATAATAAACTTTTTTAAAAACACAAAAAGTACAAGTGTTTAATTAATTTGCATTCTTCTATAATAAGACTTGCGCTTGTATTCAAAGATAATTTCACTGTTTTTATCTTAAAAAATAATACTTGAAAGACATCTATGTTAGAAAACATCATGTTAAAAAAAACCATTTTTTCCAATATGAAGGCATATTTTGAATAAAGTTTTGCTTTGCGGCACGTCTAAATATTAATATTTTTTCTTGAAATTTTCACAATATACTTTTGATATGATAAGAAATAAACGAGAGCACCGCACATGTTCAATTTCTAAAAAAAAAAATTTAAGGGCCACTTTAATATATATATGTACATTAAGGAAAATAACGCATATTAGCATTATCCACGCCTGAGTATAATATTTATTTAAATATTTACGTGGATAAATCAAATGTTTTCCTTGCAACTCGTTTTCTTCCCGTATTTGAATTTTGCTCATACCACACACGTACACACATATTCCATACAAGCAAGCAGCAACAGCATCGCACACGTACACACATATTCCGGCAAGCAGCAACAGCATCGTACTCTGTTCCTGTAGTTTATTTCTTGCAGTTGCAGGTTTCTTATAGTTCTCATTTAGTTATTGTTGCAAGAGAAATATAGCCTGGATTTTTGGCAAAGAAATGAAATGATGTAGGGTGGAGTGACAACTTGATATTTTCTGACAATATCTTTCATCGGTTGTCATTTACCTACATATTTTGCTTCTAATTTTTTGTAGTACTTTTTCTTCCTCTAGTTTATACTATTTTTGACACTTGGTGCCCTAATATTGCACCAACTGTCAAAAATAGTATATTTTATAGAACGAAAAAAAGTGAAACAGAGAATTGGTGGACGCCAATATTCAATTTAATTGATCATAAGAAGGAAGCTAGGTCAAAGTCCTTTCAAGGGCTTAAATGGCCAGTTATTAATTTTTTTTTTTATTTTTTTAATATTCAATTTAAATTTATTGTTTTTTAAATTCATTATTTTTATATAAATTTTCTTTAAATGCGATAGTTTTATTTTCAAATAGTAAATATTTGAAAGATATTTTAAAAAAACTCGTGCATAATTTTAATATAATTTTTATTAATTCTATTTAAATATTTCATTTAATTAAAAAAGTATTCAAATAAATTTTAAATATTTACGTAGTCGATTTATTCAAATGCGTTATTGGTGCAAAATTTACTCGCTTTTTGGATAAATTAAAAAAGTTTTTGGATAAATTTAATATTTTTTTCTCTTAGTGTATAAGATATATTTTTAAGTTGACAACTGAATATTCGTTTGTGGCAAATACAACTCTTGTTTGTGGCAAAACTAAGTGTAGTAGGCGAATTTTTCAGTTGCGGTGAACGAAAAATTTCTATGCGTGTAGAAGCTGTAGAAACATCTGAATTACAATCTGAGGTAAATGTTATGCCTCTACCTCAGTCAAATCATGTTATAAGGCGATCCCATCAACAAACTTATTTTCCACCAACTACAAATTTTAAAGTCGTATACTATATATTAATGAATTCGCAATTTCAATTCATTGGAAATAAGGAAATAAATATAGAAAGCTGAACGCGTAGACCTATGGTCTAGCCACGAAACCAAAACCCCTAGGGTTGCAGTCAAGCGGTTTTGAGTTGATATTGCTGTTAACTGTAATTTTTTTATTTGACTCAAACCAACGTCAAGGGATGTCTTACTTAAAATGCGTGAGCATTGTGCTAGTTTGGAAGATACAAAATATTTTAATTACAATTAGGCGGCCTCGGTAGTCGAGTTTGTAGCGTGCTCGACTGCCACCCCATAGGTCCCGGGTTCGATTCCCGTCCAGGCCATTGCCCTTCGCTTTTAAACCTCTCTGAATTTCCTATCCTTATTCTAATCAACTGAAATTAAAAATTCATCAATATTTACGACTTAAAGTTGTAGTTGATGTTAGAGAAGTTTGTGGATGAGATTGCTTTATAACTTGAATTGACTGAGGTAAAGGCATAACACTTGCCTCTGATTCAAATTCACATGTTTCTTTGGCTTTCCACCACGTTTAGAACATTCTACACGTGTTTCACTTGATTGCCCTTTCCTTCCCACTAATCTATCACCCCATTTCGAACCAAGGCAGACTTGACTGAATAGGCATTCCACCTGAAATCCTTGGTTAACCGTTTCGGGATGAGAACTTTTGTGGCCATCAATCTTAAAAAAGAGTTTAGATATAGTCTCCTAATGTTGTTTTAAGAAAAGTAATTTCATAATATATTTTTAAGACGTTCCGAAAAGGAGATATCGTCCTGGGACAAAAACATCCCAAACACACCTGAAAAGCAAAATTTGAATAATAAAATCAGAATATATTTTACTTTATTTCAATTTATTTTATTCTTTTATAATATTTATTGTAGCATAAAATTATTTTAATTAGTTTCTATTGCAAGGTGTGAAACATTTTTTACAAAACGTCAAGTTGCAGGCAATGCAAAGCTGATTTGTGCGACTTTCTTTTCCGTTTTTAGTACAATTTACGCACCGTTGTCGCTTGTTTGTTCGTGTTGGTAAATGGTCCTTCAGATTTTGTTTGATACGTTTTTTCATAGTGGTGAGGGGTCCTGTTCGAACTTTGCGTCGTATTTTCGCTTGCTTGCTTCCTTCGTCAATGAGAGATTCGGAAAGCTCCACTAAAAATCCCAAAAATGGTTCTCTTTTTTGCCGTGGATGATTTGTTTCATGGATTATCCACGCATTGACAGCGCATGTCATCATAAGCCGAAAGAAAACTTTTCGCCACAATTTCGTTGACTTCCGGTCAATTTCATACAACGTACTCATTTTGTCCGCCAAATCTACGCCACCCATTAGATTTCTGTACGTTTTTACAATATCCGGACATGTTATATCTATTTTTTTGCCATCCTTCTGTTTTCTTGTAACAGTGTCCACTGAAGCTTTATGGCAGTTGCTAAGCAGCATAACCTGTTTTGTGTCTTGCCAAACCACTGCCAAAGTACCAGACGAATTGCTCTTGAAGACATATTCTCCTCTGCTTAGTTTCTCAGTAAAAGTTGGTAAATTCATCATCATATATTCATCAATGTTTTGGAACGGAGAGTCTGATCTATATTTTTGAAAGTTTTTTTTTAGACAATCTACCAAATCATCAACGAAATAAGTTTTTGGTTTTGGATCAGGTTGGAATGATAAGGAAGAAAAATAAAGTTTGGACATAACGTGTAAAAACCGGTCTCTGGACATTGCTTTTTTTATGTATGCATTACCCAATGACGTGCTATTCGACCAATAGTCCTTCAAAGATGGCACTCGATTATATGACATAACAAAGGTACATCCAAGCAATATAAGTATTTCGCCGAAATCGATTTTTGCACGTTTGTTTTTAGGATGGCTGCTATTGAAAATATCAATCCTTTCATTAGTAGAATGAACAATGTGATGAACAAAACTTCTAGGCAGCAGCTTGAAAAATATTTCCACAGGCTTCAATCCTCGAGGTATTCCTCCATGGCTAACGGTGCGATCTTCACTAACTGTAAATCGTGGTGTGAATGTTGGTAGGGGGTTTGACCAAATTATAACATTGTTTGGCCAATCAGAAACAATTTCTTCATCCAGACGTTCCACTTCAAATATTTCTTCGTCAGAGTCATCGGAAATATCATTTGCAGTTTCATTCGCATCAACAATTTCCATTCCTTCATTACTATGATCCGTGTCTTCTTCCTCTTCTAAAGCACTACTGCCTTTCTGACTGGGACTATAAGAAGAAAGACTAGCAGCAAATGGATCATCCTCATCATTGCTTGAATTATTAAGAAAATCCTCAATTTCTGGAGTCGCCAGTTTACGTTTTCCGTCCATATCTTTCTAAGAAAAATAATGTGAATGAGTACGGTTGGGATGTTAACGTCCCACAAATAAACAGTTTGGGGATGATTTAATCCCACGAAACTTACCTTAGCCGCAAATTCAGAAAAATATCTTTTTATGGGTTTTCGATTATATTTTCTATGAAATAACAACTGTTTGAGTAAAACTTTACTAAATGACACTTTTTTCCACAATTAAAACACTTGTTTTTTGAGCTTTTGTCGATGGTCTTATTAGCAACTCAAACCGCGCGAACTGATTTATGACTTTTGACATAAGCTTGATGTGTTATATTGACAGCTATATTAAATTTTTTGTAGAGAAGAATATAAATAATGATTTGGGACGGTTTTCAACCAAATCGTGTGAGAATTTTCAGAGATATGATTTTTCAAATTTTTCTGGGATAAAAACATCCCTGTCGTCCCGAAACGGTTAAAGCTAAAAAAAAAAAAACAAAAAGAAGACCCCGGTGGACTTGTCATGTCTTCGAGCTGGTGGTTTCACTTCGTATATTCCCTTGGTAGTACCTGTTTATAGAAAATAATTAAGTGAGGTTGAAACACTTTCATACTTAATTGGATATAACACACGACTTTGAATTAGGTTCAGAAGTACCGAGTAAAGTTTTGAAGCTCCTCGCCAAATTTGCGAATTGTACTCCATTGTCGGCCTAGGATATCTAGTGCGAAGATCATCTGGAGTAAGTTTTTTGCACTATGTTAAAAATTGTGGCTTTTAGGCACTTCTTCAACAGATTGAAAATGTAAGCATCCAAAGAAGATCAGATTAGATCGGTGTCTATTCCCAGAAAGAAGTTTAAAGACAACTTAGGACCTATTTTGCATTAAACTATTACCTATCAAATTAGAGATGTTATTCAGATCATTAAAAAGTGTGTCATTCATATTTGTCATCTTTCTCTGAACCACCAAACAGCTTCGGACAGACAAATGCTGCTGTCGTCTGCAAAATAATGAATAGGGTTCAGGTAATGGTACAGGTACAGGTACAGGTAACGAATCATGGATCTACGCTTATGACCCCGAAACAAAGTAGCAATCTACTCTAGGATTAAGAAAAGTTGTCCGCAGACGGAGAGCATCCAAGCAAATGGTTGTCAGTTTTTCCAGAATAACCAGTTATGTCGCAACTGTTCCACTTGAGCAAACTGAAAACTGTTAATGTTGAATGCGAAACAATAATTTTTTTTGCTGGAAGTCTTCGAAGAATTGAGGAAAACCAACCAACGAAGGAAGATCTTCCTCCATCACGACAATGCGAATTCACATACGTCAGCTCAAACAAAAGAGTTTGAATGCTAACAAAAGAGAGCATTCAAAACGTGAAATTTATGAGTCATCCGCCTTACAGTTCTGACTTGACACCCAATTACTTCTTGTTCCCTCACATTAAGAAAAAAATGCGTGGCGAGCGGTTTTCCACGCCCGAACAGACCGTTGAGGCATTCAAAAACCTCATTTCAGGGATACCAACTTCAAAGTACTAAAACAGTTTTGATAATTAGTTCAAATTGAAGCAAACATGTATTGACCATCTTGGAGAATACTTTGAAAAAGAAAAGAAGTATTTTCACTGATTAACCACTTTTTTTTCATTGTTAGGCGCAAGATTTGAAAGGCATCCCTTGTTTTTGCATATTATGTAGCATCCCTTTGTTTGTTTTTAATTTGATATTTTCTTTCCTTCCAGGTCACCTACCCGATGGCTCTGAGCTGATACAGCTTCTAACCGAACTGCAAGATGATGCCGAAAAATTTGAAGCTAAACAGAAATTGACAGATTTTTTCATCTCTTGCAATACTCTTAAATCCATTGGCGATTGTTATCGTGAGTCCTTCGAATATTTTAAGCCTCTATTTGGCTACATAATCGCCAAGAATCACATTGATGCCAGCGCACATGAGCACCGTAACTTTCTCGACATACTCGAACGTTTTCTCATTAAAGCAGAACATACGGAGAACTTTCAGCGAAATCCAATACGGTTGAGACTTATTTCACTCAGGGAAAAGTTTCGCATGCCACAGATATACTTTCGTGCTGGCGATCTAAATCGTGAATATGCTGATCTTAAAATCTATCGCGAGTCCTATCAACACAACTTGCGTAACTTGGAGCAATACAGAAAGCGCAATTCCACTTTTGAGTTTGGCGTGCAACGCACCATGTTGGACTGGTCACTTTATTTGTATCAGAGTCGCAACAAGCCAATGTCCTATTATTTTCCCACACTAAACGCCCACCTCTGGATGACGTTGTACAACAACACTGCTCGCACACGTGATCTACAGCGAGTCAAGGAGATTGCCGAGTGCCTGAAACTTCCACAATTTGTTAATGTTCTGGGTGAGGCACGGATACTGGCCGTTGTGTATTTGAAGAGTTTTCAGAATGCCTGGCAGGATTATCGGGACTGGATTACTTCGTCAACAGTTAATCAAGAAATATTTGATCATGAGAATGAGATCCTTAAACCGTATCATTTAAATAACAAACGTCTTTTCTTTACTCTATATGCACAGAACTTTTGCGATTTTGGCAAAGAGCTAGCGGAAAATGTATTCTTTTTGGGTCTTAAGCAGAATCAAGACTTTTTTGGTATATATTCCTGTGGCTTTCAAACGGAGAGGGGCATTGATTGTGTATAGATTAAATTGTCTTAAAGCAACACAGGGAAATAGTTAATTTAACAAAAAATATGTCTTCTTTTTAATTCTAAGTGGTATCAAAATAAAATGTTATCTATATATTAATACGCAAACAAAAAAGTTTGTGTTCCTTTTTTTTCTGTGTTACCTTCAACATATTCACATAATACTTATATCGATGGATAGGTAATTTCGAGTAGATTTGAACAATATAATTTTTATTCGAATATGTTGTCATTAAGATAGGTAAAACTGAGCAAATGTAAAACGCCAAGCCATTGATAACTGTTTGTTTTGTTCAATACTTGGTGCATGGTGTAATAATAATAAGGTTTTAGTGAATTTGACACCTCTCTCAAGATGATAAATTTTTTCGCCCCGCTCCTGTCAAAACCAGCTGATGGTTAATTGGAATGAAAATAAATCAGCTAACGTGCAGTCGATCGGAACAAAGCCATGTCCACTTCTTTTGATGGGTATAATCAGTTTAGACATTATATATTCTTTCATGGCATTCGATATGTTCTTGAAGCAGATGATGTGAATGCAAGACAATTTGCATGCTGGCCAAAGCTTCATGCCGGTGGCACCTTCCAGCGCGCGTTTTGGATAAAATGGCAAAACCATTCAATAGCGAACTTGGCAAATGGGCGAAGACAACTGCAATAACTTTTTGTCAACACAACACGGCACAATTAAATGCATTATATATTTATTTAAACTATATTCGCACAATAACCTATACAAACTATAACACATCATCGTTTAGCAACTCAAACAAATAATACAATTTGACAACTACCAACAGTTCCTCTCTTTCGCTCTCACTTTTTTGACAGAAAGAAAGCTATTCTTGGTGTTGTAAAAAATTCACTAACACCTTATTAGGGGTTTTCACAATTTAGTTCATTTGGCTGTGCATTTGAGCATGAGCAAAAAATCCATGCTTTTTTCTCATTGTATGTTCATTTTGTTAGTGTAAAGAGAAAAAAAGCATGGATTTTTTGCTCATGCTCAAATACACAGCCAAATGCACTGAATCGTGAAAACCCCTATTATTATTACACCATGACTTGGTGGTTTATTTCGAGATGACGCTGCGATATAGAGCGCCGCTGATGCCGTTCATTCTGTTCAGGCTATGGGTTAGTGCGATCAGCACGCACAGATTTGTCTGGAACGCCAAACTTTTGTTATGACGACCTGTTTTTTCGCATGGTCAACTGTATGTTGCCGCGAGTCGAGCTAGATCGTTCGTGTTTCTGTTATTGATGGACAAGGACATTTGGCTAACGATGAAAGGGTGTTTACAATAAATATAGTTCATCTTGATTTATTTGTTATACTTTTCTACCGTTTATTTACTTTTAGTTACTTATTTACTTTACTTTTAATTTATTCATTTACTTTAAATGAATATTATATGTTGAATAAATTTTTGTTATTGACGCATATATGCTTCCTTTTTGTTCTTTACCGCTATTTTCCTCATGGCGTCAAGGTAAGCATTAAGAATTTCCATGCAAATTAATAACAATTCATTATGTGAAAAACAGCTTGAGTTTCGTTACCTTACAAAAACGGATGGCCGAATTTCGGCCACAGGCGATACTAGTATGTTTTATTTGCAAAATTTTTACTAGAATGAAATCAAACATATAAAAAATATATCTAATTCCAAAATAAAAACAATTATGTATATATGGGGACTTCAATAAAAGCGTTTTATGTCATGGTAATAGGTCTATTCCTGTACTTTTTGGACTAAAAGCGTGAGATTATGAAAAAAATTCTCAAAAATAGAGAAATACACAAAAAAGTAAGGAAATGTTTTTCGGACTAAAAATGTGTAAACTGTCAAATAAAATCGATTGTAAAAATTAAGAAAATCGTTTGTAATCATTGCATTGAATTTATTTATTATTTTTTGTCTTCCATGTATAAGATCCTCCTCGGTTTGATCTCCAACCAATTTCATAAGCTCATAAGCTTCAGAGTGGTTTCATGATTCTAAAAGCTTAGAAAATTGATTGCACCAGAAAGATTTGTTCGGTTTACCCCGAGCGCTGACTGGAGCATCGGAAGTGCAGAAGACATCTTACAATATTGAAATCAATTCCTAAATTCAAATTTATATTTTGTTTTTACACAATTTACCACACTCAAAGAAAAAAAACGTTTATCGCCAGTTTGCGTCAAACGAACTTCGTTTGTCGTGCTTGAAATCGTTATTTGCAAACGTTTCAACAGTTGTCATAATAATAGTCAGTTTTGAGAAACGCGTAATTTAGTCGTAGGAAATTATTTCGTTTGTCCCAAACGCGATTGATTTTTAAATTGCAGCAATTGAAAAATTTGTTTTTCCCAACTGAAAACTTCGTTTGTTTTTCCCTTCGCTGTATAAACACAACGCTTATAATTCAGATTTACTTTTTGGACAAATTGTTACTATTAAGTGAGTTGGTAATTTGCTTAATACGCGGACGGAGATAGCAACAGAGTTGTAATGAGTGCAATCCATGAGAATACGGACGGACATAGGGAAAAAGATAATTAACATAATAAATTATAATGACTGAAATAGCTTGTGGTATATTTATATATGTATATATGATATATTTTCAAGTTGATGACAACTGAATATTCGTTTGCGGCAAATACAACTCACAAACGAAATGTAGTGGGTGAATTTTTCAGTTGCGGTGAACGAAACATTTCTTTATATATTTCAAAGAACTCTGGATATTTTGCAATTTCCTTGCTAACTTGTAAACAGATGATTTTAAGCAGTTTGGTACTTTTCCATTTTGTTCAGAAGAAATTTTTCGGACTAAAACTTTAAACTTTTGACAGGGAGGAAGAGACATTTTTACTCTTTGGATTGCGCTATTTTTTACCATTTTTTCGAGTACGGATACGCTTCTCGGACTAAAACCTGCAAAACTGGTAAATTGGATTAAAACCAGTGTTTAAAAAACTTAAAAACATATAATTGCTTTTGCTTTTACTTTGCTGTGCTTATTGAAAATCAAACAGCAACAGCCAAAGCAGAAAGCACTATCACAAAAAAAATTGTACTCATTTTGCTTTGCTTTCTGAATCTTCGAAAGGCTAAGCAAAAGCAGCAGCACTAAAAAGAATTTGTTTTGCTGCGTAGTGCTACGAAAGCATAAGAAATTATTGTAGTGCTTTGATTTTCATTTTGCTTTTCTAATTTGTCGCAGCACTACGAAAGCAACAATTATGCGCTTTGCTTCGCTTGGCTTTCGGAAGCCTTTTATTTTCATTCGTTTGGCTTTCGGGATTTACTTGTCATCGTTTATATGCTGTATTTCAGAGACGCATGTCTTTTTGTACGTTGTTGTTTGTATAATATGCGCACTTGTACGCAGTCGCGAATGCTAGGTGTTGTTTTTGTTATGTGTAACGGTTTTATTATATATCTATCTTTAAAAGTTCTAGAAGTTTTTTATATGCGCATCCAAATTTATTTCTTATTATGCACACCTTAGCTATTATTTTTAAATATTTCTTTAAATTCCAAATAGGCGCTGCTAAATTTATCTCTGCGATCTCTTTAAAACTCATGCAATAACAAAACCCTTACACACAACAAAAACAACACCAAGCATTTGCGACTGCGTACAAGTGCGCATATTATACAAACAACAACGTACAAATGCGTCTCTGAAATACAGCATACGAACGATGACAAGTAAATCCCGAAAGCCAAACGAATGAAAATAAAAGGCTTTTCCTATCCTCAGTTATCTTTTCAGAATTTTTCCTGTTCACAAGAGAAATTAAAATCTTGCGTGCTACTCCTAAATCTACTAAATGCATTGGCTCAAGGGGAAATTGAGTTATCATTCTAGTACCAATTAACTCTAACTCACTTGCAGTGTGCTTATGCAAACCTTTGTGGAATTCTTTCTGCTTTCTATTTGAAAAATCATTATCTGTTCTAAGTTGCGATGAAGTGGTGCTGAAAGTTGTGACATGATCCACACTTTTTCCTACCTGATAGCATTTGCTACATCCTAATAACGCATTATGGCCAATAATATCGCACATGAAAGCCCTGGCTGGTGTGTCACATATAAATGCTCTTAATTTCATACTAAAATTTCGGCTATGCAGCACTAAACCATTTTCTGCAATTTTTTTTAAATCTGATAGAAGGTCGTGAAGGTAAGTATCTACATTACATGGTTTTTTATTTCCGAGATAGCTTCCTATAAGAAAGACATTAAGCCCTTCTATATTTACCGCCCTACCTATTATTGGCCACAAACTTGAGGAGCTACTTTTATAAAGGGGTAACCCGTCAACTCCAATATCAATAATAATTGTATTATCCTTTGGAAGCATAATTGATGGTATTTTTTTCAATTGTTTTTCTAACCCTAAGTGGTAGTAAGTACCAGGCGCTACAGTTCTAATTATTGTTTTCCCAACACTACTTTTGTCTTTGTTTGCATTTTTCAGAGTCCTTATGTCTACTGGAACATTCAAGCCCTCAGAATTTAAAATTTTTAGCAGTGCATTAGCACTTGCTCGTGTTGGACTATGCTCTTTAAACCAGGCATAAAGTTTTTTTTGCAAACTCGTTTTTTTGTCATTAATAATTTCCTCACAGTCTGGCACAATTTCCGCATAGTCTGGCACAATTTCCTCACTCTCCGTTAATAGTAACCCTCCGTCTATCACTAAATTTTCAATTTTCAAGTTGAAATTTATGCTTGTTAAGAAAGACGAAGCTAAAAACAATTCACTATTGACACATTTGAGAAAAATCAATTACCACGCAATACAAGATTTTGGACTGGTTGGTCCGCCTGTGAACTCATGCCGCCTTTCCTGCAAATTCGAGTTACCGGAAAGTCTTTTTTAGACTTCGAAAACCCGACGCATTTGACTGCTCTTTGGCGTTACATGTATTTATTAAACGCCTTTACACAATCGTGCCCAGCTGATTAGATATCATCAACCACTAAAAGCTGAAACAGTTGCTTAAAATAAAGAAGCACAATTAACTTCAGACACCAACCTTCACAACGTCCATTCCAATCGATATTTCTGAGAAGCAAATTGACAGCCGACAAATAATTAAACAAATTAGTTAATTATTATATATGGGCATTTCCACAGGATGGTCTACCGGAACCGAAAATGTTAATTAACAAATTATTTTTAAAATTAATTAAATTGAAAAAACTCCGGCTAGGTGGAGATTGAACCAAGTCGCGCACTCTACCCACTACGCCTCGACCGCAACATTGCTAATATCTTGTAAACATAAAATCTAGAGAACCTAACTTTTTTCTAAATAAAGTGCTAATAAAATGTTATCGAAAACTTAAATAAAATAAAATTTGTTTTGAGCTTTCTTTATTTTTTTGCTCTTCAAAGGAATGTCGCGTTCTTGACGCTGGAAATGCCCATATGCAACAATTAAATATTTTTAATGGTATTTATGCTAAGCAGTTTGAATAAGCTTAAGGCTTCTTTTATACCATGCCGTGCTCTTTTGTACAAATGTATGAAATTAACTAGAATTAATATAAATTAATATTGAAAATAATTAAAGAACTTTATTATAAGATGTTGGTTCAGAAATAGAAAATTTTTGTTTATAAATTATTAAAAAAAAAAAATAATGAAGTGCTTAGTTTTTAACCAATACAAGATATGATGTATTATTAAACCAAAAATGAAATTATTTTGTAAATACAGGTTTTACTTGTTATCATAAATAAAACTAATTATTGGAAACCACTGATAAAGTTTTTAGTTAAGAAACGTTTTACATTTCTTCTTGAGATAGGCCTTATAGAAGCGCTCGAAAATACAGCGATCACGGAAGGTGTCTTGACGCTACCAGAAGCAATGCTTGCATGCCTTCCTTTGTAGAGCCCTAGCTAAATTGCCTATTGGGTAATTTCTTATGCTTTCGTAGCACTACGCAGCAAAACAAATTCTTTTTAGTGCTGCTGCTTTTGCTTAGCCTTTCGAAGATTCAGAAAGCAAAGCAAAATGAGCAGCATACGCTTGTCTTGAAAAACTTTAGGTAGCACTACGCAGCAAAATTTTCGTTGCTTTTGCTGTTTTGCTGAAAGCAATTTAAACCCTGATTAAAACTTTGGAGTCCTAATATAACAAAGTCTTTATATAATAATATTTCGTCCGTCGGGTTCATCAATTTTGAATAAAATTTTTCCCAATCGCTTCTCTTATAATGATGTACCTAGTCTTATTGATTATTTTATTGTCTGTGATATCTCATTCATGGTTCATGGATTGATCAGATGTACTTTCTGTCTGACCATGACTTAGGTTAGGTTAGGTTAGGTTTTTATGGCTGAGCCGGCAGATGACTCGTACACTTATGCCAATGCAAGCCCGTTGTGATACCTCATAATCCCAATTGAACCTATTAGTGATTTCCCTCCTAAACAAACAAGTTCGAACGGATGATGAATTTTATTATATCCTTGATTTCCAGGCATGACGCTTCGGTAAGTCCATTTAAGAATGGATGGCCCAGAGTTGCCAATCTCCTTTTACTTTCGCAGAGGAAATGCTGGACATTTTCTAGCACTTCTTCACATTTGAAGATTCTGCAAACATCATTTGATGTAAGTCCTAATCGAAGATTATCATTTGTAATCGTTCCGATTAGACAGTGACCCGTGGGGATTCCTACTATTTTGAAAGATTTACCCTGCTTAATTCAAGTAGTGATTTAGTACATTTACCCTACCCTACATGTGACTCAAAGATTTGTTCCTGCACTGGAGTTAATAGGAGGACATGGGTTTATCTATAAATTCCTCATTTATGAGGGTGTTCGAGGTCGTACCCTTCCTTGCCAATTCGTCAGCCAAATGATTGCCCTCGATATCACTATGACTGGGTACCCTATGCGATGGATCCTGAATAACCTTGCCATCTCGTTAAGAGATCTGCGGCACGCAGTGAAAGTTTTAGAGTTATCAATATGTGAGTACAGCGCTTTAAGCGCAGCTTGACTATCAGAGAAAATGTAAATATTCTTTCCCCTAAGATCTTTTTGGGAGAGATCTAAGATGTGGCGTCCATGGCTTAGTTGGTTAAAGTGCGTGGCCGCTATGTCAAAGTACCTGGAGACTCGGGTTCGAATCCCAGCAGCGACAGAAAATTATTTGAACTAAAATGATTTTTCTGTACGGCCGCCACCTCTCTGCAGACAATGGCAAACCTCAGAGAGTAATCAAAATGCCATGTTAAGCTTCTTGAGAACAAGAACATTCCGTTCATCGCTTCACTAATTATCCAAATTGAACTAATCTCTTCACCAATCATGCCCACGCGGGCTGTACGTCGCCCGTACAGCCCGCGTGGCCCTTCATACAAATTTTTGAAGCGAAGCTTTTTACGCCTCGATCTGCGATTTGCTAGAGTGAAATTAGAAAAAACGACACTTTTTTTCGACACCTTTTTTCTTAGAATTGATATTGTTTTTTGCTTGCATCAATTGAACCAGAAAATGTTAAATTAAAAATAATTTCTTGCCCGCTGCAGGAATTGAACCCACAACTCACAGTTGTATCGTTTGTTGGTACTTTCCTCTAACCATTACGCTAAAACCCTTTCATTTATAATTTTGTTGATTCAGTGATAGACATTAGCTAAAGATATGTTTCAGCAGATCACTATAATCTATTACTTTAAGAAAGGATTGTGTGTTGGCTATTTTAGGACTGTGTATTGGCTAGCCAACCGACAAAACTAGCAAACAAAACGAACTAGAGCAAAGATAACTAAATTTACCGAGCTATGGTTTGAATCTTCGGTTTGTCCATGCGAACTAAAAGACCTAACGAACTAAAAGAACGAACGAACTAAAAGAACGAACGAACTAAAAGAACGAACGAACTAAAAGAACGAACGAACTAAAAGAAATATTCACTAAGGATTGTGTATTAGATGTTGTTTCTACTTCCTACTAAATGTCGTTAAAAATATCGTTAAAAATAAACAACCTGTAAGTTGATTAAATTGTAACAAAATTAATGATTTTTGTATATTTATTCCCTACAACTGAACAGGGGGCTTTAAGGGAGGGCCGAAGAGGGTTAATATATATGATATATATACTTTGTTATTTTAAAGTTTTGAATTTAAAAATTATTTTAATCGAAAAAACGCTATTAAATTATCAAATCTATGAATTTGCGAAAATGCTTCGCTTCTATCGTGTGTCCAGTGACGCACCTGTGGTTTTTATCTTAATTTTGTCTTTGCGATGCGCCAAATCAAAAAAACCCTGCAACAAACAACAACACAAACCGCACTCGTTCAGTATTCAGCACATTTTCCAGCGAACTTTACAAAAACAAATGCATGCAAAGCCAAAATAAAAAAAACGCACACTCGATGATGTCGATGCTGAAGCTGATTGTCCCGTTATTTCGTGTCGAGTAATTTTTCATTCAAGCATTGTAACATAAAGTAAGTCTTGTCGTATTGCACTGGCAAATAGAATTGAGTTCATCGGTTGTCATATTTAACATTGAATATATTTAAAAAAAAAAACAAAAAATAAAACACATTTTTTTACAGTGTACATTATAATTGTTTTTTTGATTTGTTTGATTTTTTGCCAAACGCAACGCTGAGCAAGTTTTTGTGTTTGTTTTTTAAGTATCGGCCCGCGGCTAAAATTTCTTGGGCCCACTGCTCTACACTGTGAATTTAATACGTTCAGATGCGTTAAAATTAATTTCTTTTGCATTTTCCAGATGAAAATTTAAAGTATTTGCAAAGAAACAAGATTTTCCGTGTTCTCCAATTCGATTCGGAGTTGAATTTGATTCCGCTCATAGGTTAAGTTATCTTTTGCCAACTTCCATTCGAAACTTATTAAAATAATCAGTATTTCGATAAGCAATAACACCTTGTCTACTATTTATTTCATTGCTTGGTTCTTTTTGCTTGACAGCTTTGTAAAGTAGCTTAATGCCTGCTCATTATTATAAAAGCGGGCTAGATCCATGCAGCTCTGACCGAGTTTATCCAGCGTCCCCGTATTTGCTCCACTCTGAACAAACAATTTCAAAATCGCCAAATCGTTATGCATCACAACTGCAAGTGCAAACAACTTGTTGTATTGTTGTAAGCTAACAGTTGTTGTCAAAACACAAACCTGCACGTAACAGCAACGTCCAACCACAAGCATCGCTGGCCTCCACATTGGCGCCATTTTCAAGCGCAAATCTCAGAATCTCTTCCTGATTAGCATCGACCGCAAAATGGCACGCAGTCATGCCGTTAACATCACTTGCCTCCATATTGGCCTTTCTATTGAGTAACATACGTGCGACCGGCAGACGTCCATGATAGAAGGCAAGCTAGAACGCAAAACGAAAGTAAAATCAAAGTAGCACCAATACGAGTGTAAATTATGAGATATATGCATGTATGCGGTGCAGCTGCAAAACCAACCTGCAAAGGCGTTCGTTGATTCAAAGTGTTGCCGATATGAACACTAGCGCCGGCTGTTAGCAGAATGTCCACAATGCAGATCTCTCCGAAAGTGATTGCGTTCGCCAGCGGTAGATAGCCATTTGGTGCCGGATATTCAATTAAGCTTGGACGCCTTCGTAGCAGGCGTTTTACTAGAAATTGTTGACCTTTCTTAATGGCTCGATGCAGGCAGATTGTAGTCGGCAGGGCAGGCAGTGTCACAGCCTATTCTAGATCAAGTATTCATTGTATTAAGTTGCATAATAGTCTTAACAGTGCGGCTTTAGACTAATTTAATAGAGCATGTTGATGGTTGAAAGTTAATTTGAATTCTGCTATACCTACCACAAATACTGGAGAAGTCTGAAGATTAATATATGCCTCTTTATCAGCACAGTACTCTAGGGCGTGTATACGAAGTCTATAGGCAAAATTGTCATCTAAGTTATCGATTGTTACAGGACTCTTGCTGGCCCTGGAATATGAGAAAATTTGTGTGAAATTATGAATGCATGGCTTGAATATGAAACCAGGTTAAGTTATTATGGTGACATGCTCCAAATAAGAAGTTAGATCAACTTTGCGGAAAAAGGGTTCTACATTACTCCCGCATTTAAGTAGGCCATTTTGCTTTGCAATTATTTACCATCTCTTTGCAAGCATAGCTTTTAAAATATCCGTTAATCCAATACAAGCATTCTTATTTTTTTCACATTTCGCCAATTTTCGAGGTAAATATTAATGGAAAAAAAAAATCGCAATCCAAACAACTGAATTGGAAAGAACAACAAACACGTTCATTTGTGACTTACCAGGCCACTTTGATCCATCCGCCAGATTTTTTTTTGTACATTTCGATTTCGTACACTTCTGCCTGTGGAATTAAATTCCAATCAATGGCAACGCTTGCCACAGTTTGCTTAATAATATTCGCGTTAAAACGGTCCGTGCTACTATCCTGAGCTCCCCCTGCTGTGCTGCCGCTACAAACATTTCGGTCACCCTCAGCTTGGTCAATGGTGGTTTTGTTGGTTTGTATTTTCACTTCACTGTCTGATGCCATTTTTCTACCTTGTTTTTGTTGTTATTGTTCAAATAAGAGTTAACATTAATGCTCCTGCATTAAATCTCCTGCAGTTATTGCCAATTTATTGTCGATCCAGATGCAGTTGCATTTGTAATTATTTCTGTGCACACAAGTTCGTCCGAGTAGTAGATTAATTTTTGATTCTGCTAAATGTTTTAACGCTGTTGTTATGGGTTTCTTTAGCATTTAAGTTTGATTGTTTTATCGATAAAATTACTGCGCTTTTGTTTTTATCGTTATTGGGTACTTTGAGTAAAAATGTTTAGTACTTCTGTTGAACTATTAAATGAGGTAGATGTTTGGCAAAAACATGAAATTGTTAAGCGAACAATTGTTATTGTTTTTGTCTTGTATCAAAAAGAGGTGTAGGGTTCAAAAGACGTATTATTTAAAAACTGGCTTAAATAATTTCATAGCAGTGCTCAATAGGGCGTATCGAAAAATTTAGTTCGTATCCGAAGAGTTCTCAAAAGTTGCATGGGGTTGCCAAAACCACCCATACCATAGTTTTTTTCCGGTTTCATACACTAAGGGAAATAACGCATATTAGCATTATCCACGCCTCAGTATAAATTTTATTTAAATATTTACGTGGATAAATCAAATGTTTTCCTTACAACTCGCTTTTTTCCCGTATTTGAATTTTATTTATACCACACATGTACACACATATTCCATACAAGCAAGCAGCAACAGCATTGCACACGTACACACATATTCCGACAAGCAGCAACAGCATCGCACTCTGTTCCTGCAGTATATTTCTTGCAGTTGGAGGTCTTATAGTTCTCATTTAGTTAATGTTGCAAGAGTAATATAACCTGTAAGTTTGGCAAATATGATTTGCGAGTGCGATGCAAGATGAAATCATGTAGGGTGGAGTGCACGGTTGCCACTCGCCTTTTATTTTTCGTACCAAATTTTCCATAAAAATCTACCAAAAAGGAATAAAATGTACCAATTTTTTGTAATAAAAAAGTTTTACAACATTAATTCGTGTATATTTGCATGTATGTGAACAAAACAAAAATATTAAGTTATTTTATATAATATTTATAATATTTTATATCTATTTTATATTCGACAGTTGTGTCGATTTAGTTCTACCACATTTTAAATTTTTAGCAAGTTGTGAGTCTAGACCGCATACCAATCACAAATTGGAAAGAAAGACCATTAGAAGAATGGTAGATTATACATAATGGGGAACATTACAAGCGCAAGTTTCACCTGCCGAACTTGCTTTTCTAAAAATGTATTTTCGGCTTTCAAGAATACATCCATCGGGACCATTTTTATTTTCATTTTTCATTATTTTGGCAGTGCGAAGTATTCTTTGCATGTCTGTGCAAGTGTGGCAAGTGGTTCACGAACGATTTCTCGCAGACGATACAAAATGTATTCTCATTTTTGTTTTGCAGCCAAGAAAATTTTTGCAACCATTCTGGACGAAAATTCTTTTTGAAGTCAGTCTTTAATTGGGAAGGAACATCAACACTATAATATAAAATTTTACAATTTCTAATAAAAATTAAACAACCTGCTGCATTCAGCTTCACTTTCGCAGTCAGAAGTGGACGCTTCCCTTAAATCTATTCAATCATTGGCATCAGATTTTATTTTTTTCCTAAGAGATATCTGCGAGCAAAATATTATTATATTTAATATGATATTGAATAACGAGTGTTTATAAATACATTTCCATGAGCGTTTTTCCTTTCACTTGCACACACTTGAACAATTGTAAATTACATTTTGTAATTTATACAAAAATTGACGCAAAAATCCATGTTGTTCATCTTCCTTTCAATTATGGTTTTGTACTTTTGCCTCTTTCTTTCCCTCAGAATAAAGGTAGAACTTTATGCAAAACAAGTTTCCACTGAACATAGCTTCGGACATTCAACATTACGCCAACAGTGCTACTAAATTTCGATTTTTGTAAAATTTCTAAACTTTTACAAAATTTACCAAATCAGAAAATAATGTACCTATGTACCAAGCAAAAATAAATGTACCAATTTTGGTACAATTGTACCAAAGTGGCAACCGTGGTGGAGTGACAACTCGGTTTTTTCTCAAGAAGTTCTTGAGCCGGTTGTCATTTACCTGCATAATTTCCTTCTTATTCACTAGCTTACTTTTTTTGTTTATAGTTTATACTATTTTTGACATTTGATGCCATATTATTCCACCAACTGTCAAAAATAGTAAAAATTAGAGAACGAAAAAGTAAAAAAGAAAATAAAATATATCACCAAATGGCGTTTGATATGAACGCAGCTCGTGGGAAATATTCAAATAAATTGTTTTTCAATTTCAATATTTTTATATAAATTTTCCTTAAATGCGATAGTTTTATTTTCAAATAGTAAATATTTGAAAAATATTTAAATATATTCGTGCATAATTTCAATATATTTTTTATTAAATTCTGTTTAAATATTTTATTTAATTAAAAAAGTATTTAAATAAATTTTTAATATTTACGTAGTCGATTTAAGTAAATGTGTTATTGGTGCAAAAATGACTCGCTTTTTGGATAAATTAAAAAAGTTTTTGGATAAATTTAATATTTTTTTCCCTTAGTGTAGTGTGGTTCTATTGTGTTATTTTGTTGACTGTGAGCAGTGTTGGTTGAAACGAAAAAAAACTGTTGAAATCATAACTTTTGCTCTCAGCTTGTCAGAACTTCGCCAGATTTCTGTTGATGTTGTTGTTGTTGTTGTTGTTGTTGTTGTTGTTGTTGTTGTTGTTGTTGTTGTTGATGTTGTTGTTGTTGTTGATGTTGCTTTTGCTTTTTTATATTTGCTTCTCCATTGGTTGTGCTTTTCCTTGGTGCATTAACTTTGCCTTAGGTGCATGCAATTAATTCAGCAAAAGTGATGCATATGCGTCACATTAGTCGGTTCCCTGAGAGGCCTCATGACTCCGTCAATTTTTTTTTTATTTTAATCATGTACTCGAAATCCTCACCTTCATTTTAGTTCCTTAAAATTTACCGTTACGCTAGTGGTCACAGAGTAAAAATTCCATGCAACGTTTTTTCATTGTTGTAGCGTTTTTACTGCATTATGTGGTTGCCACCCTGAAATCATGACGATAAGAATTTTTTTTTTAATTTCAGTTGTGAGGCGTAATAACACATCTATGCTGTCGTAAAACAAAATTTACCGTAGCACGTCTCTTGAGTGAGTAATAATTCCATGCAACGATATTACATTTCGTTACATAAGCTGTTATCTACACGACCTTACGACGTCAGATTTTTTGACGCGAAGCTTTTGTCTATTTTTGTCGTAAAGCCAAGTATAAATCCTTCATTTTCCTTTTTAAACATTTATCGTAGCTCTTATACTCAGTCACAATTCCTTTGCCTTTTTCAACTTTTTTGGAAGCCTGCTCGGTAAAACGTAACTTCGTCACGTCAAAATTACTTCCTAACATGAAATTTAACAATTTCATCAAAAAACTAGTAAGAAATGATCTTTTTAAATTTTATAGTAAGGATGTGTCCTATTCAAAAACTTTTCGCTCGTGGTAGGAAAGAATTTACTGAGTTGAATACAATTTCTATCTGTTGAAATTAAATTGTAATTTTTGCTGTGCCAAAAGGACGATAAAATTTGATAACTAGAAATTTTGACGTTTTAGATTTCGGTAGTTTAATTTAATTTGCATGATTGTTATAATACTGAAAATTAACAGAATTTTACGCAAATATTTTCCACTTCTGGTTGCTATGCTATCAGAGGCACAAAATTTTGAACTTTTTTACGACTCACGAACTCAGAAGTGTTGTTTTTTTCTGTTTTTGCTTGTGTTTAAAATTTTCTTGGCGATTACCATAATTTGTACTAGCCCCTAGGGCTACATGAATTTTTGACAATAATATTCACCTCACAAGTGCCAAATATTCTCATTCAGACTGTCGAAATTTTATCATCCGAGTGAAAAGTTTCCGAATAGCACACGGCCTAACAGTGGAAAATTGAAAAAGCATTTAATATTCGTGAATATTCTTAATGCGGCCATTAATGGTATTTTTGAAAAAGTCCACCGGTAACTTTTTCGTTAAGTATTTGTCATTTAAAAATTATTAAATAATATTTAATTTCGGTCCCTGATATATGTACTACTATAATCAAAAAATAAGGTGAAATTGTCTTTAAAGTTAGAAATGTTTATTTATTCTTCCAAGATAATTTCATCATCATCAAAGTACTCCGCATCCGAAACAATGCATTTACCTACGCCGAGGTTTTTTCTAATCCTCGAAACAGTCAGATACGTCTTTCTGAGAAGGGATGGTTTTCAGTATTTTTTCGATTCGGCTTTTATCTTCTCAATCTAGTTGGAGCGGTATTTTGAGTTCGTTTTCTTTTGAACATACGGTGGCTGTGAAACGATATGGATGGAGGTTTTGGCGAAATAGCCTCGAAGAACCAAAGTAGTGTAGTCGGTGCATTACCTTAAGGGGTGTTATATACCCCGAACTTTTTTTTTCAAAAACTATTCTTTTGTATTTTCGTAAAGCTTCAAGTCTAAAAAATATGTGGTTAAAATTTCAAGTCGTCATCACAAAAAATAAGGAAGTTATAGCCTATTGAGTGAACCGCCGCCTTCGAGAGCGCGCAGTGCTGGCTCTTGTTTTCAAACGCGTTTTTCTCGAAACCATGTTTTCAAAGTCAATGACCAAGATTTCTCGAAACTCAGTGAACCGTTCGTTTTGATTTTTTTGCAGGCTTATTTTATTCATAATAATCTCGTACTTGTCATATGATTTTTTTTTTCGTAGCTTCGCTCATTAGTTATAGTTAAAATAATGACGAATTTTTGGTCGAAAATCGTTACTTTACGTTCGGAAGTTCGCCATTTTGTGAAAAATTAATATTTTCAAAATCGGATATGAGGAGTGCAAGTTTTGAGTATCTTGTTTAATAATATTTTTCGTTTTTTTTTTTTTGTTTTTTGTTTCAGATGAATTTAGGAGGAGCAATCTTGGTCACCGCTTTGCACCTTTTTTTCACAGCGCTCTTTTTTTTCAACGAATTTTTTTAAAATATCTTTCAAATATTTACTATTTGAAAATAAAACTATCGCATTTGAAGAAAATTTATATAAAAATATTGAATTTAAAAAATAACACATTCAAATTGAAACGGAGGAAGAAAAGAGGAAGAAAAGGAGAAGGAAAAGTAAGGTATAAAATATGAATCAAAATATGCAGGTAAATGACAACCGGTGCAACATATTCGTGAAAAAATATCGAGTTGTCACTTCACCCTACATAGGCCATCATGCGATCACCCATTACACTCACAAATCATATTGCCTAAACATGCAGGCTATATTACCTTTGCAACAAAAACTAAACGAGAACTATAAGAAACCTTCAACTGCAAGAAATAAACTGCAGGAACAGAGTGCGATGCTGTTGCTGTCGGTGTGTGACATAAATAAAATTTTAATACGGAAAAAAAACGAGTTGTAAGGAAAATATTTGATTTATCCACGTAAATATTCAAATAAAATTTATACTCAGGCGTGGTTAATGTTTATACGCGTTATTTCCCTTAGTGTAGACAATAAAAATTTAGGAAAAATCAAGAAATTTCAAATCGATAGCCCAAGTGAAAATATATTTAAAATAGAATTAAAATCGAAAAAGGTCTGGCCAGAATCGTTTGACCGACGTAGGGATATTATAAAAATAAGGAACAAAAGTATTTAGGCATGGGCCTTAAAGTAATATTATGTGCAGACTTTTCTTTTTGTTTTTCTTTTCTTTTTACTTTTCTTCAAAAGAAATACCGTTTTGTTTTTGTTTTTTAATGCTTATATTTAAATTGTTATATGTTAATTTATAATATTATTATGTTTATGCTTTACTTTATAAGAGTTTTTTTCTATTTCCCGGTTTGTCCCTAAACGAAAGCACAGAGATTTTTCCTAAAATGGTTGATTGTTTCCACAAAAAGTCCGTTATTACTTTAAGAGTTATTTCTCTTAGCAAAAGAAACTAATTTTATTTAATTTATTTTATTTTTTTTTATTAAAGAATTAATTTACCAATTTAATGCAATTCATTTTTACTTTACTTTTCCGCAAGAATTTATTTTCAATTTCGTCAATTTGCCTTAATTCATTACCTAAACAAAGTTTGAATGCTATTGATGTCAAGAGAAAAAGGCCCTGATTTAAATACCAGCGGAAACCATTCAAATTTTTCTCAGTGTGTTTCTTATCTATGAATTGACTGATTAACTTTAATTTTTTTTCACTTTTATATAATTGAAAAATTGTGTGCTATTTACATATATGTTTATTTACATTCATCTACTTTATGATAACATTTGACTATATTTGGGGTTGGTTGAACTTGAAAAATTATAAAATGTAGGAGATTTTGTAAAGTTGGTCAGTACTTTGCTCTAGGTCGCCACAGATCCAACAAACCACTGAATAGTATGGCTTCTAATAAAAGTAAACACCAAGTGGAATAATTATAAGAGTGTACAGTTCAAAATTATTGCTACTTTCAGATCTGACTATTGGAATTTTTCAGCTGCCTGTTTGTCCAAATGTGGCTACCAATGTGGATAATGCTATCGCGGCAATAACTGACACTAAGGTTAAAAACCCAAAATTAAAACTAGCTATCTTGCCGGAAAGCTTCAATGCACCCTATGGAAATGAACACTTTCACAAGTATGCCGAAAAGGTTCCGGAAGGTTATACCTGTCAGGCGATATCGCAACTGGCGAAAACACTGGGTATCTATATAATTGCTGGGTCTATTATTGAACGTGTTGAGCCGGATAAATTGTATAATACCTGCACGGCGTGGTCACCTGTAGGGAAACTAATAGGAAGATATCGCAAGGTAAGTGGTCGTTTTAAAATTTGAATGCTTTACTTAATATAAAAGGCATTTAAAAAAAAATCCAAATAGATGCATCTCTTTCAAGTTGACATTGATATCGTACATCATGGCGGTGTGCGCTTCAACGAAGCTGAAACACTTAGCCCTGGCCATGAGCTGACCATAGTTGAAATTGAAAATCACAAAATTGGTCTCGGTATATGCCATGACAAACGTTTCGAAGAGTTGGCGCGGCTCTATCGCAATCATGGTGAGTGCTTGGTTAAGTTTTGGGAACCCTGGAAATTCATATGAAATTCAAGCATTTATTTTGAATTTATTCTAACGATTAAAGCCAAATTTTGTTGTTGTTGTTTTATGTTCACCCTCATAGGTTGTGAAATGCTCATATATCCATCGGCCTTTTGTATATGTCAGGGTCCCATGCACTGGGAGTTGCTGCAGCGAGCACGTGCCACCGACAATCAATTGTTTGTGGTGACATGCGCGCCGGCTCGTGATAACATGACTGGCTATGTGGACTATGGCCACTCGATGATTGTCGATCCCTGGGCTAATGTGCTGCGCGAGGCTGGGATATCGCGTGAGGTGATTGTGGAGGATATTGGTAAGATTAAATTTTGTATGCTTCTATGTATGTGAATGTGTATGTATATGTGTATGTGGATGCGTATGTGTGTGTTCACACATTAACTATTCATCAGCACACATTCGAGTTTGTTGCTGTTTATATTTGCTTTTATCTACATAACAACGAAAGCATTTATTTATTTATTTATTGATTTATTTATTTGCACAGATTTTGGTTTGGTGGATGCAGTTCGTAAACAGATTCCGTTATTTCCACAACGACGCACCGACGTTTATAATACGAAAATCATAAAACAATAAAATTGCGGTTGATGTAGGTGTGGAAAATAATTGAAAATTTCCCTCGTTATTCCTCATTATTTTGATGATGATGGTAAATTCCATTGATAAATATTTTCAACTGAATTGAATTGAGTGTTAAGAATTTAACGAATTTCAAAACGAACTAATATAGAAATAAAATTAATGCTGATGTAAATTAACATATTTTTCGTATATTTTTATTTCTTTTTTTTTTTTTTTTGTTTTTGTTTAGAGATGTTTTTGATTATATTTAGATTGTATTTATTTTAAAATTAATTATATTTCAATAGAATTCTTGCATAAAATTATAAAGCATAAGAAACTATGTGCAGTTTGCTGTGTACTGTCCTTTTGTTTTACCTTTCCAAATAAAATGGACATAATCAGCCCTATCATGAAAAATTTTCTCCCGGGAATTGTAAAAGGTAGTTTCAATTTTTTTAAGATAAAGCTCGAAAACTTTTTGGAAATTTTTAATTAAAATTGAGTTAAAATGAAATGAGTATAAATGAGAAAATGAGTATAAAATAAAAAAATGTTATGTCTTTATTAGCTATCTAAAAGCGGTTTACAAGTTCGTTGGTTTGTCCGTTTTTTTTTTTAAATGTATGTACATCGATAACTCCTAAAGCACTTGCCCGATTTCCGTAATTTTTTGTCAACAGATATATATCATAAACGCGGAGGTCCATTTTTAAAAAAGTGGGTGATATTCGACAAAGGGGCGTGTCACTATTAGAAAAACACTGTATTTCAGTTAATATTTACACTAGGGTACTGAAATTTACAGTAAAAATACTGGGGTAGGCAGAATTATTACAAATTACGGTCAATAAAGTGGGCGTTATTTGACAAAGGGGTGTGGTTATATTAGAAAAACACTGTATCTCAAACAGTTTTGACACTAGGGTACTGAAATTTAGTACAGGGGTAGACACAATTTTTAAAAACTAATGTAAATAAAGTGGGCGTTATTCGAAAAAGGGTTGTGGCAATATTAGACACACACTATATATCAAATAATATTGACACAAGGGTGCTGAAATTTAATACATGTGTAGGCATAGTCATTACATATTTTTTTTTTTTTTTTAATTCGCACTGGAGGTAAGGAATCATCTAAAGATACATATGCCCGTGCTATTTGCATTCACGATTTACATTCTAGATCCCGCCCGGATCAGCCGGGACAGACAAAATGCACCTAAGTACTAAAACTTACCCCCTGTTGGCGATTACAAGTTTCCGCTAAGCACATTATGACTTTGCAGCAGAAATTAAGACAAAATAAAAATTAACGCGAATTTATTAATTAAAAAAAAATGTTAGTAAACAAAACCAAACGACCAGTATGTCTTAAGTAATGAAACAATAATTAAAAGTAATCAATAATTGTCCAAAATTTACACCCTGAGTTCTAAACAAAAAATGACCAAAAAACTGTATTTTTATTTCTATAAATTGGTTTGTGGCATCTGTCCAACCCAAGAACCTGCGTGGAAAAGAGATCCAGCTCTTATTCACCAACACAAATCCAAACATTACACAGATATACATATAAGTATTTATATGAACAAACATAAAAATATAACATAAAAGCCGCTGAACAATTTAGGAGCACCGTCCTAATGTTATTATTTGGACAAGCATTTGGGCCAACGCAGGCAAAAATTTGTGTGGAAAAGAGAACTACTCTGGCCCACAAACCAAGTGACAAAAAATATTTGGTCTAGTTTTAAACACAGGGAGTAACCTGAGCACACAAAACCCAACTCATTATAAAATTAAGAAAAATTTATGTCAACAACAGCATGCTAATCTTATTCGGTGATGTTTACTTCACAAAATATAATATGTAAAATAAAAACCGACAACTCTGAATTTTTAAAGCCAACATTATTAACGATATTACGATATAATCAGCCGCTTATATTTTTGAGATAAAAATATATAAAATTAAATTAAGTGTTTAAATGTAAAGTTATTTTACGTTTTAATACATCCACCGAAGCACACAAATTTATTAAATTATAGTTTCTGTTGAAATCACTACACTTACAGCGAAAAGGGTCGTGAAGAGCGTAATTTGAACTGACCCAACTTAAAAAAATGAAAATGTCTAGATCCTCTCCTTGGAATGTTGAAGTTTAGAGATGAGAGGAGATATTCGGATTCGATCTCACCACAAAGTAATTTATAAACGAAGGAAACATTCAGCATTATTCTCCTGCTTCTTAGGGAAGGCAGTAAAATAAGTCCAAGACGGGTCTCATACGAAGGAAGAACAATATTAGGGTTCCAACGTTAATGACGTAGAGCGAAAAGTAAAAACTGTTTTTGAACCGATTCTATTGCGTCGATGTGGACATTATATTGTGGATTCCAAATTACACACGCATATTCGAGAATTGGCCTAACGAGAGATGTATATAGTAACTTAGTAGTTAAGGGATCATTGAATTCTTTAGCCAACATTGAATTTAGAAACTAAGGACACCTCTAGCCTTATTTACCACCATATTAATGTGGAGATTGAAGCTTAGTTCTGGATCCATAATTACACCGAGATCGACAAAAGTATGGACAATCTCTAAGTTAATGTTATTCATAGCGTAATTTATGCAATAAGGAGTTCTGCGTGCGAATGTCATTTGCTTACAATTTTTAAGTTAAGATTTAAAATGTTAAATTTGCACCAGTTTACTAGTCTATTTAGATCATATTGCAAACGATGTTGTTCGTTAGGTGATTTGAAGTTAAGAAAAAGTTTCACGTCGTCAGCGTACATTAAGATGTTACTGTGTTTAATTACAGAAGGAAGGTCATTGATAAATTGTAAGAATAAAACCGGTCCAAGATGACTACCCTGTGGAACACCTGATTTAACCAAAATATGTTTTGAAAGAGAATTTTTATATATAGCCCTTTGTGTACGTTGTGATAAATATGATTTCATCCAGTTTAACAATATGTCAGGAAACCCAATAAGATGAAGCTTTTTCAAAAGGAGATTATGATTGACACTGTCAAAAGCTTTGCTGAAGTCCGTATAAATAACATCAGTTTGTTGTCCCAAAGTAAAACCTTTTATAACACGCGTAGTAAACTCTAAGAGATTTGTTGAAGTAGACCGTCTCTTAAGGAAACCATGTTGAGAAATAGAAATGGATGAAGATACAAGGTGGGTTATCTGATCAGTTATGATTTTTTCAAATAACTTAGGGATTGCGCTTAATTTTGCGATGCCTCGATAGTTTGAAACTTTAATTTTGGAGCCAGATTTATGAAGGGGTATAATATAAGAATTTTTCCATATGATGGGAAAATTACCACTATGTAAGGAAATATTAAAAATTTTAGAAAGAGGAGTACATAGGTTGCTTGCACATTGCTTTCAAATGCAACTCGGAATTTCATCAGGGCCGGTCGAAAACGAGCTTTTAACTTGTCGAAGGTAATGTATAAGAAAATTGGAGTCTATCTACAAAAGAGTTGGCTGGCAGTGGATAAAGATACTCAGTACTCGTATTAAATGGTATGTCGGAGTAAGTCGATTGAAAGAAATTAGCAAACATGGTGGAAATAACCATGTCACAAGACGAATCTTTCTGATTGAATTTTATAAGGGGTGGTTTTACGTTTTGAGTTTACAAAGGAGTAGAAAAGTTTCGGATTATCATTGAATTGAGACTTAATTTTGATTATACAGGCAGAATAACATTGTGTATTTAATAGTTGATATCTGTGACGACATGAAGAATAGCGAGCAAAATTTTAATTAGAAGCAGATATTTTATATTTTTTAAATAAATAAATTACAGTCAATAAAGTGGGCGTTATTCGACAAAGGGGTGTGGCAATTTTAGACACACACTATGTATCAAATAATATTGACTATATGGGTAGGCATAGTCATTACAAATTACAGTCAATAAAATAGACAAAGGGATGTGGCAATATTATAAAAATACTATATCTCAGTTAATATTGACACTAGGGTACTAATATTTGGTATTCAGGTAGGTGGGTAGGTAGAATATTACAAAAGTCAAATCATAGACGGGATTCTACACAGGGTGTGGAACTTTAAGGAAAGTACTATATTTCGGTTAATATTAATACTTGGGAACTGAAATTTGGCACAGGGCTAAGTAGAATCATTATAAGTTACGGTAAATAAAGAGGGCGGGATTAGAGAAAGGGTGTGTCACTTTAATAAAAATTGTAAAGAGACAGACATGGAAAATACCCAACAAACTTTTAGGAATTAATAAAACAAATTTTTTAAGAACAAAGTGTCATGTTTGTAATTTTCCTCAAGAATATTATTACTTAAAATTTTTCATATTCTCTAAAAAGGAAGATATAAAAATTTTTTAACAAAAAAAAAAAAAACCGACTCAATCAATACAAAGAAAAAATAATTTTAAATAACTTTTCCCATAAATTTCTTGGTCAAATTTTAAAAGTTATTTATATGTATTATAATATTGAAAATCTTATCATTTTCATTTTTTCTATCTCTACTTTTACTATCATCAATTTATTAATTGCTTTATGAACATAAAAGCTTTGAAGTCGGCGCTAATCTTTGACACACTATCATGATCTTTTACCATTCCAGCACTATTTTATACTTTTTTACTTGATGATATGCTGCCTTGGTGACATTGTAGTAATTTTAAATCTTAATTTAATTGCCACTGAAAACAAAACCGCTAAAAAGCTTTTATATTCATAAAGTTATTAATATTCTTATGGTAATAAATTCAAATTAGAAAAAAATAAAATAATAAGATTTCGACTTAGTAAGATAAGCGCCGACATCAAAGCTTTTATGTTCATAAAGCAATTGTTCTAGCGACCCGGACAGAAACGAAGTGAAGAGAACAAGCGATAGACGTATTTTGATAATTTCAGTATTCAGCATTCCCTCATTATTGTTGGTTGTTATTTTGAATTTAAATAAAAAATTAAATTCAATATAATTGAAAAATCTAAAAACAGCAATTAATACATTGATGATAATAAAAAAAAATAGAAAAAAATGAAAATGATAAGATTTCCAATATTATAATACATATAAATAACTTTTCAAATTTGACCAAGAAATTAATGGGAAAAGTTATTTAAAATTATTTTTTACTTTGTAGTGACTGTGAAGTCGGTTTTTTTTTTTTTTTGTTAAAAAGTTTTTGTTACAATTCGAGGTAGAAAATTTTTCATGATAGGGCTGTATATTAAAATTAAAAAATTTAAATTAATAAACCAAACCTTTTAGAATTATGTGTATGTGATATGCAATCGTAAAAACACCCGAGAAAAGCTATTTGTTCAAATAATCCTTAGAAATTTTTAACGTACGTCCATTTCAATCTTAAAGTTGGAAAATTAAAAAAAAAAAATCTTTAGGCCCAATTTATATAAAAACTGGAATGAACCTGCAAAAGTTAAATTTGCGAAGTTGCATTTGTCATAAATGTATTGTGCACGTTAGAAGGAGGACAATATGCATAGCTCGGTTGTCTAAAGCTAAAAGGAAACTATGAAGAGCAATAAATATATTTTTTTCCAATTTTTTTGTGGTTTCTTCGATAGTCCGGGTACTTCTGGGACTACCCTCGCATATCTGTCAAACTACAAACTGTCAGTGGCATTTTTATTCATTTGTCTTTTCAATGTTTTCGTGATGATCTTATAAATCATCGTGTATGTCTTCAACAACTTTACGAAATTTTAAAAATTTGGTACCAAAATTATGATTCTGTACAAATAAACTTGCAGAGCACTTGCACAGAGCTTGATGTAATTTTTTTCCTATACTTGTTGTTGCTTTTGTAATTTGACGTTTGTGGCACTAATAGCTTTGTTATATGACATTTTGAATAATTGCCCTGAATTTTAGTAACTTATAGTATTATTTAACTATTAACTAATAGTATGTCATATTAATTAATAACTAGTAAGAAATGATCTTCGACTGGGTCGAAGCTAAAATACCCCTACGTCCGAACCAAAGTATATTCAAAGTCTTAAGCAGTCAAAAAAATGTTTATTTGTAAAAACATTTTCGTCATAGTTTTAAGAGAAAATATTCTCTTTTGTTTTTTGATAAAGTCACTTTGTATGGGAGGTGGGTGTGGTTTTCACTCGATTTGGTTGAATTTCATACGCAAAGTACAAGTTATATGTCAAAGTTTATGTGCAAAATTTCAAGTCCATATATTAAGTTTTGGAGAATTTTAAGAAATTTTACATTTTTGGTAAAGTCACTTTGTATGGGAGGTAGGCGTGGTTTTCACCCGATTTCGTTGAATTTCATACTTAGAGTGTATTTTATATATCAAAGCTCATACGCAAAATTTAAATTTCATATATTAATTTTTGTGGAATTCTAAGAGATTTTACCGTTTTGATAAAGTCACTTTGTATGGGAGGTAGGCGTGGTTATGATCCGATTTGGCTCATTTCCGAACTTGACCTTTATTTTTTAAATAAAAGCTTAAATATCGAGTTTCGTGATGATAGCTTGAAAATTACGGCTGTAATCGTGACGACAGACGGACAGACGGACAGACAGACGGACATGGCTAAATCGACTCGGGTGGTGATGCTGATCAAGAATATATATACTTTTCTATACCTACCACGCCTCCTTATGATCGTTACAAACGGAGTGACAAAATTTATATACCCCGTTTACGTTTTTTAAACGTAGGGGTATAAAAATTAATATTAAGGTAGATGTTTTATAGAGCGCTGTGAAGAAAGGTGAAAAGTGGTGACCAAGATTGCTCCTCCTAAATTCATCTGAAGCAAAAAAACGAGAAATATTATTAAACTAGATACTTAAAACGTGTACTTGTCAGTGGCGGATCTACATACGGGCTGAAAGGGCTTTAGCCCCCTCCCCCCCTTGGAGAATTTTTTGTATGGAAAAAAATGAAAAAAGGCCAAAAAGACGTTTCGGCATACAAAAGTGTAGTTTAAGCCGCCCCTTCGGCGCCACTGGTACTTGTCATAGCCGATTTTGAAAATATAGATTTTTCACAAAATGGCGGACTTTCGAACGTAAAGTAACTATTTTCGACCAAAAATTCATCATTATTTTGCCTATAACTAATGAACGACACTACGAAAAAACAATCCTATGACAAATACGAGATTATCTTACCTTCTATTTATATAAAAAAGAGTTTTTGTGTGTAACTACGCAATAGAATCCTAAGCTACTCATCCGATTAGCATGTACATTTGTATATGGAAGTATTTTGGAACGGTGCGTGTTTTTGGGCTATAAATTTTGATCCACCACGAACAACAGAGGGCGCTGTAGTACAAAATTTTTACAAAACCGCCTAAAAGTTACAAACCGCTAATGCGATTAGAAAGAAAATCGGTATATAGTGGTTTTCATATTCGCTGAGTGTTTTAACGTTATCTTTTTTTAACCATATTGAACATCATAGGGCGCATGGTACAAATTTTTTACAAAACTACCTAAAACTCCCAAATCTATCTTGCGATTAAAATGAAAATTGGTAAATATAGTGATTTTCAACAATGGTATTTATTTTTTGGAAGCAAATGGAATGGAAGCAAAAAAAAAAAAATAAAAAAACTAGCGCCCTTTCCAAAATTTGCTGTTAAAAAAAGGAAGAGTTCTTTAGGGGTTACATGTATTAAGATATTTTTTTTTTTTGACGTAGAATACGTCATTCTCGGAGGTAAGTAGGGTGGTTGATAGTGATCAGGTGTCGGTATTTATATAACTTTCTGAGCCTTTGGTGGGCCTAAAGTACTGATCGTACAATGTTGATGTTAGCACTTGTTGGTCTGCTTGATCCTCAATGCGACAAAAATTCATGTTAGAACTCTATAACTTATATAAATTTTACACAATTACATGAAATATAAAGCCAACATTTGATGTTTTTGTTTGCTTAAACTTGCTACCTATTTATCGACAGTTTCCGGTTTTATCGACAAAACCATAAAATTTGTATGGGAGCCCCCCTACCCGAGTGGAAATTTGCCTAAGGATAGAGTCAGAAAATGATCAGGAAATCCTTATTTTGATAAGGATCGGATCAGGTCACCAGATCAGCTGCTGATTTTAAACGTGACGCACTTTTTGATAATCATCCTGATCAGGTAACCTTACTACATAGCATTGTCAGGTTGCTATATTAAACCTGATCAGGTAACCTGAAAAGGTAGTCTAATCAGTTTGGCATAATTCATCTGATCAGGTAACCTTATCAGGAAGCCTTATCAGTTTTGAGCACTAACCATGAACAAGGCTTCCTGATCAGGAACCGTGATTCAGATTTGTATTAGAAATTTATTTTGATTTTACTTAAAGTGAATACAAAAAAGGTAACCTGATCACAACCTGATCAGTATTTCATAAAAATGCCGTTAGTAAGGATCAGAAAAGGTCGTTATGATGTCAACCTGATGAGTATTTCATAATAGTGCCGTAATTTAGGATCAGAAAAGGAATCATGATGTAAACCTGATAAGAATAAAAGAAGGTATATCTTATAAAAACAGAAATGGTTTCCTGGTATTAACCTGATCATCCATTCTTCAGGATTCCTTGAGTAATAATGAATTCAGGAAAACATGATACGCACCTGATCAGATATTAATAAGGCTTCCTTAAAAGGGCTATCCGTATCATATCCGGATCGAATTTGGATCAATATAAGGTTTTCCTTAACTGATTTCCACTCGGGTAAGGAGTGGTCGAAGGGAATAGGTGTCGAAGGCAAAAATGTTCCTTTTGCAAAAGTAATGGAGGTCGGTGATACATATTAACCCTCTCCGGCACTCTCTTAAAGGTCATATGCTCAGGTGTATGGAATAAATATTTTGCTAAATAGTTTTTAAAAAAGATGTCATCAAAAGCGAATTGACTAATTCTACGTCTTGTGTTACCGACATAGTCGAAACTACTGTATCTTTTTTTTTTTTTTTCAAAAATTAGTTTTAGACATTCAAAGCATGATATTAAAAAAATAAACTTGAGCTCAAACATTATCTTTGAGCATTCAAACACATCTTAAGAAAATGTATTTTGTAAAACTAAAAATATGTTTTGTTGGTTGTATTCCAGTCATGGAATTGACTTTATTTTTAAGCTATAACTATATTTTTAGTTTTAATATAAATTTAAACTGTATAATAGACTTTGAATCTTTGAACTACTAGTTTAGTTTTGTTTTGTTTTTTTCTTTGTTGACTGAAATTCTTGCAAGGCCTTTGGTCTTTTTCTAACAAAATCATTCAATGGATTGAATCAGTGTTATATACGACATAGCAGCTTTTAGTATCTGCAAAAAAAATGTTAAAGAATATATTCAAAAGTTGTAAAGTAATGCCATGCTTACCATCATAAAACTTTCTAGCGAAGCAACATAAAAAATTGCTCGAATGGTGACTGCCCTTTGTGAACGCAACATTATAAGAAACAACATGTGTCGGTAACGTGGCGATAAGTTGTACCAATCCGACAATTGAACAGCAATACCAACCATGAGACTCTTTAATTAAAAAATAAGCCCTCATAAGAAAACGAAAAATTTTTCTTATTGATAGCCGATCATAATACCTCATTGAATATTATTTCACCACCATAGCAATATATAAAGAGCTGCAACATAATCGAGCAAAGAAAGGAACCATATACCAGCACATTCATGTATTCGTTCATATGCTATAAGAGGAAAAAAAAAATGGAAACTCTAGGTTATAATTAGTGGTTGACTGGTTCCAGGATTTTACCCCGTTACCGATACTCTTTTTTTTAAAATCCGAAGCCGAAAGCGATGGTGAAACCGATGCCACCGATGAGTTTTCAATTTGAATTATGCTTGCTAAGTTATTCCCAATTTCTATATAAATTTTCGTCATAAATATCAAAACTATGTTTTACAACTTAACGTTATATTTTGATCTCAATTGAAAAAAATTTGAAAAGTTTTTGAGGCGCAATACTGAAAAGGTATTGGCAAAGAATACGCTGTTTTTATTTATTACATTATTGATACCGATTTCAGAATTTTGATGTGCAACGTTGCCAATTTCATAGTTTTATAACCGAGACTAAAACCGATTTTTTAATTTCATACCGACACCAGCCATTAAAGTCGAACATTAGTTAAATAACATGACAAAGTTAATTGAATAGGAAACATTGATTGTACCGTCACAAGTTGATACACAATAAGACACACTTCCAGCGAGGTCATCAGAAACTGTCCAAAAACTACGGGTTTGTAGATTTGACACACCTCATGGCTCAGACGCAACAAAATGTTATGATAACGCACAAGGTTTGAGATATCTTGCTGTATTTTAGAACCTTCAATATATTCATCATTTTCCAGGCGTCTTCCTTTTTTTAAAAAATTCTGCAATGATCGAAAATGAGCTCGCAGATTGATGACAAATGTCAAAAAAATTCCATCGACCGCACATGAGTACAATACAACCACAACTGTAACGCAACCTGTGTAAATATAGGCTAATTCATAGCCAGGTGTTGACTCAAAATCGAAGGAAAACCTAGGAGAAATATGAAATGGGAAAAAATGCATAAAATTATCTATTAAATGCATTCTATTATAACGTAAAATGTATAAGTAAATTAAGAAATTTTTTAAGATATTCTCATTGCGGTGGATATTTGAGTTATATGAAAGTAAAAAAGCAAATTCAAATGCATGGCTATCCATTTCGTAGCTTTTGCAACCCTGATATGTCAAACATACCTGTCAATGCAATTGTTGTTTTATTAGTATTGTGTCCGACATCTACGAAAATAGATCGTTAAGGCATCGAACAATTCGACTTCGAAAAAATTATATTCGACTGAGCCAAAGTTAAAATACCCGACAGCCGAACCAAAGTCATACGATTGCGTTTAATTTCATACTCAGAGTTCAGTTCAATAAAAAGTTGAGTTTTTTCTTGCCTACAATTTTTTTTTTAATTGTTTGGCAAAATTCGGAACGGTTTAAAAGATACGAACCAAAATGCTAAAAAAAAAGTTGGTCACTTTTTCGTATTTTTGCGGTTTTGAAGTTTCGTAAAGTATTTTCGGGTCAGTTTATTCTATACTTTTTACTCCCAAAAATAAATTCTTTTCAATAAAAAATCAATTCTATATACAATAAAATCCGATCGGTAGCCAAGCTATTTACGTCCAGCGCTTTAAGGAACAGCATTTTAGAACTTCATTACTTTTCAATGCCTACCATGCCTTCTTATGAACGTAACAACCGGAGTGACAAAATTATCATGCTCCTTTCACGTTTTTTGAACGTAGAGGTATAAAAAAAGGTGGCGTCCGTGGCGTAGTTGGTTAAAGTGCGTGGCCGCTATGTCAACGAACCTGGCGACCCGGGTTCGAAACCCAGCAGCGACAGAAAATTATTTGAATTCAAATAATTTTTCTGTACGGTCGCCACCTCTCTGCAGACAATGGCAAACCTCAGAGAGTAATCAAAACGCCATGTAAAACTTTTTGAGAACAAGAACATTCCGTTCATCGGCGTTAAACCTATAGGTCCGGTTCTCGGTCAATTGTGTACAAACTTAATAACATGCACAACACAATTGATCATAAGAAGCTAGGTCAAAGTCCTTTCAAAGGCTGAAATGGCCAGTTATTTATTTTTTTTTATTTTTATATATCTCTTAGTAAGTCCATCCAGTTTTGTGTAAATGGGTGTGACGCGTTCGTTTCTGGAAACAATTTTTGTCCAAAGACTTTAATCTTTAGATCTAAATTTACTCTAACTAGTCAATGCAAGATAAATAAATTTTTTAAAATCTCATGTCCACATGTGCTCTAATAGGCAGTCACTCTCATTCTTGGAAAATCTGGCGCTTACAACCGTTGGTCAGTTTTGGCCACGGATAAGAAATTGCGCCAGGAATCGCATATCAGAAATGGCTGGCCGTCAGTTGGAAACACCAAGCGTAGTCAAGTTATTCTTGACACTTGATCCTTACAACGAAGAAGTAAGGATCTTCTTCTGCGTTGACCACAACCGGGCACCAAATCCGCCTGTTCTCACGAGCAGCCTATCCAAACCCATGATAAAGGAGGATTGTCGCAGGCAACGGGTTCGCCCTATCCTGTGTAAACGTAGAGAGACTACCCAGATCCTGGAGTTCGTCGCTCAATCTGGGAGTAGGTGGACTGTTTGACTTGATCAACGATAGCGTATGTCTACGAAGGAATAGCAATGATCCTTAAAATTTGTTAGCAGGGGGATAGTCTTTACGCTCGGCAGACGTACGATCACAATTTTCACCGGCACATTGGCATTGGTTTCATGGATAGTCTTAAAAAGACTGGTTAAACGATGGTTAATAATTGCCACGCATATGTCGGTGTGTCTTAGTGCGTGCCGAGGTAAATCCCTTTTGCCCGGGGAGACTATCGTAGCGCTGGCCCTTCGGGGAGTATCGTGCTGGCTGTAGTAGTTCAATGTCGCGAACTCGGCATGGAGTTGCGCTTAATCAACCGAGTGGTAATGCCCATAAATTGTCAGAGATGTTAGATGGGTCTCGATTTCCACCAATAAATGTGTATGGTGACCCAACTAATCATCCATAATTGGTACTGTTGCGTTCCAACATTGGTTGCTATCCATAGAGTATATTTATTAATTTAAATATACCCTTAAGTATGGTGTGTAACCGGTGTTAAAACTGCTATGATGGGGCGTTGGTCGCCACTGGAGTCATGGAAGCGACGCTCAAGGGAGGTTGTATGGACGTTGTATTTGTATTAGCATGGTTCGAATGTCCCGAAGATTTATCTGTTGGACATCAATTCCATGAACCTCGACCCCATTGCCATGGGGCAACGTGAAATTAAGCCTATACGGCAGGTGTTCACGTTTCAATGAAATGGAATAACCACTGGGCACCGAATCGAATATTTTTTTCCTGGAGCGTCGTTTTCCATTCGCTCAACATGATCTAGCCAGCGGAGCCGCTCGATTTTAATGTGATTAAATATGTCGATGTCAGCGTACAGCTCATACAGCTCGTGGTTCCATCGAATTCGGTACTCGCCGTTGACGCAGATTGGACCGAAGATCTTACGAAGGATCTTTCTCTCGAAGGCTCTCAAAGTCTTTTCATCAAAACTGCTCAACGTCCAGGTTTGTGCTGCATATAATAGGACGGGCATGATTAGTGATTTATAGAGCGTGAGTTTTGTTCGTCGAGAGAGGGCTCTGCTTCTCAATTGCCTACTTAGCCCAAAGTAACACCTGTTGGCAAGAGTTATCCTTCGTTTTATCTCAAGACTGACATCGTTGAAAGAGTTAATGCTGGATCCCAGGTAGACGAAGTCCTTAACAACCTCGAAGGAGATGTTGTCAACAGTGACGTGGTTTCCAAGACGCTGGGACTGTTTATTTGTTGACACTAGGTATTTCATCTTATCTGCATTCACTGCAAGACCCATTCGACTCGACTCTTTCGCTAATCTGGGGAATGCTTCACTGACTTCGCGCGTATTATGGCCAATAATATCTATATCATCAGCATACGCCAGCAGCATACTACTTTTGTAGAATATAGTGCCACTGCGTCTCGAATCAGCAGCTCGGATGATCTTCTCCATCATCAGGTTGAAAAAGTCGCACGATAAGGAATCACCTTGTCTGAAACCTCGTTTGGTATCGAATGGAGGAGTGAGATCCTTCCCGATCTTAACTGTGCTGCTGGTGTTGCTCAGTGTTTTCTGCAGATGCGTATTTTAATTTAGATTAAGCGGGGTGCAAAAACGAGCCATGGTTAATCCAATAAGTCGCTCGGATGGACGATTAGCTTTACTCATCGAAAGACTATTCATTTTAAAATGGCAAATTCCACTGATCACAAATGATTACATATTTATGAGATCTGATCATCGTATGATAGCTTCATGCTTATCGAAAAATGGCACCTTTAAAACGAAAGCTATTTACATGGAAATTTTTACTTTAGATTCATAATCAGCGACCTCGAAAATGTGTTCTCTGGCATTTTCAAACAATTTCATGTCATCCCAGAAAAAACGACACCACGGGTTAAAAGTCTATTTAAAAAACAGGCCGTTTAGAAAAAGCACCTTAGAAAGAAATAAGTTGATTTGATGTTAAAAAATACTTCTTTTGAAAATGCAATTAGCTTTTACCCGTTGACCCAACGCTTGGAGTACATAATAATACTTTTTGTTAAATCCGCCATATTTTTTTTTTTTTTTTGAGCTATGAAAATGTAATTTTGACCCCAGAAATCGAAGCTTACGTAATGATATATAATAATATATATGTAATATATTATATATATATCCATTCAAGAATGATGCTCAAAAATAGCCCGAAATTGCACTACCTCGGACGTTAATGAGTTAAGAGTGATATACATCGATTTCGTTTGATACAAGTACCTCATAGGCATTGGCAGCTCCCGCATGTGTGTGTCTTTCGTCACCAGTCCAGCCCATAGCATTCGGACAAATGGTGTCATCATAAAATAGACTCCTGTGCAAAGTGTTGACGTAAAGTAAACCTTTACCAAACGTTTTGACTTCAAATTCTCAGCTTGCAGCACTTGTTTGGCAAAAGGGTCGCGCACTGATGCATAGAAAAACTCAGTACGAAAAAATAAACTGTATTCTGTACAACCCACTCGTACTTACTTTCTTCAAACATAAGTGTAAAAGTTGTCATTAATTTGAAAAATTTCTGCTTGCCACTCAAGAAGGTAATCATCTTTATCACTGCTAAGACATTTGTAAACATGATGCTCAATCCAGCTGTTGCCAAAGATAAATCGTCTCTATGATAAATGCAATAACTCGTCATGGGCCACTGTGCTGATGCCACCAACAGCACCGCAAAACCATGCACCACTGTCCATTGTATTCCCAAGTGTCGTTGTTGTTCTCTTGGATTTGCGGGTAGTGCGTGTCCCACGACACGCAGAAATGTTCGTTGGCGCTCAAATAAATCTTCCATTGTCTCTTCCGGTATGGATTACTTACCTTTACCATACACACACACAAACATATATACACACTAACTCACACAATAGACGGCTTTGTTAGTCGGAACTATTAACTTTTTGATTTGTTGCCCGCTTTTTATAACATCAACTAACTGCTTTGTTGTGGGCGTGTTTAAACTCTTCAACAGTTTTAATTGTTATGCTTTATGTGGCATTTAACTGTTTGTCATTTATGTCAATTGCTGCCATCGTTATTAAATAATAATTACTACAGTTTGATTAGTTGCGAACGATATTATAAAGAGATGATATTAGATAGAAATAATGTTAATAGGTACTGTTGAAAATTCAAGTATGCAGTTATTTTATGTTCTACCATTCCTAAGGCACACATTGGGAAATCATTGTTAAAAACTCTCGCATCGTCAAGAATCGTACAAAACAAAATCCGATTGAAAATTAAAGTTGCATAGTTGTAAAGTAAATTCTTTGAAGAATTCAGAGATGGCTTTGTTTTTCTTTTAATATACTTTCACGTTCACACCGTGCAGTTAAGAGATGAATTATGTGGTTATTATAAATTAAGTTAAATGAGTTAAGATAATTATTGTTTTGTCAATTATATTATTAAACAATATATTGGAATTTTGTTGTTTTTTAAATTTTTATTTTCTTTTCTATTGAACCCACAATTTTTAGAGGTATTCTAATTGCAATCCTGGTATTATTTTGTTTGTATGTTATCTAGTTCTGTTTATAAGGCAATGTTGATGAATTTAGACAAGATGTTATTTTATTTTTTTTTATTATTAAACTAGCCTTATCCCGGCGCGCGTTGCTGCACCCTGCAACTATATGGGAACATAATAGGTGTATTCAAAACTTTTCGTAGAATCATAGTTTGAAACCACTGTAATTTTCCACTGTCCGTTGCAGTTTCCCAGTAGCAGGAGCTCACCAAATAGTAACTCTATTTTGAGTTTGTATGTAAATACAGCTACTTTTACTTTCAAAGCTATTCGATAATACAAATTTTAATTGTATGGGCGGAGCCACACCCACTTATATAATGCCCATCCCAGTTTTCTAGTAGATGGACATTACCCAGTTTTAGTACAGTTGCCGACAGTGAGCATACAAACTAAATTATCAAAATGTAGCCAAATCGACGAAAACAGTAGGAAATATAGCATTTTTATTTGTGGGCGGTAAAAGGGGGTGTGACAGAAATTTAAACCATCTCGTACTTGAAAAAAATTTACAGCTTCAGCTCTGTCGGCTCAGCAATTTTGAAGTTTCCAGCCATCACACAGACAGCGTTTTGCTTTTTGTATATATATTTTGGATAAAGATTATTGGCTATAACTTTTGATTGGTAAGAGATACTAAGATAATTATTTCTAAAAAATTAACTTTTTAGCTGTTTTAGTTTTTCAAAAATATAAAAACACAATATTGAAAAAAAAATTTTGTTCGAAAAAATCAAGGGTAGGCCTTGTTTTGTTAATCACAAAAATGGTTTTTAATTTTTACGTAAAATTGAAATAATTTTTGCCTATAAATATTATAGCTTTTAAATAGAGTTGAAAATTTGCGAATTTGAATTTAAATTATTTTTACAACAAAAGCAAATTTTGAGCCATTTTTTGAGGAAAACTCCGAAATTTCAGACCTTTTTTGAAAAAAATATTTAAAATATATATACTCAACTAACGGTATTTTTGCAATAAGGTTTTCATAGTACTTTGATGAAGCTTTAAGACAAAAAAAAAAATTTAACAAAGTGTATAAAAAAGCAGCGGAGATATTTGAATCGAAAATCACAAAATTAAATTTCTGATTGTGTTTTTCTCATTTTTGAGCACGATGTTTTGTTGTTGTAGTAAAATTTTTCATAGTTTTCAAGATATGTTCATGTTTTTGATGTCAAAATAATGGAAATTTTTTAATTTTACTAAATTTAAGAAATATTTTATATTTTATAAATATTTGCATATGTAACAACTAACAATACACGATTTTGTAAAAAACTTGTACTACAGCACCATCTGGTGTCCAAGGTGGTTCAAAGAAGATACTGTCAAAAAACTCATCGTACCTGAAAACTTCTATATACCAATTTTTATTCTAATCGCATGAGCGATTTGGGAGTATTAGGTGGTTTTGCAAAAAATTTGTACTACAGCGCCCTCTGGTGTTCAAGATAGGTCAAAAAAGATTGCAGAAAAACACTCAACCTACATGAAAACCAATCTATACCACTTTTTATTCTATTTGCATAAGCGGTTTGTGAGTTTAAGGCAGTTTTGTAAAAAATTTGTACTACAGCGCCCTCTGGTGTTCAAGGTGGATACATCAATTTTTATTACCGTACACACACCCGCACCGTACCGAAAAACTTCTATACACAAATGTTCACGCTAATCGGATCAGTAGTTTAGGAGTCTATTGCATAGTTACATACGACATTTAGTTCCAAAGCAATTCGATATCATAAATTTGACCTGTGTGGCCAAATTCCCCCGTGTTTAATGTTCGCTCAAATATATTATAACTACCTCTTGGGCTCATAGCGTCTGAATAATAATATTTTCTAAAAAGTGGGCGTATATATAGTTAGACCACGCCTAGTTTTAGTATAGTTGCCGACAGTAACCATACTAACTTATTTACCAAATTTAAGTCTAATACGTCCAAAAAAGTTTTAAATATAGCATTTTTATTGATTTGTAGGTGGTAAAGGGGGTATGGAAAAAAGGGGTATGGAAAATTTTTACTATACCCATATTTTTCGCGCAAATGCAAACTTGCCAAATTATTCCAATATTCCATTTATTTCCAATTACCCTTGCAAATATTTCCCCATATACACCATATGTACGCACCTGTATTTTTACACACCTCTATTGTTGATAAGTTCACTAAAATGCTTATAATTCAAGAACCAATACACACACAAGGACCATTTATACAAAAAACCTTCGTATTGACGTCACCTTTCATGGGTAATTTTCAGACACAAAATCGGTTCACGCATTACCGAGAACATCAATTTCGTACACAATGCAATTTTTTTTTATATATATAGAAGAATGAAGACAAATTCGGGAACAAATGAAAGGATTGGGACAAGGATGAAGATACACTGTCACGTCAAAATCTACGGATGTGACCACTATACAGCCAAATTATTTTTAACTTTTCCAAGCATTTTTCAATAAAAATAAAAAGATAATAAGAGAAAAAAAAAGAACGATTTTGATATGGTCGAATTTCGACCACAGGCAATACTAGTAATTTTAAATGTAGCAATTTGAAGCTAGTGAGTCAGAGATTCCGTTTTTATAATGATTTACTTTTTATCATTTTTAAGATAGAAATCAACTTCAGTCTATTATTTGTGATCGATTCTTTTTTCGATCATATTTAACAATATTTTTTTATCGTATTTTTTCCATCAGAAATAAAAACTATTTTTTTATCGTTATTTTTTCGATCAAAAATAAAAGTTATTATTTGATCGTTATTTTATCGATTAGAAATAAAAATAATTTTGTTATCATAATATTTCGATCACAAATAAAAGTTATTTTTTTATCGATATTTTTTTCAAGCAGAAATAAAAATAATTTTTTATCGTTATTTTCTCGCACAGAAATAGAAGTTATTTTTTAATCGTTATTTTTTTTTATCAGAAATAGAAATACAGCATTGATCTGTATTTTTCTAATCAGAAATAAAAATTATTTTTTTTATGTTAACACTATATTTTAAATTTCTGATGTGAATAAACTCAGTGCAGATTTTTAGTTATAACCCGTTAATTATAGTATCAAAGATGTGAGTTGTATGGGAAAGAAAGACTGGACCAAGAATTTTTATAAGCTCTGGATGCAGTGGCGTACCTAGAAAATTTAGCGCCCGGGGTGAAAAATTATTCGCCGCACACCTCCCCGCCCACCACACCCCCCCCCCCCCCCCCCCTCCCTTATTTTATATGATCCTCATACATACAAACTCCGTAGATCAAGTAATAATATAATTTTCCAGATAGTTTTTCACAATTTTTATGTTCTATTTCATTATTCAAAGATAAATTAACCCTGAAAGATTGTAGAGGTCAATCGTACGGCAATGCACCAACAATGGCCGGTATTCATACAAGAGTCCAGCAGAGAATCATCGACCTGAATGAACAAGCTGTTTTCGTTCCTAGTGAAAAGCATTCTCTCAATTTGGCAGGAGTACACGCATCTCACGTCAATGTCCGAGCAGTAACATTTTTTTGGACAACGCTGTATTGTTCCTCACTTATTTCTCGTCCTCTACCCGCAGATGGGACGTTCTTAAAGAATACGTGAGTATAACGGTCAAAATAAATTGTGAAACTAGGTGGAGTTCAGAAGCTGAAGCTGTGAAACCAGTATCAACACAATTTGAGGGAGTCATTTCAGCGCTGGAACACTTGAGAGATACGGTCACAGAAAATATTGATACCAGACAAGATGCAGCGTTGGTTATCAATGCTATAGAAACATTTTATTTCATCGCTCTTTTGTTTTTATGGGCAGAAATTCTCGTATCATTTGACAGAGTTCAGAAACGTTAACAAGGAAAAGGAATCAGTTTCACTTATGTACTTGGACAATTGCAAATGTTGACAGACAAACTGAATGATTGGAGACTCGACTTGTGCGACCGTGCTATTTGTAAAGCTAAAGAAAAATGTAACGAGTTGGGTGTTAGCACCGTCAAAAGAATTCGAAAAAAGCGAAATATGCCTGGAGAAACATCTGAAGATTCTGGATTGAATTCGGAAGAAGAAATGCGACGATCTCTGATTGAAATTTTGGATAAACAAATTTGAAGAAGATCGATGAACGTTTTGATTTTTTGTAACTTTAAAAAAATAATACAACTCCCAGAGATTTCTACAAAGATGAGCAAATATTACTAACGATACCTGTTTCAGTTGCTTCCTGTGAAAGGTCATTTAGCAAATTTAAATTGATGAAATCTTACATGAGATCAACCATGAGTCAAAGTAGTTTATCAAACCTTGCAATTCTTTCAATCGAAAGTGAAACTGCTGCAATGTTAGATTACAAGGATATAATACGTGAAATTGCACCAATTAAATCGAGAAAGTGAACTTTTGAGTTTTTTCATTGTTATGAAGAACAATTTTGGGTTTTCAATATTTCGAGAATATGAAATAAGATCGAAGTTTTATTTATCTTTTTCATAGATGTAAAAATTGAGATTGTGATAAAAAAATTTTGCATAAAAAAATTGTTGTGTATCATTTCTTCATTTTGAGGAACAGCGGAGCTCGTTTTGCCTCCCCCAACTTATGGTTATGTTGAATATACTATCTGTAATCGTATGAGTAACTTATTATAAAGTCATCCAGGTTAATTGAGTTTCCCACTTGCCGAAAATTTTTCCAGAATGATTGGCTTGGTCTATTTGAACCAAATCTGCTTCCATAAAAATTAGTTTTTTTTAACTAAACAAAGAACTTATTTTAAAGCCTAGTGCACGTATTGAACTAAAAACTAACCATCTTTTTGTCGACATTAAATAGTTAATCATAATTTTAGATAATCATAAACTTAGATAATAATTATGCTTTATAATTTGTTTGATAAAGACAATAATTTGTATTTGTATTTTAAAACAACTCATTTGCCGCGGGTTAACTTTGATACAAAAATACGCACGTTCCAAGTTGAACCATTCGACACAATTAATTTTCTCAAGCTCTTCCAAGAAAACAAAAAATATATTACATGCTTTGATCTTTAAGTTTATCTAAAGATTTCACTTTCACCCAAATAACACAAAAAAAAGTGAAACAAGAAACATTCGTGCAATTAATAGTCATGATCATGATGGTATAATAGGTAAAATAAAAAACAAAAGTATAATTTTTATGTCGTGATTGATGTTATCTCATTTGGTTTGTATGGAAGAGAAGACAATCAATCTGCAAATTGAGCATTATTTTGCGTAGACCTTTTGTAATATTTGATTAGACCATTTGTAGTATTTCTGGGTATACACAGAGTTCAAGATCAATTTTCTAAAGAGTTGAGGTACAGCAAGTATAAATGTCTCATGCTGTGCACAATATTGACAAAAGTGTCTAAAATAAAATGACTAACATTGTTATTATATTCATAAATGTGACTCAGAAAAGCAGATTCTTTATAATTTTTTTTTAAAAATATTTATTAACAATATCAAAAACAAATTCGCTATTAACTAGAAGTAACAAAAAAGTCATGGTCCGTTTTAATTTGAGACCCACTAAACTATCTTATCTCGTTAGAAATTTGGTGGTAAATAGCCATTGTTCGAGTGAGAGCCACCGTTGGTGGAACCGCCTTGACCATGATGCACTGAACTGCCACCGATGGCACCGCCATTGAAATGGCTACCACCCGCACTAGCAACAGAACCAGCAGATCCAGCACCAGCATCGCCCAAGGAACCAATAACTGATGTGACGGGGGCCGTACCTTCGTCGGTAACCTGACTGCTGCCACCCAAAGCATCATATTGAGCCTGAATTTGTTCCTGGGCATGTGCAGCCTCTTCATTGGTCTTATACTTGATGAAGAATACTTCGGGCTTAGTTGTTGAGGTTGCGTGCTCCAATACTTCCGCATTGAAGTCAGCAGCATCGGTTTTCCTGCTTAGGACATAAATGACAGTCTTCTCTTCGTTGACGGCAGGGCTGATCTTGATGGCAGTCTTCTTGCTTGACTTAGCTGGCGCCTTGATGAACACAACATTGTAGTTCTTCTTGGGCACACCGACCGTGATGTGTTTTTCCTTGTAGTCCTCTTCAATATCTTCGGGTGCTGAGTGGATAAAGAAGCGTTTCGAGATTATTGCTTGGGTTGCCTGTTGTTGTTGGTGGCCACCAAATTGCTGTTGGTGTTGCTGTTGCCCTTGTTGATGAACCAAAGCGCCGCTGCTCGAACCCTGACTCAGGAAACCATGTGAAGATTGACCACCATTGAAGTAACCAGATGATGAGGAACCCGTATTCAAAGCTGAAGAGGCGCCACTAAAACCTAAACTACCGCTAGCGTAGCTCTGTTGACCACTCTGTTGCACTCCACCAGCTGGGTAGTTGTAACCTTGTGGAGCGGCAATAGCCACAGCGGACAAACACAGAACCTGTTGAAATATTAATACATATTATTTGTTGGCTCTAAAGATATGCCTGCTTCGCCGTTAATCCTTACAATGAATCCACGCATTTCTATGCTTATTTTGATAGTTGAGGGCTAGTTAGTGTTGTTGTTAGTTTGTTGAACAAATAGTTTCTACTGAAGATCAACACCAACACCTACCGTTTTTATACCTAAACTCAATGACTGACTCAACTTAAGTCACAAGTCATTTTTAACTACTTGTCGTGTTGTTGTCTTGTTATTAAATTCATCTTTCTTCTTTATTTAGTTGGATGTTTTTGTTGTGACTTCTGTTGCCTTTAGCACTGAAATCCCCAAAAAATTTTTATAGTTTGATAGGCGAAGATCAGTAGACGAAAAATCTGTTAATTACTCGACTTGTTGCCCATTCGTAGCTGTGGATGTCTTGCGTATGTCTTCTTGTACCGGCACCTATAATGTTAGGATAGATTAAGGTATTCTGCATGCATCCATTAATTTAACGATCTCGCCGAGATTAAATAAAATCAAATATATATTTACTTTTTTTCACGAAGATCATGGGCTTGCCTCAACTTAAAAGTAAATAAAACAGACAAGCCTTATAATGTAACGCTCAGCAAAAATCTTTAAAAAAAAAATAGATTTCAAATATAATATCATTAATGGATCCCAAATAGATAAGTGATAATGTGCAGTTAATGGTTATAACTTAAAATTAAGTAATTAAAAAAGAATTAACTTTATAGAGATTAATCGAAAACATCCATAAAAATAATGTTTCACAAACGAAAAGTTGCATGCTGGAATGTCGATTTGAAAACGACTTTTTGTACTGAAATAGTCTAATGTTTTTTTTTTCTTTTTTATTTTAGTTTTTATTTATTTTTTTTTTTTTTTTTTTTTTTTTTTAATTTTTATTTAAGGTGAAGTGTCGAACGGTCTTTTAAAACAAATTTTAAGTTAGCTGCGAAATGTTCGTTTGTTCTTTTCTAAAATGTTATTTATTTGGGTCAATTGCAAAAAAAACTTACGCAAAGAGGTTTTTATGTTTTGTTATTAAAGTTTTTTAAATTTTCCCGTTAGAGTAGTCAAATTAAGTGAAAATTAATGGAGAATTCGAAGTTGTTTTTAGGCCCTGCAAAAAATAAGTTTTTCTATGATTTTTATACGATTTTTGTATTGAACGTCACACAGCAGATATACGGGAAAAATCACTAAAAATTTGAAAAATGTTGTAAATGAAAGCTTACTGTGGTGTTTGTTAAGTTATTTAATCAGTTAAATCAGCTTTTGCAAAAATCGCCATTTCAGTTACAGAAATAATAATTTTTTGCCAATTATACCTACATATTTTACAATTTTAACGGGAAGAAATTAAAACTTTTCTCCAAAAAGACATCAAGATAGAGGTTATTTTCAAAGTAGTACAATTGCAGCAATAAATAATAAAAAACTGTTAAATAATAAGCAATTTCAGAAAAAACAACAGTGACGTTCAATATATTTTGTGACGTTCAATACATTTTGTTGCGCTTAACCAAATAATTTAAATAAAATTGGGAGTTTAACAAAAAACAGGTTTATTCTTTTACAAAAAAAAAAGTAAATATAAAGTATATAATTCAGCCATACATAAAATTGTCATCCTATTTGTTTTTCTTTATTTTTTTTACAAAAAATTAAAAAAGTCAATAGCTAGTTGAATTTGTATTGAAAATTTATTAAGATATTCACGTTTTACAATATAACTTCTGAACCCTTTAAAACCACATTTTCATTTTATATCATTGGAAAGGTATAACCTAACGTAAAAACGTAAAAAAATGAAAATTATATAAAAAAAAAAAATTATAGCACGTGTTGCTGGCATGGTATTAAACTTAAACAAATAAAGAATGAGTCAACTTATTGCAATATTTTCAAAAAGTTTGTACTTTTCCTCAAAATAGATGAAATAACTTTTCCAATGATACTATATTACCGGTAATCGGTCATACATAAGTTGATTGAGCTACGTTGTCTCAAAATAGACCATATTTTGGCCACGAACAATTATTCTAAAAATTTATAACTTCGAATTTGGTTTTCATATCAATAAACCAATACAAGAAAAATATTTGAGCCAAATCGGAGATGATCAGCGCAACTGATCACTTCAATGTGAAATGGGCGGTATCAGTTATTAAAAACAAAAAACAAAAATCAGGTCAAAGTCATACAAAGGTACCATTCTTTTTGCTTTCGTTTATATTCTGCATTTCGTTCCTTATCTAACTTTCTTTTTTCCCGATATCTTTGTGCTCTTTCAGTAGGCGTTAACTTTGCTATTTTACTCTTAAATATACAAAAACGAAATACAAAATGAATACTTCTTAAAAGTGACGTTCAATACATTTGTCACTTTTTAGTTGTTTTTTCTTAGGAATTTTATTTTTCAAATATACGAAAGCAAAGAAATTAATCAAAACCTATTAAACAATGATTTTAAACTTGAAGTTTTTTGATTTACTATTTTTGCTTTAATAAAACTCCGCGTAACGTTTAATAGAGTTTTACACGTACTTATCACGATGAACTGATAAAACACAAAAAAATTTACTTTAATATTATTTAATCGTCTTAATTTTTAGAATTTCGTGAGAACTAATCTCTGCACTTTCTTATTATAACTTTCTTGCCATCTATACCTCACCTAAATTAAAACTAACGAAGCGTAAAAAAAGTGACGTTCAATACAATGCGCGGCGACTAAATGTAAATCGAAAGCCAAATTCGCGATGACAATATTTTGAGACTAACAACAAAACAAAACATAAGAATAAATGCTATCATTACAGAACAGTTATTATTTGTTATATTTTTGCATTGTTTTCAACTTTTTTTTCACATTTTTCATCAAAAAGTATAACTGGGGACACATGCTTTTGTATTAAGCGAGTACGAGAGAGCAATATAACATTCTTCAAAACAAATATGCAAACAATTTTAGGATTCTGAAAAATATATTTTGTCAATAAATACTCTTCAGTGATCACTTCTCATGTTTTATTTGTTTTTTTCTTTTTGTCTTTACCTAAAAACAGAGTTAAAAGAGCGGGGACAAAAAAAGATCATTTTGTATGCAATTGACCCATTTATCATTTATCTTTTTTTAAGCCAGTACTAACTGATTTTGAATAAAACACGTAAAATTTCATTATGTAGATAATTTTTTCGTTCAACCGAGAGAATATATTCTGCATTAGTTCTTAATAACTATTTCGGTTATGATAACCAATATGCAACCAAGATGCAACGTTTTCGACCACTTTTTCAAACATTTATAGCCGTAAATCCCAAATGAAACCAATAATGTTGGTTCCAATGCATCGTTTTTTGGTGGTTTGTCAGTCTTGACTTTACATATTTATGAAAACAATTTTTCTTCAAATGTTTCCTTCAATAAGTTGACTGTTGGAACCACACCTTTTTCATGTCAATTCCATAGATAAAATACACAACTGGTCATTTCAGCCCTACAAAAAAAAAACGAGCGAGCCTTACAGTAGTCGCATATGATATATATCATCTGACACCTTGGTATTAAAAAAAAATGAAATGGTCGTTTGAGCCCTTGAAAGGACTTTGACCGAGCTTCTTATGATCAATTGTGTTGTGCTTTTTGCGAAATGTTTGAACACAAATGATCGAGGTCTAGACCTACAAGCTTTATGCCGATTCCGAACGGCTTATGTTCTCAAGAAGCTTCATGGCAGTTTTTACTACCTGAGGTTTGCCATTGTCTGCCTTGTTAATAGCCCTGGTTAAAAAACATTTATAGTGATTAAAATCACCTGAAAAGTTTTAAAATCATTCCGCAAGTCCCTGTTACGCTGAGTTGAATTAATCTCAATTTTTTTGACGTAGAATACGTCAATCTCGGAGGTAAGTAGGGTGGTTGATAGTGATCAGGTGTCGGTATTTAAGTCACAATTTGAGCCTTTGGTGTGCCTAAAGTACTGATCGTACAATGTTGATGTTAGCACTTGTTGGTCTGCTTGATCCTCACTGGGAGAAAAATTCATGTTTGAACTCTCCAACTTATATAAATTTTACACAATTACATGAAATATAAAGCCAACATTTGATGTTTTTGTTTGCTTAAGTTTGCTACCTATTTATCGACAGTTTTCGGTTTTATCGACAAAACCATAAATTTGTATGGGAGCCCCCCCAAAGAGTGGTCGGAGGGAATAGGTGTCAAAGGCAAAAATGTTCCTTTTGCAAAAGTAATGGGGGTCGGTGATACATATTAACCCTTTCCGGCACTCTTTTAAAGGTCATATGCTCAGGTGCATGGAATAAATATTTTGCTAAATATTTTTTAAAAAAAAAGTCATCAAAAGTGAATTGAATAATTCTACGTCTTGTGTTACGACATAGTCGAAACTACTGTATCTTTTTTTTTGGCCTTACCTTTCCAACTTTTGCTAACTTTTTCTGCCGGTAATCTCGCATATACTCTGCTTTGGATTTACCCATCTCTGCAAATCACAAAATTATTATAATCAAATTAGATTTATATATATTTAAAATATTAACCGTGTATGCCAAAAACAGCTGTTTGGTCTTGTTATCTTTTACTTTGGATGTTAGAAAAAATTAGGTTATTATTTTTCTTTTACATGAAGACTACACAGATTTGTGTCTAAACTAAATAGTAGCATGCGCTGTAGTTAAATAAAATTGAAGGGAAATTGTGGCTTCAGTTTACTGTGATTTAAAGCAGATATCAATGTGGTTTGTGTTTAAAACACATGTTTGTGGTTTGTGTAGCAGCTATTCGAGCCTAAAAGGCTGTAATTAATTATTTGATAAATTAAATGGCTCTTGCTTCCCCGACTTCCTGTTACGGATATGCGCCGCATTTCACGACATACCTCCCACATGTTGGAAACCGATCGGTGAGATATTACATATCAAAAAAATTAATGGAATACTGTATAAAATGTGCTTGCATCATTTTTTTCTTTGGATGCAGCGCAAAATCGAAAAGTTCACAACAATAAAAATGCATAAAAAACGTGCTGTAGTTCACACTAAACTAACTATTTTGCATTGATTATTTGCATTCTTCTTAGTGAAAGTATTATCTGACTTATGAAATACATTTTGTTAGGTTTTTGATTTTTCCCACTGCACTATGGTCCAAGAACCAAGTTTTTGTGGCATTAAATAAAACAAGGCACATGAAGTGTCCAAACTTCGCATATTCACTATTGGTACTGTATTAATAAAATTTGTATAAATAAGAAATAAGAATCATCTCTAGGAAGTTTATATGTTCTAGAAATTTGTTTATTGAGATCTTAGGTAAATTTTTGTAGTTGATTGTTTCCTTGAATTTTGAACGGTTTGCTACCTACGGACCTGAACACGGAAAAAAAGGTAAAAAAAAATCGAATTTTTTTAAGTTTTTTGCGATTTTGATCTGGAAGGTGAAGTTTTTTTGATTTTATATGTTCGCAATTTTTGTTCTTTATGACAAGAACTACAACTTTGCCTCAGAGAGTAAATCGAAATTCTGAACGGTTTGCAAGATATGAGCCCGAGAAAATGATCACTTTTTTGCGAAAATGATACCGAGGCCCCAAATCTTTGGCGGCCCATAAACAAAAAAGTGCATGACTTTGGGAAAAATTGGGAGACACGGGTCTTTTTTTTAGTCTTTTATCACGTAGTGGTGTCCGTATATGGTTATTTTGCCATGACTTAAAAAATTACACACAGTGTAAGCGAAGCAGAGAAACAAAATTGTGCTTACCCAGTTGGCCACGTCTTTAAGACATCCTCAATGTCTTACAGCCTTATTCATAAACACATTTTAGAGGCAGCGTAACTTTAAACGGGCTTTAAACAAGAAAACGTTATTCATAAACATTTTTCGTAGTTGTTTAAGAGCTGCGTAACTTAAAGGCCGAAATTGGCGTTTAAAGGTTACTTAAATACAACCATGATTTTTGATTGTCTTTTCTTTTAATATCAAAGACATGCTCCATATGCGCCCTTTGCAGCATTTTTTATGCGGCGGCCATTGTAAATCCATAGGAATTCTTAATTTTTGTAAAGATTTTCTATAGTTCAGACACAAACCTTACAATCATAAGCAGAAAATGAAAAAATGTTTATGAATAACAATGTTAGCAAGGTTGCATAGAAGCTGCGTAAAGCCTTAAACAGTGCGTAACTAAACAAGCGTTTAAAGGTTGTTTAAGGAAATCTATTGAATAAGGCTGTTAATGACTAACGTATTCTACGTCAGGCTGGAGCTTTTTTTTTTATATAAAACGTTATTTTGCCGATTTTTAAGGAACATTTAAGGAATTCTCAGTCTCCTGGTCTCGGTCCCCTGACCTTAGTTTGGCCGAAATTTGCAATTTTGAATTGGCCACTTTCAGATAGTGTGAAAAATGTCATCAACTTGAAACAAAACTATTTGTCAAGACTTTTATATTAACCCAAATTGACAAGGCTCACCCATATGGTAACGCAACATAAAGTTACAATTAAAGCACCGTAGCAATCGGGCTATTTAAAAATATAACGGGAAAACATTTTTTTTGCAACATACACACACATATTTTCTATTTTGCAAAGCAACAAGTCAGTAGCAATACACGAGAAGATCTTTTTGGAAAGTATAAACCTTTTCATCCATTTAAAAACCTCAACTATTCTCGGTCTATTCGGGTTAAAAAAATTTTCGTGGCGGAATTAACTCCATTTTCTTTTTTCGTTTGTAGAACTTCCCATCATTAACACTGGAAGGACATGCTTCGTCGAATCGACGACGCATGGTTTACCTTTTGTAAAACAAGCCAAAAAACTCAAACTGTGAAAATGAATTTTTGTATTAAAAACTTTTATAAATAAAATGCATTGCATTTTTCCTTTACTCTTAATACACTTAATAATCAAGAACAAGTGATTTTTAAGGATTTTGTCGGATAGGAAACCAGTAGGGCCATTTTAAAACATGTTGTCGTCGATTCGACGAAGCATGACCTTGTCCTTCCATAAGCATGTCCTTCCAGGGTTAAAAAAATTTCATTAAAAACAAAATTTTGTTTATTTTTTTTCAACTCATAGTTAATTTAATAATTCAATAATCAATTCTTGGGTATTGAACCACTTTATTAGTAGTACATTCAAATTTTTTTATTTTTATTTTACTATTTCCAATAATTGATTGAAGAAGTCAACTAGCTGAAATTTCACAACAATTTAAATTTTTTTTAAGCTTATCCGAAATGTTAATTGACTTCCAACTTTCAAGCTCAAGAGATGCGATATATTTGTCACACTTGTACTGAGGATATTATGCAAAAGATTGCTCATAATTAAGTTCGAAATTTAAATGATTAATGATCAATAACTTTTTATCCCAAACTAAGCAAAATACTTTAACATATGGAGGAAAGGTGCTTAAAACTTAAAAGTTTAAGTGCCGCAAGAAAAAATCTTGCAGCAAAGTTTCTACTTGATTTATGAATAAGTATCTTAGAAAATGCCAAAGATGAATATTACTTGGAAGGTATGCAGCGCTTAATGGAAAAAAAATGGCAGTTACTTAAAAGTTGTTAATGATTGATTGCAGCTGAACAGCTGTTGAAGTTTGTCAAAATTTTAGAAAGAGGTTAGCTTTCTCGATAACTTTCTTGTAAGATTTTTGGTTTTGAGTTTAAAACTAGCATATGTTTTTACTAAACCAAAAAATCATCGAAATTAATTGAAGCGCAATGAACACAGGAACAACCTTGCCCTGGGATACAGTTGCAGATATTTAAATTCGCCTCAAACATGACGCAAATATTTCGTAAATTTTGTCTTAACCACTATGATTTAAAAATCTCATTAGTTTATTTTTGAAATACTTTAACCAATTGTCACGCAATCGAATTTTTTTTATTAGCATCTTGTTTGCTGAAACAACGATTGCCTTAGTCTGAGACAGGAGTGGGCAACTCTTTCTTAACTGATGGCATTTCATCAGCATAAAGCGGAAAATATAAAAAGAAATGTTATCTCTTTGATTTTGATTACTTTTCTTACAAATATCCTACAAGTTCTCATGTACAAAATTTTGTTCAGACCTTGTAACTAAATAACGGCCTTTCTAAACTCACCTAAAGTAACAAATGTACTTATTTCGAAGACGCTTTCTCAGCTGGAAAAACATTTGAAAAAGGAATTTTTTAAAAAGATTCTTATATCAAATAAGATGGCTTTCTCAGAGGTGATAACAAATTAAAAATTCTTTTCTAAAAAAAAATTTACTTCTACATTTTCCATCTGAGAAATACGCACTGTTTGGGCTACACAGCACTCACTTTGGAAATAAGTTTCCAATATTTCCCAACGTTGTTCAAACGTAAAGCGACTCAATTCTTTCCGCGAAGGTGACTGACTTTATGTCAAGATTTAGAGCGGGAAACAGCTGTCGGAGTCAAAATAAACTATGATTTAAAAATAAATCACTAGATGGCCCACTCTGTATATTACCAGATTGATAATTTTCTTACATTTACATTTCAATTAACACAAAATGGGGGCCAAAGCAGATGCGATGTATGAAATGCGGGAGGTAAAATATTTAGGATGGAAGATCATAGGGAGAGAGACAATTAATAGAATAAATAGTAATGACCGAAATAATTAACCTCAATACCTATTTACAATTATAAAGAAATACTTGGAAAAAAGCTTCTTTAAAAAGTTATTTCCAATTGTGAAGAAACACTTGGAAAAAGCTTATTTAAATACTTATTTTAGATATTAATCCAAGAGATCGTTTTCGTTTATTTTTCAATTACTTATAAGCATTTTCCAATAAGGTTTTTTACAAGATTAATGAATTTTAATGGCGATTTCGTTTCTACTAAAAAATGTTGCATTTTCATTGCCCTTTTCTTGAGGATGACAAAATTTGTTTTCATTTCTTAAAGAGTCACACTCAAATAGGGCAAAAAAGGGACATATTCTGTCCTGTGAAACTTTGTCAGAGGAGATGGTTGCCCCGAAAACAAGATGATTGCTTTAAACGACAATATTATGAAACACGTGTGTTAGACAAGGAAAGATACAAACTTATATTACGTGTTTATTTGAAATTTTGATTTGATGAACAAATTTTAATTCAAATCATGGCAAATTATAAAATTATTTGTTTATTATTGGCACATATAAAATAAACCACCTGATTGAGTAAGCAGGGCAGTGCATTGTATTTTTTTCTGAGTAGGCCAAAACATGACTTTTTTAGGGTTGAAAAAATTTTGCACCGTGTAAGGGTAATATTTTTTGGAGAAACGAACACACCATAAATGCTTATTTAACGCTCATTTCAAACTTGTTTGGCTGTTCTGGTATATACTGGAAAGCTCACATGCACATCTGTCATGCTTTCAAGTACTTCATCTCACTGCTTGTTTTTCGCATTTCAAAACAAGCAGTGTAATAAGAAGATATTTTGATATACACTTATATTCAATACATAGAAACAGCCCAGCAAACATTATGACTCATAAAAGACTCTTTTAAACTCATACAAATGAGTTTTTATCGTCATAATGCGCTGAATGACTCATTTTGGACTCAAAATGAAGACTCTTTTAAGACTCATATTTAATACTCTTTTAAGACTCATAATAAAGACTCTTAAAAGACCCACAATAATGACTTTTTTAGAACTCATATAAATTTGTCTTTTTGGACTCAAAATTAAGACTCTTTTAAGATTCATATTTAATACCATTTTAAGACTCATAATAAAGACTTTAAATAATCATAATAAATACCCTTTTAGAACTCATATAAATTAGTCTCCTGGTATCAAAATAAAGACTCTTTTAATAGCCATATTTAACACTCTATTAAGATTCATGTAATGGAATCTTAAAAGACTCATAATGAAGACTCTACAGAACTCATAGAAGTAATAATGATCCGTTTTGATGGAAATAAGTTTTTAGATTAAAATTTATTTAAAATATTTTATAATTCAAAAATAAAAAAAAATGTCAAAAATTTTTTTAATATTTCAAATAAAAATTAACTGTAGAAAAATTAAAAGTTAAAAATTTCACTTTGCCATATTCGATTCGACTTCATTCGATTCTGCAAGCTCCTTCTTATGCAACTGCACACCGAACGACTAAAAGATAAATTATCACGTGTTGGAGCATTTACTTCGAAACAAATATTCAAATTTTCACAAATTACCATCACATTACAAATTACAGAGGATAAGCCGTAGACATACATATTCACCAACGTTTTTATATATTAAGAAGATAAAAATTTAACTTTAAGGTTTAAAAAATCCTCTCAGAACCTAATTGTCGAGTTCTTATACAACACTCGTATATAAGACTCTTTTATGAGGCCTTTTTATAATTACGCATATATCATACAATATAAGTATAAGACCTTTTGTGAGTCTCTATTATGAACAATATTATACCGACTTATTTAGGACTTTATAATGAGATCTTTTTATGAGAACTCATAAAGCAAACATAATATTGACTCTATTCTTTTTTTTGAGCAGTAATTTTACAATAGTATCAAAGACTCCTTTAGGAGTCTTTTAATTGCGTACTCATAAGACATTTTTAAAAAAATACTCTTTTTAGAGACTTATTTCTGAGCAATCAGTTTACAATCTTATCAAAGACTCCTTTAGGAGTCTTTTTATTGCTTACTCATATAACACGCATAAGAAATACTCTTTTTATAGTAATTTTTTTTTTTTGAGGCACTCAGAAAATGTTTGCAGGGAACATAACACACATCTGAAGAATATCCCAGTATGAAGTAGAATATAGAAAAATGATACTCGTATGCACTGCAGCTATACCTACATTTTAAGTGCCAGCAAATACTTGCAACCGATATTTTTCGCCTTTCTTGCTTCGTTTTCGAGATATGGCGTTTTTATAATCTTTTAAGGTCGACCGACATGAGGTTATATCTTATATAAAGAAAACATATTAGAAAAAAATTTATTAAGACAGTATACAAATATTGAATGTTTAAGGAGTTTCTTTGAGAGACGATAGGGAGCTGAAAGTAGCTCCAAAACTGGAATATTAACACTTGTGTGTCTCGAAATTGGGTGCCCCTTTGGAAAGTACGTAAAAACTATTATTATTGGCCTAACTTGCTTAATTTTTGAAATATGGAGTTTTTTTCAAGATTTTAAGGTTATCATATAGTTCGACTAATCTTCCTGTACATCTCGAGTTTGGGTCTCCCTTAAGGAATCACATAAAACTGCTTGTTTTTGACAAAAAGGAACAATTTGGTTCCTTTTTGAGATAAGGCGTTTTTTTTATTTTATAAGGATAAATTATTAGATTGGCCCTCTCTATTTGTTCACCCCTTACAAAACTGAAAACTATAGCCATAGGCGTCGGCATGAATTTTTAAATGGGGGGAAGGAGGCAAAGGTATGCATTAGTGTGCATGTATATGAAAATGATGATATGAAAATGTAACATATACACATAGGAAATAAAAATATATAAAATTTTAGTGGTGGTGATGGTGCACTGGATTGCTCGCTATGATTTCCAGTTGAATTTACTTCTTAGCCGTTCTATGGTTTGTTATTTTATTTCATAACAAAACTCAAGTATTTTCTGACACTAACGATATGCATATCGCTTCATATGCTCCGTTTTTGTTCGATTTCAGGGTTGCACTAGAATACACTGCACTCAGATAGTGTACGAGTACCAACTAGTGAATTTCTTTGTTGGTTTTGTGTAGCTCTTTATTGCGTACTTATAATAATTAAAACCAAATGGATAAAATTTAACCGCTTTACGTGAAATATCCATGCAACCATATATAACGTGATGATAAAATAATTGTCGAAAAAGTGATGGCATTCAGGCAAACCTGTAATTCAACTTAATTAGCACAATTTTCCATATTTTTCAATGGCATAAATTATATGCTTTAAAATACAAACTTTTGGGAAAAATCAGCAAAACTAAGTTTAAAATAACTTATATAAATAATGAATACGCTTTTCTAAAATCTTATTTAAATACGAAAAAATCTTGTTTTAACGAACCACCAAAATATAATTTCTCCTAGATGGGGCTTTTAGTTCTCCTTAATACGTGGGAAACATGCTAAATTAAGGAATGTTATTAACAATTTCACCACTTTGTGAACAAAAGATTTTTTAACATAGATCCTTTGGCTATACTTTAAATGACAATACTGTGAGGAGAGAAGTCCTTGGGTTTTTTTTTTATTTCTGATGAGAAATTATTTGTTAGCAATTAAAAATTTTAATGTTAGTGAATAAATGCTTTCCATGCTTTCTTAACCAAGGTATTCTACAATCCAGACTATTCTTTATATCATGCACTCCATGTTTTATGGAGAACTAAAAGCCCTACTTTTAAGTACGTTTTAAAAATGTGGTTGTTAAAAATTTTTTATTCAAATAATTATTTTCTGTTTTTTAGTCTTGTGTAAAATTTTACTAGCGATTTTGAAGGATTTATGTTTTTATTGCAATGATAGATACTGAAAATACAAAATAATTTCATAAATATTAAAAATTTATATATAAAAACAAAAAAAATTAATTGACATTTTTGTGGATCGAACACACAACATAAAGATTTTAAAGCAAAAATTGTACTCACTGAGCTATATAGAACGCATATGGAACTATTTTCTAAATAGCAATAAATCAAACAAACTACTTTTTTACATTTTTTTTTTTCACCTTCAGTGGTGAATTTTTGAAAATTTAAATTTGTTTCATTTATTGCTACTTAGACTACATTTTTGTGTGATGAGCGTTTTCCTTATGATCGTGAGGTTCTGAGTTCGATCCTCAAAATTTTCAACGATATTTTTTTTTAATTTTTTTGTTTAATTCCTAATATGTATGAAATAGTTTCTCAGTTTTGCCACAAAAAAAAACGGACACACAAAAAAAATTATTTAATATTGTGTTGTCATTCAGTCTTGAGATACTATTTAAGTTTCAAATATCTAGCTCATCGGATAGTTGGTTAAAAATGGATTTCAAGATTTGTAGGGGAAGAAATGAAATGCAATTAAATTTGAATGGATTAAAAATATGTTATCATTTATTAATGCCAAAATGTCAAAAAACAACGTAAATAAGAATATTTTTTTAGAGTATAGAAATAAAAAATATAAAATAAATAAATTGATATGAGTCTCTTATAAATCACCAAATGCTTGGAATTTATATTTAAATTAAGCACACGCTACATAGTTACCCAGCTCTGCTTTAGCGAATACCCTTTATTTGAATTTAATTTCACTTTCTTTAAAGTAAAGAAAATATAATTTTTCTTTAGTCATTAGTTGAATATCAACGTATAGATTACACAGGCTTGCAAAATAGCATGTTTTTTCTTTCCCCGTTTGTTATAGATCATTATGGGGATTTGATATCGCATATTTACGGTATCGGATTTCATTGCTTTTTACTTGCAAAGTTAAAAAGACTATTTCTTAATAACTTCAAATATTCTTTGATTGAATTATATCGGAGTGGAGTACCTATTCGACCCTAAAACGCGGACATATTGAATTTTTCTTTTTTTAGAAACTAAAAAACAAGTACACAGTTCGATAGAGAACAACATTCTACATCTAATAGTGATTTTTCAAGCTCTTGAGCTAAAATTAATGGCTCCTGGACATCGTAAGACTTCGGAAAATTTAAAAATTTGTATTAATTTGTAAAATAAAATGTGTTTTATCGTTATTTTGCAATTTTAATATGTTTAAAAATAGTTTTTTCTGTGTAAATTCTAATTCCTTGGAAGGTTTTTTAAACACAGTATTTTTATCAGAATTTCTCATTCAGCCGTTTAGAAGTAATCAAACAAAAAAAGATACAGTAGTTTCGACTATGACGTAACACAAGACGTAGAATTATTCAATTCGCTTTTGATGACATCTTTTTTAAAAATATTTATTCCATACACCTGAGGATATGACCTTTAAGAGAGTGCCGGAGAGGGTTAATATGTATCACCAACCCCCATTACTTTTGCAAAAGGAACATTTTTGCCTTTGACACCTATTCCCTCCGACCACTCCTTAGGGGCGCTCCCATACAAATTTTATGCTTTTGTCGATAAAACCGGAAACTGTCCAGAAATAGGTTGAAAACTTAAACAAGCAAACAAAATTTGTTCAATACTAACAAGTTCAACAACCCATGTGTCAAAATTTCACTGTCGATAATATGCCCGGATATTTAATTGGCTGCGGAATTTTGACATTTCAATAACAGATTCTGTTAAAAAAGCATGCTGGGCTACGCGAGTCTGTTAAAAACAATATGCCCCCAAAACTATGCTTTTTTTTAATTATAAGATTTATGTCTTCACGCTAGATGGCACTGTCTTCGCCGTCGAAAAAACCGGAAGCCGTCGATAAATAGGTAGCAAGTTTAAGCAAACAAAAACATCAAATGTTGGCTTTATATTTCATGTAATTGTGTAAAATTGATATAAGTTAGACAGTTCTAACATGAATTTTTGTCGCATTGAGGATCAAGCAGACCAACAAGTGCTAAGATCAACATTGTACGATTAGTACTTTAGGCCCACCAAAGGCTCAAAAAGTAATGTAAATACCGACACCTGATCACTATCAACCACCCTACTTACCTCCGAGAACGACGTATTCTACGTCAAAAAAACCACACAAGAAAAAGTCATGTCCGCGTTTTTTGGTTGAATATTGTACTGTGCGGCGTAAGGTTTTGAATTTATCATGCCACGATAAAATGGCTATTACTTTGTAAAAAAAACCGCAGATGGTCATTTGGCAGTTTTGTTTTGAAGGAAAGGATTATTTGAAAACAAATTTGAGCTTTAGGCTAAGTATGTTAACAACAAGACAACATGAAGGCAACAACCAACAACAACGGCTCTGTATAGAGCAAATCACACAGCAGACTAGACAGACTGTTTCGTTGGCCGCTACACCAACTCATCAGAAGTCTTACATGACTTTTTCCTCAACATGCTCTGATAGCGGTAAACCACTGTGATCGAATTTTCGAAGATGAACGTGAGTGCACAAAGCTATGCATAAAGTACGACACGATCAAAGTTAACCTTGACACAGGGTGTATCATAAGTAGAAAAGAACTTAATTACTAATGTAAAAGCGTTCTCTCTGTCAAAATAAACTTCGAGTAACTTTGTCCGCATATTGGCAGTAAAAGTAGGACCTTAGTAGCTTGAGTGCATCACAGTGAAAAGTCATGCAAGATGATGAGTTGGTGTAGCGGCCAACGAAACAGTCTGTCTAGTCTGCTGTGTGATTTGCTCTATACAGAGCCGTTGTTGGTTTTATTGGTTGTAACCTTCATTGACTTCACGTTGTCTTGTTGTCACAACATACTTAGCCTAAAGCTCAAATTTGTTTTCAATACAAATAATGAAAGAGCATACTCAAATTTAAGGAAAAGAGTAATCGTAAATAATACATTTATGCGTCCTCTGTATAAAATCACAAGTATTCCAAAAAGTCGGCTATAAGACCTCAAAATCCCTCAAAATCTCGACTATAAAGTCCAGATCTTTATCTCAAACTTGGCTTATTCGCAGAGAATTTTGATCAAATTTGAGATTATCTTCGACAATAACTTCCAGTTGCTCAAAAACATTACTTTGTAGACCTGTGTTATCATCCACCGTAATTATCTACATTTTGTCTCTTCTCTTCGCATCTTTTATTTTTTTTTGTTTTTTTTTTTATTCAACGAATTTGTATTTAGTTTTTTTTTTATTGTTGTTTTCTATTTTTAGCGCTTATTTCTTCTTTCTTATCTTATATTAAAAATCAGGTAACGCGCTTGACCTAAGTAGTGATCTTTTGCAATGCAATTGTTAAGCCCTACAATTGATATGTAGGAGTTGCTTTTTGAATGAGGAAAGTATGAAGTCATTATGTTTTTTACGCTTATGCAAAAAATTAATCTCCGCTATCATGAGTAGCGCCAACCTTATTTCTGTTAAAATTTACTTTTAATTATAATCTGGTATTAAAATAAATTCATTGGGGTCATGGACCTAGTTGTTGTCATCATATTGTGAAAACTTTGCCTCAGGCACGAGTAATGAAATGAGATGTTGTTGATGACGCTCTTGTTTTTTTTTCAATAAGTAAACTATTGTTATTTATGGTTAGGGGTCAACAAAGTAAAAAAGTTGCTTTCATTTCGAGAAGTTCTATTCAAATAACTTATTTATCATGAACTTTCTGAGAGCATTGCGAAGGTTGAAACTATTGGGTGGGAATTAGACATTTATAACAATTTTTCATAATAAAAATGAGTTAACATAAAATTAACTGACAAATTAAGTCCAGCTTTTTTCAAATGAATCAATATAATATTTGTATAAAGTCGATTGATAAAACAGTGAAATTTATTTGACATCATCATTTCAAAAAATTACTTTTCTCGAACAAATAACAATATCCTACCATACCTCTAATGGGTAGAGGATTTTTGAGATGTTAGATCAGTGACTTAGATCAGTCTGTATTACTTTCTACACTTTCTACAAATTCAATACTTTGAATTTGAGTATTGCCAGAATATTGCCTACCTAATTCTAATTTACTTATTTAGGATTTTAGGATAAAATAGTATATTTCTTTTTTGTTCAGAAAGTCATACAATAAATACAATCTTATTACATTTTCAAAAAATTGTACATAAAATTATGTAGAAAAAGATAGGTAGCAGTGGCCGAGTTCGTTAACCTTTTGACGACCGCTCCTGAATCGTTGGGAAATTTTCGAATCCGACACCTAATTACTAAACAAAAGTGTCGAGAAAAACAATTTTTTTTACATGCAAAGGTGTGAAAAATCATGGGATCTGTATGTCCCAATGGTCGTCAGCGGTATAAATGTATGCGCCTATTTGCTCTCGTAGACATTAAGCGAACGAAAAGTTTTAGGTCGAATTTTGATTAACTTCATGAGAATTCGTTGCTTTAAATCTATTTTGAAAGTTAACCAATGAAAGTAAAAAATAACCTTTGCAATGGTGGTACTTTGACCTCTTTACGACTATTGGTTCAAGATATTCATAAAATAGGTTAAATTTTCCAAGAAATTCGACTTTTTGGGATTTTTTAACGAAATTTTAACAAATTTTTGAAATATCTTCTAAACCAACAGTCGTAGAGAGGTGGAAGTACCAACATTGCAAAGAAAATGAAACTATTTTTGATTTCGTTATTTTATTTCAGTCTTACTACGAACATGATCACAAATCAAAGAGCAAATTTTACCTGCACCTTTTCTGAAATCGTTTCGACTTTGAGGTGGTCTGGTAGGCAAAGGGATGAATCTACCCTGAAAATTAAGTACTTTCTGAAAGTCACATTCATTCCCTTTTGAATGATACATTGAAAAAAAAACCGATAGTTTTTAGAAGAAAAATTTGAAAATAAAAGGTTCACCGGTGTCCAGTGGCCGTTAAAGTGCCGTCACCTCTCTGCAGACAAAGGCAAACATCAGAGAGTAAATAATACCATGTAAAGCGTCTTGAGTACATCCACATTAGCTGCAGCCAACTTTCGGGAACTGTTAGAGCAGCGTACATCCAACCTTGTCGTGACCCCGGAACTCACATCAACAGAGAACTGGGAAGAAATAAAGGCAGTGTACCGCTCAACAGGATATGGAGCTGTCGGCAGGCCACCACGTGGCTTCCGCCCTTGGTTGTCCGAAGACACCTGGACCCTGATTTCAGAGCGTGCGAAGCGGTTCTTAACCACATTATGGCCGATGACGCCCCAAATTTCGCGTCAGACTTGCCCAATATAAACACCAATATCCAAATAAACGCAATTCCTCCTAGCGTGAGCGAGCTTTGCGACCCAATAAAGTCACTTACCAACAACAAGGCAGCAGGAAGCGACGGCATACCAGCGGTATTCTACAAAGTTCATCCAAGACTGTCCGCTCAGCTTCTGTGGCCACTTATCCATATCGCATGGCAAAATGAAAGTTTTCCAGATGAGTGGTCCAACGGCATAGTTATCAAGATTCCGAAGAAAGGCGATTTAAGGGAATGTGATAATTGGCGTGGTATCTGTGTGCTGCCCGCGGTTTCAAAAATTATAGCGAAAGTAGTAGTACTAGAGCGATTGAAAGACAACCTTTACTCGACGATCGATGCGGTGCAAGCAGGTTTCCGTGCAGGTTCTTCCTGTACGGACCACATCAACACAGTGCGTATCATCATTGAGCAATGTGCGGAATATATATCCGATTTGCACATGATGTTCATTGATTTCGAGAGAGCGTTCGACAGCGTTCATAGGAACTGCTTATGGGTTGCCCTTCGACAGAGAGGTGTACAAGAGAAGATAATCGCTACAATCAAATCAACTTACGAAGTTGCAAGGTGTCGAGTTCTACAAAAGAGAAAACTATCTGATCCCTTTGAAGTCCGCAGTGGTGTCCGTCAGGGCTGCATTTTGTCCCCAGTTTTGTTTCTTCTTGTGATTGGAGACGTTTTAAATGCTGTTTTACACCAAATATCAAACAGCGGTCTGAGGTGGAGAATGACGAGCTTTTTGCAACACATCGACTATGCTGATGACATCTGCCTCCTTGATAATCGGCTAACCGATCTAACACGTATAGCGGTCAATTGAAATGCAGAGGCGATGTCTACCGGCCTTAAAATTAACTTCAGAAAAACTAAAGTTTTAAGCAGAAAATAACAGCGGTCCAGCAGAAATATCTGGTCATCCCATTGAGTTGGTCGATAGTTTTACATACCTGGGAAGTGATGTTGCTGCTGGAGATGGAACTGAGGAGGACATTAAGTGCCGAATCAGGAAAGCTAGAGCGGCTTTTGGTATTTTAAACGATATTTGCCGAAACAACATCCTGAGCACCAGACTAAAAGTTCGACTGTTCTATCTAAAATGTTCTATCTGTGCTTCTATACGGCTGCTGTACTTGGAAAATAACCCAAGTAATCACCAAGCGATTGCAAGTCTTCGTAAATCGTTGACTTCGAATTGTTCTCAGAATTTTTTGCCTAACACAATAACTAACGAAGAACTGCTCCGCAAAACAAATATGGATCCCTTAGACATCATGGTTAGAAGACAAAAGTGGAAGTAAATAGGCCACACTCTCCGCAAAGACAACAATAGTATCACAAAGAAGGCAATGGAATGGAATCCCCTCGATGCGAGGGGCAGAGCACCCGGCAGACCACGAGAAACATAGAGAAAGACGATGGAACGCGAAGCTAGTACACTTGGCAAGAAATGGGACTCATTGCAAAAGAAAATTTTGTTTTAAATATCACCGCTTCCAGCACTCGTTGGATATATCTTCTGCGTTGTGAATGGTCAAATGGTTTCAATTCAAATGAGCGGTACGATATTCCTAATTGATAAGAACGTCGGGGAATTGGCAATACTTCAGCAACACTTTCACATACGAGTACACCAGGGATATTTTCCTTAACGCGAACATTACGATGATGCACGGGACTGGAATCCTTGACGAGTCCAATTTCTTAAAATTTATTGACTATATTTCCAACTGAATTTTTTTTTAGACTAAACCAAGGCTCAGGGGATGTCCCCTATAAATGCGTAAACATTATTAGGGTAGAAAAATTAGGAAGTGGCTGTGAAGATTTCTTTATAGCTACACAATTCGAAGTCATCGGGGATCACGCTAGTAGAGAGATTGTTCCACAATCATACTGTGTAACCGAAGAACGAATTATCTCTTTAATGCGATGTTCTATGTGGCATCAATGCAATGGTATAGCGATGGGCTTGGAGGGCTGACCGAGTGGACCTGGGAAATACTCGAGTAGGTGGCGTCAAGTCTTGTACCTCCCTTCAACACTTCCCATGGTAGTACCTATATAATAGGCTTAGGCACCCAATATTCCTCCAAAGAACGAAAGAGTTAAGAAAAGATAAAATATTTTCATTCCCTATCAGATATAAAATATGTTAAATAATATCCCAGACAGGCTATAGAAAACATAATTAAACACGATTTCTGTTTATTTGTCGGTGTTTTTATTCAAATATTCTCCTCCCGATTAAATACACTTGTTACAGCGAATCAATAGTGATTCAAATGCTTGCTCTAGCTTATTTTTGGGCATTGCATCCCGTGTCGTAACAGCTTGGATTAGGCTTGAGCATTTTAGTTCGCCACAAAAATCGCTTTTTTTTAGTTCAATCCTATGTAATGAAGTAGTTCGTTCATTTAGTTCTTTTAGTTCATTCGTTCTTTTTGTTCGTGCATGTAATATTTCGTTCGTTCTTTTAGTTCATTAGTTCTTTGAGTTCGTTCGTTCTTTTAGTTCACTAGGTCTTTTAGTTCGTTTGGAAAAATCAAGGACTCAAACCATAGCTTGGTAAATTTAGTTATGTTTGCTCTTGTTCGTTTTGCCACTACTCGCTGCAAAATCAATTAAACTAAAAGAACGAGTTCAGAAACACTGAACTAGTTCACATAGTTCATGAGTGGGAATCGTTCAATTGAACTAGTTCGTTCATGAACTACCCAAGCCTAGCTTGGATGGCCGGAAGGTCGTTAAAAAGCATTATTTCAACTTAATTTTAAATTTCGGGAAGAAAAAGAAGTCCCAGAGTCTACCTGGGATATTATTTGACACACCGTGTATATCGCACGACGTTGAATTCAATCCAGAAGCTCCAATTGAGATTTTGAAGCCCCTGGCAAAATGTGCGAAAAGGTTCTCAAAAGCATATTCTACGGCTTATTTCATAAGGTTGCCGGGCTTGAGGAGGAAACTCATGTTCATTCTCAAAAGAAACTAACTTAGAAGTCTAATGCTTCGGAGTTCAATGCTCAAGTATACTGTACTTATATATCAAGTATCTGTGTATTTGAAACTGAAATTTACTTCATGTGAAATTAAAAAAAAAAAAAATTAAATAACTGGTCATTTCAGCCCTTGAAAGGACTTTGATCTAGCTTCTTATGATCAATTGTGTTGTGCGTGTTATTAAGTCTGTACACAATTGACCGAGAACCGGACCTACAGGCTTAACTTCGACTCCGAACGGCGATGAACGTAATGTTCTTGTTCTCAAGAAGCTTTACATGGTATTATTACTCTTTGAGGCTTGCCATTGTTTGCAGAGAGGTGGCGGCCGTACAGAAAAATCATTTTAATTCAAATAATTTTCTGTCGCTGCTGAGATTCGAACCCGGTTCTTCAGGTTCGTTGACATAGAGGCCATGCACTTTAACCAACTACGCCACGGACGCCACCTCATGTAAAATTTACATTGATAAATATCCGTCGTTTTTTTTAATAACAAAAAACTTTTCATCTGTTCAAATAAATTTTTCAAAAAAATTTCAAAAACAAAAATAAATTGTATAAAACTCATTTATTGTAATTTGTATTTGTATCATAAATAAGTTTTATTGTAGTTTTGTCGCATTATGATTGACAGACTTCGGAGACTATGTCGACGACAGGCGGTCAATCAGTTGCAAAAAGGCTACGAAAGAGAAAGGTCAAAATAAATGTCGGGTTTTTTGAGCTTAGGCTTTTTTCCCGAAACTAAATAATTGTGTGTGTTTTTTATTTATTTTATTAAATTCACTTTTGTTGTGAACATTTTGGTCGACTTCGAGCCAAATAAGAAGCAGCTCTATGGAAAGGAAAAGAAAAGAGGACAAAAAAAGGTAAAAAAAAAAAACAAAAGGAGCAAAAATAAAAAAAAAAAAGAAGACCAAATGCGGTGACTGCAGCAACACGCACGCTCGCACGTACGGAAAAGAAGACAACAAAGTTGAGTATAAAAAGTTTAAATATACATCAAACAAAATAAATTATAAGCAATTAAAAATCTGAAATTGATGTAGTGGTGAGTGGAAAGTGATACAATTTTAATATATTTAAAGTAAGAAGTGGAAAAAATGTGTTCATGTTTTATAGAAGAAAGAAAAGTAAAAGTGGACGGAATTGGAAAGAAAAGTGGACAGATCTTAAATAAGAATTGTAAAAAAGAACAAAGTGGACAGATTTTGAAAGAAATTAATATTTTTCGTTTCTGTGCAATAAATTCTGCTCAAATTGATTGCATATACATAAGCGAAATATTCAAGGGCACTCAATGCGCTGCTGCGCTATAACGGTGCTATGCAGTCGCAGCGAGCATGCTTGGAAAGAAGTATTCACATATGTACATGCTGAATGACGTGTTGCGTTTGTTGTTGTAGCATGCAGCAGCGGCGAACAGAAGCAATTCGTTACTTATGTTTGTTGTATGTGTAATTGGACATAAAAAGAAAGAGCAGGGGTATGCTTTAGCACAAAGATGCGAGCATAAGCGTACACCATAAGCAATGATAGAAGTGAAACAAAGGCAAAGAGCAAGGGTATGACTTTAGCACAAAGATGCGAGCATAAGCGTACACCATAAGCAATGATAGGAGTGAAACAAAGGCAAAGAGCAAGGGTATGACTTTAGCACATAGATGCCCAGTAGTGGCTGATATCAGCAAATTAAACTCACACGTATACTTACGCTCTTTTGTTTGATCGTGAATCAACCAATAGGAAATCAGCATGTTGAGTGGGAGAGACAAACTACACTTGCAGAACTGCTGTGTCTTATTTTACATTTTATTCGTCATCGAGACTGCTGTCAGTGAACACATAATTATTGCGATTCATTAATGATGTCAGCCGAAAAGTATTTTATGCTACAAAATGCTTTTGATGACATGCAATGTCTTATTTGTCATAAGACTTTTATAAAAAATAAGAAATATAATTTAAAAAAACATTTTGAAGATGTTCAGAAAGACATGAATTATTTGCAGGGGGAAGAAAAAGAAAAACAATTTAAAATTTATAATAAAATTTTTATTGAAAAGTTGAAGGAATGGGTAAATCATTAATAATGGGTAAATCATTAATTAAATAATCTAAAGAAAATTATGAAGATATGGTGGAGGAGAAATTAAAAATGGGTTTATCTAACTTAATAAGTTTAGATATTGTAAAAAAGGGAAGGCCATTTTCAGATGGGTCATTTGTCAAAAATATGTTAAGTAAAGTTTTTGGAAAACTTCATTATAAAACTAATTTTATTGAAAAATTACCTTTGTCCCGCAATAGTATAACCCGGCATTCTCTTTATTTGGGTGCTATTGTGGAATCGGCAGTAAGGGAAGAATTAAAAAATTGCGAATTTTTTTCATTCTGTATTGATGAGAGCACCGATATTAATGACCTTTGTCAACTTGTAATCTGCATTCGATGCGTTGATTCAGTTTACAATGTTTTCGAGTCAATATATTCTGTTGAAACATTTTATGGCAATGTAACCGGCAAATTATTGTTCGATGTCGTCAACGAAAAACTTCTTTCCGTTGTTGATTCTAACAAATTAGCCGGAGTTTGTACGGATGGTGCGAACACTATGACAGGCAAACGTGATGGATTTGTAGGCCAGATGAAAAAAAATGAAATTGAGGTTTATACCTTGCATTGCATAATACACCAGGCTGCTCTTGCTTCTAAATTTATATCCGAGCATCCGGTCATGAAGGCTACTGAGTGGATAATTAATAGGATAAGGGGCGGCCATAACTCACTGACTCATAGAAAATTTGTGACATTTCTAAAAAATTCAAATGCTTCTCACCACGATCTATTAATGTTTACTGAGGTACGTTGGTTAAGCCGAGGTAACAGTATTAATAGATTGTTTGAGCTTAGAAATGAAGTATTTGAATTTTTAGAAGCTGAAAATATCGAAATAACCGAAAAAGAATATTTAAAAGATTATCAATTTATTTTAGAAATGGCGTTTTTAACAGACATTTGTAACATTTTGAATGAGTTGAATTTGAAGCTGCAGGGAAAAGATAATAATATTTCTGATATGTTTAAAATTCTTTCAGATTTTAAAACTCAGCTATTTTTACTTGCAGCTCAATTTGATTCTGAAGACTTTTCGGACTTTCCGAAAACTTCTGTTATTTACGACAAGGAGAAAATCTTGAAAAAGTTTGAACTTTTGGAAATATTAGAAACGCTTTTTAATAACTTTAATGACAGATTTAAGGATTTTGAAAATATTCAGCATTTACTGGATATTTTTCAAAATCCTTTTAAATGCGATATATTAAAGTACGAATTTCCAATCCAAACAGAACTTATTATACTTCGAAGTGAATTAGATTTTCCGGATAATTTTATCAATATAGAACTCTGGAAAAATCTGGATGGTACAATATATCCTGAAATGAAGAAGATTTCATTGAAGTGTTTATCTTTATTTCCCTCAACGTATCTTTGCGAACAAATATTTTCAGATTTGAATTATATTTGCTCAAAAAAACGCAATAAGCTGAATTCTTCTAGTTTGAGAAATATACTTTTATTGCGTAACTGCAATAAGAGTATCAACATAGAAGATTTTATTACTTTTTAATTGCAAATTGAACAATGATTATTTGAGGGAAAATTTATTAACACTTCAAAGAATCTTTTTATTACGAAATATAGGAGTTTTTAACTCCTTTTTTCATTTTGTTGTTGTTGTTGTGGTTGTTTTTGTTGTTGTTGTTGTTGTTGTTGTTGTTGTTGTTGTTGTTGTTGTTGTTGTTGTTGTTGTTGCAGTGCTTTTCTGCCTGCGGCGCGATTTTTTTAATTAATTTTTTGTCTGCGGCGCTTTCCTTATCATAAAAATAAAAAATTGTTTTGAAAAAATCGCGCGGTTTCAATAAATTTTGTTTTTTAATAAAAATCTTCAAAATATGAGCAAAACTTAAATAACTTTTTACAATAACTACCTTAATTAACAACTTATCGAATAATAAAAATATATATATTCGTCGCAATCTCGTTGACGACTAAATAAAATGAATAGCAAATTGTTTTCTTCCAGTGTTATTTCGTCACTCTCACCAATACTACTACCTTGGGCATCTATGCTTTAGCACAAAGATGCGAGCATAAGCGTACACCATAAGCAATCATAGAAGAGACACAAAGAGAAAGAGCAAGGGTATGACTTTAGCACAAAGATGCGAGCATAAGCGTACACCATAAGCAATAATAGTGGAGAAACAAAGATAAAGAGCAAGGGTATGTCTTTAGCACAAAGATGCAAGAATAAGCGTACACCGAAAGCAATCATAGTAAAGACACAAAAGGAAAGAGCAATTGTATGTCTTTAACACAAAGATGCAAGAATAAGCGTACACAGAAAGCAATAGTGGAAAGAGTAAAGCATGCTTTGGACAGAGGAAAGAAATGTTTTGCAAAGAGAAAGAAAATAGAAATAAGTGCAACTTTAGCATCAAAATATGCAGACAATTGCGCATAATAAAACAATCAGTGGAAAGATTTCGGCAGTAATTATTTGAGCACATGAACACAAATAAAAACAGTGAAAAAAAAAGAAAAGAAAAGAAAGAAAGAAGCACAAATAGCATTAAAGTATGCGTGTGCATTAGAAAAAGGTTTAGGTAGCTACTTTTTGAACGCAAAGAAAGATGCTGATGGACAGAGAGAAGAAAAAAAAAAAAAAAAAAAAACAACAAACATAGAAATGCGGTAATGAGTCTGCACTATAAAACAAAGAACGGATTCAATTTTAATAAGCAAAGGTTAATAAGCAAAAGTTGTTGAATGTCGAAAGGTTGTTAGAAGAATTTGAATGTACAGAGGAGAGGACAAATTGAAAGTCGAAAGTTTATAAAAAATAAAATTTTTTGAGTGTGCAACAACAGTACAGATTAAAAGCAACATTTTGGAAATTATCTAAATGCACAGAAAGATGGAAAATTGATAGATGGTTTCAATTTACAAACCAATGGAAAGATTGAAGCATAATTTTAATTAGAAAAGAAAGATGGAGGAATTGAAAGATAATTTTAATGGAAAAATAGAAAGATAATTTTTAGTTAGCAAAGGAAAGTAGAAATTGAAAGAAGAATTAAAAAAAAAAAAAAGAATTTGACGGACATTCAAATGAGCACAAAAGCAGAGATAAATTGAAAAGATGTATTGCACAGAATCTCAGTTGGAAAAGTATGAAGCAGTTTAAAGAAAATTAAAACGCAATACAAAAATGTTGGGCAGAATATTTATTAATTTTATCTTTTTTTTAATTGATACAGCACAAAATGACTGAGCGGAATCAATTCGAGGAGAATGCAGAGGCTATCGCTAGATTTGCATCATCAGCCGAAGAAGGAAAAGTTTGCGGAAGCCACCATAGAGCATGTAGAATTTTTGGACAGACAGGCGACAGCTCTGGTAAACAGACAGGCGACAGCTCTGGTAAACAGACAGGCGACAGCTCTGGTAAACGCGTCGAGATCGCGACAAGATTTAAAAAATACAGTCCACACGGAGAAGAATAGTCGGGATCGAGGATCTCGTGAGCGACCGTCGAGTAGTGTTCGCGCTTCAAAGATTACGCCGAAGGAATTTCCATGCTAGGCATGCCAGGGCAATCAACAGATATGGGTGTGCCAAGAATTTTTATCAATAAATTTGCGCGGCAGGAAAGAATATGTAGAAAGACGTAGTTTGTGCCCAAACTGACTTAAAAGAGGCGCAAATGCCTGTTTCTTGAGTGGATGCGCTCGTTGTCCAGGCAAGCCTCGCCACAACAGCTTGCTGTGTCCGCTGAAAGATGGTAAGAAAGAGACAGTCTTGGTAGTGCAGTTTAAAGATGAAGAAAATAGCTATTTGGAAAGTTTTTCAAAGAATAGAATTTCAGGCCCAGCAGCCATATATGGACAGACAAAGAAGAAACAGCTAAAGAGGACAGCAAAATGACTAGCCGAACCAAAATACAAAAAGAGAAGGAGAGACAACAAAAAAGTGGCTAATGAATTTATTAATTTTGTTAAGGACAGACAAGTTTTTTGTAAGAAAAAAGATAAAAATAAAAATAACAGGCCGGAAGAAGCCTTCATACAGCATGAACACTGTTCATTGAACAGGCTTTTAACATAACAATAGAGGAAAGGGTGGCCTTATTGCCAACAGCTATAGTAAGAGTAGAGATGTTTAAAGGATTTTTCGGTCCAGTTAGAACTTTATGAGACACCGGTGCACAACCGAATCTTATTAGCTATGCGTTGTGTCAGAAATTCAAAAAACCATATTTATCTTTAGCTAGGAAAATGGTTTGGATAGTCGGAAAGCCATTTGCGATAGAGAGGAAAGTTAATCTTAAGGTTTGTTCATGGTATGAATCATGTGATCATGTTCAAAGATGTTAACACCACGATACGGTGACATGTCTTCAGTTTTCAAATCGGTCGATCCAGAATATTGGAAACCAGATGTGGTGCACATGCTGTTTGGAGTTAGTTTTGTGGCAAAAATCATAGAATCGGTTCTTACAAAACCGATGAATGATACAACCTTTTTGAAAACAAAGCCTGGTGTTGTTGCTTTAGGTGGACAGTCTGAGAGGATAGATGAATATACTAGACAGATACTACCAATGGTAGAATACAAGCAAGAAGAACAACTGGACAATTACTTAAACGGTTATGGACACTGGCTCAAATTGGTCGACATACATTTCGTACAAAAGAAGAAGAAATAGTCGAGCAACATGTTTTGCGCACTTACAGGCGAGACAAAAATTGTCGTTTTGTCATGCTCATGCCATTGAAAGATAATATGAAAGATATTAGCAGTTTGAGACAAGTTGCATTCAAGCGATTAGAGATTAAAGATTAAAGGGTAAAGATTAAAGATTAAAGGTTAAAGATTAAAGTTTAAAGATTAAAGATTAAAGATTAAAGATTAAAGATTAAAGATTAAAGATTAAAGATTAGGTAAAGATGAAAGTTGAAAAATTAAAGATGAAATATGAAAGATGGAAAATCAAGGATAGATGAAGATCGAATATAGAAAATGGAAGATAGAAAATGAAAGATTAAAAAAGAAAGATTGAATATGGTAAATGGAAGTCAAACTCTAAGCGATTGATAAATGCGATGAATTTAGAGGAAACCTCTTTCTCAGCGGTGTTTTTGCCGGGGGAAGGGTCAAGCATTTTAGGCTTGAAGTGATTTATTGCGAGAGACCAATTTGCGTTTTCGGTAAAAACCCCGCAATTGGAGAAAGGTTTTACAAAGAGAAAGATTGTGAGCTGCGTAGCTCAGCTTTATGACCCAAACGGTTAAATTTCAATTGTTGTAATAGTCGGAAAGATTTTAATTCAAGACTTATGGAGGTCAGGGATAGGTTGGGATGAGATGGTCCCAGTTGAGATAAAAAAGAGGTGGACAGAATTTTGGAGAGAAATTTTGTTATTGCAAAAATTTAGAATTGACAGATTGATAGGTACAACCGAAAATATTGGTGTACAGGTACAGGATTTTTCTGATGCTTCATTAGCAGCTTATGGTGCTGTGGCTTATATTAGGACAGAATATTCATATGGAAAGGTGACAACAAAGTTGTTAGTGTCAAAGACAAGAGTAGCTCCTTTCCATAGGCTTACTGTTCTAAGGTTGGAATTGGCGGCAGTTGAGTTGTTAGCAAGGTTATTTGCTGACATAAGGAGATCGATGGAGTGGCATTGGAGTATAGTTTTGCATTGGATAAAAAAGGCACCTTATAACCTGAAAATATGTGGCTAATCGAGTGGCTTCTATTCAGGAAAATTCAGAGATAAAATATTGGCGACATGTCAGTACGAAAGAGAATCCCGCTGATCTATTAAGTCACGGGTTGTCACCAGCAGAATTCATAGACAATAGATTATGGTTGTATGGTCCAGATTTGGCTTGCATTCAATAAATGCAAGTGGCGCAAAGACAAGTTTTTGGACAGAGAGCCATCAGAGGTGAAAGAAAAGATGAGAGTTTACACAGTTTCAAGGTTTGAGCCGATGTTTAGTACTCATGTTGAGGGGATTCAGGAAAGAGTGTTTTTATTGGCATATAGTAGAACGTAAGAGAGGACAGTTAATATTCTGGCATATGTGTTCCGTTACATTAATGCATTACGAAAGCCTGAAAGAAAAAGAATTAGATCGAGAGTGGGCAAGAGTGAGATGCCAACAGCAGAGAAAAGAAGCATGGCTTTGAAATTTATTTTAAGAAAGACACAAGAGGAATACTATAATGCTGAATTAACAGCGTTGGAAAGAGGACAAAACATAGCGGAAAGAATTAAGATAGAATCGTTGAAGGCAGTAGTGCAGTAGGCAGTAATGAAGCACCTAGTGATACTGCTTATAAAATCGTCGCTCGCTTCAGAGATAATAGAGTCAGTTGATAGACAGATAAGACACTGTGGTGCACAGGTGATGATGAAAATTATTCGGCAGCGTTACTGGATACCAAGGTTAAGAAATTCTCGGAGAAGTACGATTCATAATGTGTCATATGTGCACGTTATAATGCAAAAATGGAACAACAGATAATGGCAGATTTACCATCAGATAGGGTACAGGTGGGAAAGGCATTTTTATACACGGAAGTGGATTTCACTAGTCTATTTGAAATAAAAACAGTGGGTAAAGATACAGTTAGGTCACGGAAAGGGAAGTGCTGGATAGCAATTTTTGTGTGCTTGAAAACACGCGCCATCCACATTGATATTGTGACAGATTTAACATCACTTGCTTTCAGTACATGTTTTGAAAGATTTATTGGACGAAGAGGTAGATGCGAAAGACTATAAAGCGACAATGGTACAACTTATGTGGGTGTCAACAGAGAAATGAGAAAGGCATTGGATAGTTGGAGCAATCATGAGGCTCTAAGACATTTAGCTGGTAAGGGGACAGAATGGAAGTTTATGATTCCAGCTGCACCACATCAATGTGGTATCTATGAAGCAGCAGTTAAGTCGATGAAATATCATCTTGTCAGAGTAGTTGGACAGAAAATCTATATATATATGAACAATTATTAACACTTATTTTCACAGATAGAAGCGATATTGAATTCGCGTCCAATACGTCCCATAAGCGATGGTCCGAAAGATATACAGGCATTGACCACAGGTCATTTTCTGTTATGAAAAGAAAGACAAGAAATGTTGAAGCTCTTCTGGAACAGATGGCAGACAAAATACCTTACAACGTTACAAGAGAGAAAGAAATGGAGAAAAGAGAAGGAAAGTCCAAAGGTCGGACAGCTTGAGCTACTCAAAAGAGAGAATTTTCCACCGGCACACTGGGCAATGGGAAGAATTGAGGAGTTGATCGAGAGTAATGATGGAACGGTCCGTTCAGTTCTGGTGAGCACGCCTACAAATATACTCAGAAGAGCCATACAGAAGTTTTGCATTGTACCAGTTGAAGCAGAGAGAATATGAAATTTATTGTTGTTGATATCATGTATTTACTATAAAAATATTTATCGTTGTAATGTATATATTAAATTGTAAACAAAGAGATGGATAGGAAAACTGGCGTTTTCGGCGGCAGTGTATAAAACTCATTTATTGTAATTTGTATTTGTATCATAAATAAGTTTTATTGTAGTTTTGTCGCATTATGATTGACAGACTTCGGAGACTATGTCGACGACAGGCGGTCAATCAGTTGCAAAAAGGCTACGAAAGAGAAAGGTCAAAATAAATGTCGGGTTTTTTGAGCTTAGGCTTTTTTCCCGAAACTAAATAATTGTGTGTGTTTTTTATTTATTTTATTAAATTCACTTTTGTTGTGAACATAAATAAAAAGAAATATTGAAAACAATTTTGAGCTTAAGGCCACATACGTTGATAACAAGACAACATGAAGACAATTCAGGCAACAACCAACAACAACGACTCTGTATAGAGCAAATCTAGCTGAACACTAAAACGGAAGTGTGGAAAAAGGGAGGACTTAACAACAAACACAACCTCAACATGCTCTGATAGCGGTAAACAACTGTGATCGAATTTTCGAAGATACACATGAGTTAAGGCTATGCCTAAAATTATGACACGATCAAGGTTAACCTGGACACGGAGTGCATCATAAGTAGATAAGAACTTAGTTACTAATGTAAAAACGTTCTTTCTGTCAAAATAAACTTCCGGGTAACTTTGTCCGCATATTGTCAGTATAGTAACACCTTAGTAGCTTGAGTGGATCACAGTGAAAAGTCGTGCAAGACTACTGATGAGTTGGTGTAGCGGCCAACGAAACAGTCTGTCTAGTCTGCTGTGTAATTTGCTCTACGGCTCTGTAGTTGTAGTTGTTGTTGGTTGTTGCTTTCATTGTCTTCCTGTTGTCTTGTTGTCAAAATACTTAGCCTAAAGCTCAAAATTGTTTTCAATATAAATAATGAAAGGTCATATTCAAATTTAAAATAAAAAGAAATTTAAAAAGGTTTTGGGTTGGCAGCTACTATCCTATTTACTTGACATAAATTCTATCAAAAACCTTTGAAGTTCAAGAATGAAGAGTCTACAAATTAAACATGAAGTCCGTTTTTGTCATTTAAAACTTTAACTGCAGAGCTTGTCATGAGAATATTCAAGAATGGAATAAACTTTAATGGAGATTTTGAAGATTTGTTTATAATCAAAATACTTCAAATATTTCATATAAACCAACAATCCAATACTTGTACGATTACTTCGATTATTACAATAATTTTCAGTTCACAAACTTTGAACCAAGGATTTCAGGTGTAATACCTATTCAGTCAAGTCTACCTTGGTTCGAAATGGGCTAACAGATAAGAGGAAAGGAAGGAGCAATCAACATGTTTATGTTCTAAGCGGGCTGGAGAGCCGTAGAAATAATGTGAGTTTGAATCTGAGGCAAGTGTGTTATGTCTTTATATCAGTCAATTCAAGTTATAAGGCAATCTTATCCACAAACTTCTATACCACCCACTACAACTGCAAGTGGTAAATATTGATGATTTTTCAATTTCAGCCATGGTCTGGCCGGTATTCGAACCATGGATCTCTGGCGTGGCAGTAGAGAACGTCGAAGTTATGTCAATTTTTTATTTTTTGTTTTGAGAATGAGCGTTGAGAAAGTGCACTCAACTCAAAAAATGGTTAATTGGGACTCTATTACCTACCCTAAAGGTGTATAAAATCTTTGTTCTTGACCTATGATGAAATTTGAACCCTAGACTAATATTTGATGGGCATTATAATTTGAACTACTGGGATAGTGTCGCTAGTAGTTGTCACTTTTTATAAAAAGTTAATTTACTACTAATTTGTTGATTTTAAGAGTTATTTAGTTCACCAATCATGAGATATAATAATGTTTTGATATTTGACACTCGCTTGATTTAGAAATATCACTAATACATCGGAATGATCTACCAGATACATGATAAAAAGAATTTTATGTTTATTTTTTAAAACAAATGATAACAGAAACAATTCCGCGCAGGACACCGCGGTCGAAAAAGCATATTCTTCAATTTAATCCTTAAAAATATATGGGCTAGTAATTTCGTCCAGTCTTCTTCTCAGTGCTCCTTATCTTAGCTCCTGTGTGGGGGCAAGTAAACACTGCTGGCAGATTGCTGTGGTGCAGCATAGTGCTCCTGTTCATGCTGTTCAGCATGTTTGCCACCATCCAAGATACCAATAACCGATTTAACAGGAGATATGCCCTCATTGGACACCTGAGTGGAACCACCTAGATGATCGTATTGAGCTTGAATACTTTGTTGCGCATGTGCGGCTTCTTCTGCGGTCTTGTACTTGATGAAGTAAACTTCTGGTCTGGCAGTGCTTGTTGCTGGTTCATGAACTTGAGCATGAATTTCAGCTTCCTCGGGCTTTTTGGCCAAGACGTAGATGACAGTTTTATCCTCATTTACGGCGGGTGTAATTTTGATTGATGTCTTGGCTGCGGATTTTGATGGTGCCTTTATAAAGACCACGTTGTAGTTCTTGCGTGGGGTGCCGATGGTCAAGTATTTCTCGCGAATCTCTTCTTCTTCCTCCTCTGGAGCAGAGTGAATAAAGAAATTCTTAGATACTTGCAGCGATGCACCGGCCGAATGCTGTTGGTGTTGATGTTGTTGGTGATGGTATTGAATGGGACCATGAGCCAGAGCTGAAGCTTCATAAACCGGTGCAGTGGACACCGAATTCACACCGAAGCTAGCAGAAGCGATGTTGTGCAGCTCTTGATGTTCCTCTCTTAGACCGAAGGATGATCCAACTTGACCGTAGTGCTGATTGGGCTGTGAGGTGCCATACCTATAGCCCTCTGGAGCGGCAACTGCCAAACCGGTTAGACATAAAATCTGTAAAATATTTGCAATAATAATCATTATTAAATCCTCTGGCTTTGATATCCTTAAGCGTTATAATCTAACCATAAATCCACGCATGTTCCTGCTTAAATGTTGCTACTCTGGTGAACAGCTGTGAGCTTGTATATCGCTTGAAGATATGACCCAGCGTTTATATAGCTAATTTTAAGAAATTAACGGACGAATAATTAAATTTTAGACTCATCTACAACGAGATGCGCAATTCATTAGATTGCATAGTTCGGATTTTGCACCAAATTGGTTACGAAATGAGTCATGTGTGGATCCACATGCTGATTGCTGGTACTTTCATTAAACGTTATAAATGTTGTCGATCACACGACTCTTGCCATAATCCACACCGCTATTTGCATCAAACATTGTGTACTTTTCCAAAGTCACCAATACACATACGCGACCTCCATCTGTTTACTAGAGCCATTCATATTATCCAAACCTAATATGACCCCCTTTTGCGACGGTCACGTTGAAAGTTTCTACTAACATGATTTTATAAATGATTGATTATTCGTCTTGAACTGTTAGTTTGGCACATTTTAGTGGACTTATTTTTTCATGGTGGAATCTGATGTGTACCATAAACCCTTTGCGGCGCGAGTGTAGTTGTCTTGATTATGGCTCATTTACTCATGTTGAGCATTACCTGCGCATTATCATCACAAAGTTACTTTATTTGATTTCTTTTAATCATTAATCAAACGTAGCGCATCATATTATTGCATCTTTTCAAAATTAATTTTAATAAATTTCCAAGTTCAAAGCTACTCCATTGTCCCAAAGTGTATATTGGTTAGCCATGTAACAAGCTTATTCAACATGTTCATTAAAATATTGTTCATTCAATGTTCAATCTTAACAACTTGTTTGCTTTTTTGCAAGGTCATATACAATGTTTGCTTTTGGTAATTGATGCGAATTTCATAGGTGATGCAGCCTCGAAATACTTTTATTTTCTGCATAGCATAAAGGTTATGACAAGAGTACGGCAAACATCTATGCCACTATTTTATAAGTCCGAATATTAAGACCACTCCATTAAGCTTCGCAAAGCTTCTAAGATCGTCAACAATCGTGATTGTTAGCTCTGGTTAGAGAATCATCAGGCAAATATACCTACAAATAAAACATCAATGTTGTGGAGATGCGCTACAAGAGAAAAAAGTTAGATGCATCTCTTGCACACATTTACTGGTGGTCCCAAAGCGTAGTCAGCGCTGATGATGAGGAGAACCCTCAAATAAACGATGCTATGGAAATCTAATAATAGAATTCTTTTAGGTTTTTAGAACTTTTACTTGAATTTTGATTTCTTTTTTGACGTGCCGAAGTTACATTTCACCGCGCAGGTTTCCAAAAAAGTTGAAAAATGCATTTTTACAAAATTCATCGACGTTGCATTGAACTGTTACTCGCTGGGTATAAAAGCTATGATTAAAAAAATGGTACGCCCGTAAAGAGTAATTCATTGACTTCACTATTAAAACAACAAAACAAAAATTCAAAACGTAATCGGGACGCGGTGGGAGCTGTTAAAGCAACGCAACTAAAAATTTGTTACATAGCGAGTGCTGAGTATAAGCGCTAGGATTAAAAATGTAATACATCAATAAAGGCCTTCGCTAAGCCCTCACAACAAAATTAGACAAAAAATTTATGACATTATAGGGACACAGAGATAGCCGCTCAAAGATTGACATTGCAACATTCATGCCACGGCGTTGCATTGAATTTTTTCTTTGTGATTATATAAGCTACGATAAATGTTTAAAAACGACAATGACGGACTTATACTTGGCCTTACGACAAAAATTAAAAAAAAAATTCTTACTTCAGCAGGTCGTAAATATAGAAGCTTATGTAACAGAAATGTAATATCGTTGCATGGAATTATTACTCACTCAGGAGACGTGCTGTGGTAAATTTTCTTTTACGACTGCATAGATGTGTTATTACGCCTCACAACTAAAATACAACAAAAATTCTTATCGTCATGATTTCAGGGTGGCAACCACATAATGCAGTGAAAATGCTACAACCATGAAAAAACGTTGCATGGAATTTTAACTCTGTGACTACTGGCGTAATGGTAAATTTTAAGGAACCAAAATGAAAGTGAG